>OY757907.1:114996647-115046647 GCA_963585895.1 Sepioteuthis lessoniana
GAAAACTTCCGACTCATTTATTCGATTATTTTCGTATTGAACCGTTATTTTCAGACGTTTTGGCAGTGCTTTTTTATCTCATTGTTTAAGCCAGCTTTCCAGAGTATCAGTATAAAGGCAAAATCTTGACGTATCTTACCATGCGCTCTCAAACAACTTTGTTTGAAATCTAATGCTTCAAAATACAATCTCTGCTTTACTTATCTTTTGTGATAACTGTGACTTCTCAGCAAATATATTCGAAATAATACTATTTTCTTTGAGCTTTCTTGCAATAGTTCTTTGAGAGAGCATTTCTCCATCATGTTTTGAACACTTTTGCAGAGTTTACCACGTCTTTTATAATCTGTGTGAGTAGTACATTTTATTTGTTTGTCTTATTTATTTATTTATTTTTGTGGCAGCTTTTGGACGACCAGTAACTATTTGTCATGTATTAGAACCGATTTTAGCGAAATGCAGTCCAATTCTAATCTTAGAGAAAAAGGACGAAATTTTTCATTATTTAAGATATCTCAAAACTGAATTTATGTGCTTTAATCAGAAAGGCGACATCTCCACACTAGACGGAACCTCCCTGAAAATTGTTGACAAATTCATCTACCTAGGAAGCAGCGTCTCATCAACAGAAGAAGACATCGACACTCGGCTAACGAAGGAATGGTCAGCTATCGATAGGCTTTCGATCATATGGAAATCAAACCTGATCGATAAAATGAAACGCAGTTTCTTCCAGGTTGCGGTCACATCGATACTGCTGTATGGATGTACTACTTGGACGCTGACTAAACGGTTGGAGAAAAAGCTCGACGGCAATTATACAAGAATGTTGCGAGCAATATTGAACAGGTCCTGGCAGCAACACCCCACACGGCACCAACTGTACGGCCACCTACCACCTATCACGAAAACTATACAAGCTAGACGAACCAGACATGCCGGATACTGCTGAAGAAGCAAAGACGAGATCGTAAGTGATGTGCTCCTGTGGACCCCCGCATATGGCCAATCAAAAGCAGGACGACCAGCTCGAACATTCATACAGCAGCTATGTGATGATACGGGATGTAACCCCGAAGACCTGCCGAAGGCGATGAATGATAGGGAGACGTGGAGAGAGAGGGTCAGGGATATCTGTGCTAGCCGCACGTCATGATGATGATGAAGATGTCTCAAATGGTATTCCATTCCGTTCCATCCTCGTAATTTAATTTTTGTTCTTTTAAGCTGAGGATATTTCTTCTTCCCTGACAATTTTAATTCAAACCGTTGGTATTTTATTACAAATATATTCTGAAAATAGAAAAACAATGAATAAAAAAACCTAAAAAGAGGCTTAAACCAACTGGTTAAATTTTAGCCCACCAGATTATATTCGTAGATATGTTCTTATGTAAATGTTTTCATGTGCAGGGCACGCCAGATATTTAAGGTTATCGAGCAGACTATAAATGAAAGAGGTTTTACCATAATGCGCCAACATTTTAGAGTCTTCTTTCTTCATCAAACATATCAAGATCATTTATATGCCATCAAATATAAACTGAATTGAATTCCCGTGGCATAAAGAGACATCTATACAACTCAGTCAGATTCTTGAAAAAAGTCAGATTCCTTTCTTTTTAAAATCGGGAACGTGCTGGATATATCTGTCCCGGACATGCCATCCATGGCCAAAAGTAAGAAACAGGTTAATCGTTCCGTAACAAAAATATCGCCCAATGAAAAAAATCCACGCAAGAAAATTTGAATAAGTGAAGCATATAGAAACTTACAGTACTTACCAGATCTGTTGATTTATTTATTCACTGTTCAGTAAATAACAGATTTACAGTCACTGGGACTGAGATGAAAACTTTTATGTTCAGTCATCAGTTTTATGCATCTCTAAAATTAATAAAAAAGAAAAGATTAATATATTTTTTATCATCTGCTGATTAGGTATCTAAACAAGAAAGGTAATTAAAAGAAAATAAACGTAACAGAAATGTTAAAAATAGCAATATTCCACCATATTTTACCGTTTTTAAAAATTCACAGGTTGAAGTCGTCATCAATAAAGACAAGAAAAAGTAAATGCTTAACGTGGTGTATCGGTTAAGGAGCTATCTTTGTGGGCCATTTTTAATGAGTACGATCCTCACTGGTTAATTAATATTTCTGATCTTATCCTAAGCTTTGTAAATGAAACTCACAGTTCCATCAAGCCGAAGTGGGCTCTAGAAAATTCAGGATCGAATGCAGAGGAAGACTGACCATATCATATTTTTTCAAGTAAGACCAGATATTTTCGCGACTTTATTTCTCCCATATTGTGGCTTCAATACCAAGGACTCGCTGAAGGTCGTCATTGTATACGTGATGTACTGCTGGATCGAGAATCATTCGATTCCGAAGTCGCGTCAAGGAAAGCATGAAAACTATGTCTATAGTTTTAATTATTACTTATAGTTTTTCTCTGTTGAAACTGAGGATATGTTTATTGAAAATAAATTCATTTTTTCTCGTGAAAACTTTTTAAAAAGATATTTTACTTATGATCTGAAGAACCCACAGTAGTAAAACATTAAACTTTGATGTGTTTGTGAGTTTGTTTTGTTGGTTGGCTGGTTGTTTGGGTTTTATGGCATATCAACCTTTGTAGGTTATTTAATGCCAAATCCATTTTTATGAAAATAGTTCTATTTCAAACTATTCAGTTTAGCATAAGTATGCCGTTAGTTCTATTCGACACATAGATAGGTGCTACCACGCCGGGAGTAATGGCAATGAAGGGGTGCTCTGCAATCCCCCAAACCCCTGTCACTGGAATCTTACCTTCAGCTTGTTTAGTGTCATACCAGGACACTCATTGGTGAGTGTCTTAGCCATCTACAGATGTGCAATCGGTGTATTCTACAGCCTCAGCCGACTGGGTAATGATTTTTTTTTATCAAAAGTTTTCCGCATACTCTCTAAGACGTAAAAAGTTTGAGAAAGCATAGGAAAATCTTTCTTTCTTGTAAATATATTTATAGAATTAGCGATAACAGTACCTTTCTTTTCTGTACATTCTTGATTGTATTATATTACATTATATTACATTATATTATATTTCTAATCAGTACATTCTTGATTGTATTATATTACATTATATTACATTGTGCAATCCTGAACAAGTCCTGGCAGCAACACCCCACAAGACACCAACTGTACGGCCACCTGCCCCCTATCACGAAAACTATTCAAGTTAGGCGAACCAGACATGCAGGACATTGCTGGAGAAGCAGAGATGAACTCATAAGAGATGTACTCTTATGGATCCCCACACATGGCCGCGCAAAAGCAGGACGACCAACACGAACGTACATTCAGCAGCTATGTGAGGATACAGGTTGTTGTCCTGAAGACCTGCCTAGGGCGATGAACGATAGGGAGGAGTGGCGAGAGAGGGTCAGGGATATCCGTGCTGCCAGCATGATATGATGATAATGATATTATATTTCTAATCAGTACATTCTTGATTGTATTATATTACATTATATTACATTATATTATATTTCTAATCAGTACATTCTTGTTTGTATTATATTACATTATATTACATTATATTATATTTCTAATCAATACATTTTTGATTACATTCGTGTTAATCTCGGACATTTTCTATTTATTACTTATTTCATTTATATTAAGCTTGATATATGTTGGCGGATGAGCCTTTGTGATTTTTTTATATATTACAAACGAATGAATGAGAAAAGCTTGCATTTTGTAGAGTATGAAGTTAACTTCATATGAAAAGTTCCTAGCGAGTTAACAAATTTTTGCTTCATCCAATCATTTCCTTTTGAGTATAAAACTAAATCATCAGTTGCATATCACGAATTTAATCTTTGTTTCTTTACGTGATAACAGCTTCTTTTAGCATATTGTGGATATGTAGTAGTTTATATATATATATATATATATATATATATATATATATATATATATATATATATGCTCCACACTAGGGGTTAAGCACTCTGGCGAGGGAATTAGCGGCTGCCACTCGCACAATGCGAAGCACTTCGTAAGAATTGAGCACTCTAGTATCCAGTAAGGCAAAATGAAAATAAGCTAAAGTTACTATATAATGCCTTATTGTTTCCGACCTGCCGTATGTCAACTACTGGCTCAGTGGTATGATACTTAGTTTAATGTAAAGTTGGGCGGTTTTCAATCCCAGCTTGAAGCGTTCTGCGTATCTAGCCGCACTAATTAGTAATGATATTACGAAAGAGTCCGTCTGTTGATGACAATATATATATATATATGTATATATATATATATATATATATATATATATATATATATATAATAGCATGTATGCTTATCTGCAACCACTGGTTTCATGCAGTATATATACGGTAATCACCTCTGCCGGATGAAGTAAGGCATGAAACCCTGGGTCGCAAATAAGCATACATGCTATTATATATATATATATATATATATATATATATATATATATATATATGTGTGTATATATATATATATATATATATATATATATATAACTAATATATATTTATTTATTATTATATAATTGCTCTTTCATAGATATTGAGTACTCTATAAATTATACCAGATTTGCTTTGCCACAAACCGAAAAGTTGACATATATATGTATATATATATATATATATAGAGAGAGAGAGAGAGAGAGAGAGAGTTTTGAATGATTTGGTCTCTAATTAAGTAGAGACACAAACTATTTTTCCTCTCTTGTCCAAAGCATTTTGATCGGTGATTTATTGTTGTTATTGTATATTGTTTACAAATCTGAAATAAAAAAGAACACATTTTAATTAGTAGAGTTATTAGCAATCACTTGGCTCCTATGTATATTGAGGCATCCTATAGTAGAGTATTTTGTTAGTATAACAACAAATTGTGTCTTAATTTTGGGATAACTATGAAATGTTTGTCAATTTCAGTTCGTTTATATCTTCCATGCTGCTCTAGTTTTGTCTAGTGAGATGTAAAATATTCCTACTCTTTCTTTCGAACACAGCGCCATAAGATAACCTGTAGATATTCAAATGTAATCATGCAGATACATTCTTTATGATCCTATTGATATAAAATACTTTTATATTTCAAGACATTTCTGTTAAAACCATTGCTTTTAGATTTAATTGAGTTTACTTTAATCAAAATCTTTAATTAAAAGCCTTGTTAATTTTTAATTGAATTTGCTAACATTTTATCATTTATAACACGAAAAATACACATTATTGTCATATACATATAACATTAATTGACTGAGAATTTTAAGTGTAGCATTACTTGATATACATGATTGGGTAAAAATGTACCCTGACGATGATAGACATGTAAAATATATATGGACATTCTGTCAGCTCAGGAAAATATATTTCCGCCCTAACATTAATTATTCCGAAATTTTCCGAATATATCATTCACTTTTTGTTAAAATTTCAGTTTTCTTTTTTTAAAAGCCAATAATTCCACTTACCTTTTCTTTTTTCCCTTTTTATTAAATTGTATTTTTATTTTATCTTTGAGCTATTTTAATTATATTGTATTTCTAACTTTCTCAACTTAAATTGTAAAGTTCTTCAGTGTAGTTGGGCTTTAATGAACCACTGTGTCAACAATGGAGAAGACTTAGGACCACACATATTATTTCAAGATGAAATATAAACCCAAAATCCCAACACTCATTAAATCTATACTGTATCACCTCGTTAATTGGGGTGTCCACGTGGTGTAATGGTTAAAGCGATGGACTGCGGTATCGTAGAACGCGAGTTCGTAATCCAGTCACGCTATTACGTTCACTTTCGGGCAAATACCCTTGGAAAAGGTATGAACCCCCTTATCCTCCCAGCTATGGGTTCTTCTAGGAGAATAGCTTTGGTGTTAAATAACCTATAAAGGTTGATATGCCATTAAAAAAAAGCGAAACGAAACGAACCTCGTTAATTACGAAAGGATAATTACAATTTAACTAACAAAAACCATGGGACATAAACAATATAGACAAGAGGCGCTCGTTGAGTAATAGCTATCACATTGGAAATGGACTCTACGACCGGAGTTCTAACTTGGATGAGGCTGTTTACATTATACAACGAACTAATACACATAGGAAAGATATTCATCCAACAGTTCTCTCACTACCTGTGCATAAATTGTACGGAAGACTTATCTCTGAACTTATAATATGGCAAACAGTCAAGAAGGAAACCTCTGAATTCAAACCTGTTTATCATCTGCGTTGAAATTAACCTTGTGTCTCATCATGCTCAAACTGAGGAATCGGTAATGTGTATTTTTTTATATGATTTAACGTTCTATATTTTAAATACTGTTTGTTATATTGATATATTAATGCAGTAAGTAAGCACTTCTCTTACTATATTGAAGAATTGATACAGTAATGGAGAGACATATTTGATATACTTGTTGTTATAATTAACCCCATCTGCAAGGGTTTGAATACGCTGACTGTATCCCCTAGCGGAAGCTTATGCTAGACCCAAAAAAGGGGTTTCTTAATATGACGCTAAACTGCAGCAGATTGTGATGCGCCATTTCTGCGGGTCTGGTTTATGTAGAGTAATTGCTCATTCCCTTTACTCCCAGGACCACACTAAGCCGGATTAGTGGTTCCTGTTCCAACTATGTCTGAAATAGAGTTTTTTAGCAATTTATAGTGTACAAAAATAAAATGAATAAAATAAAGAAAAATTTTCTCTGATATAACTTAACGGAATTGTTAATAGGAACATGCAATGAACGTTATCCTCTAACAATTAGGCATAAAATAACCCAAAACGCATTGTCATGCCAATAAAATAGATCGAATTGTTATATTTGAATTATATATATATATATATATATATATATATATATATAAACAATCGGTCACATGAAGATAATGAATTTATTTCAATCCTGTTAAAAAGCATTGATATAGATGAATGTCGAAAAAAAATTTAAAGGTATTTTTTCAGATTAAAAAGAAAAAGGATTAAAATAGCTCTTTGACGTTTGACCGGAATTACTTAAATTTAATATTCTATTTTTGAATATTCTAATTCTCCTGCTGGGAATTTTTCACAACTCCTGGTTTACTGAGTTAAATACTGTTTTGTACACACACACACAGACACACACATATAAATATATATATACATATCATCATCATCTTGTCATGTCATCTCTGACCCTCTCTCGCCACCACTCTCTATCATTCATCGATTTCGGCAGGTCCTCAGGGCTACACCCCGTATCCACACAGAGGTGCTGTATGTAGGTTCGAGCTGGTCACCCTGCTTTTACTCAGCCATGTGAAGGGGTCCATAGGAGTACATCACTTATGAGCTCGTCCCTACTTCTCCAGCAGTGTCCCGTAGGACTGGTTCGTCTAACTTTGATAGTTTTCGTGATGGATGGACAGTGGCCGTATAGTTGCTGATTTGTGGGGTGTTGCCTCCAGGACTTGTTAGAAATTGCTCGCAGCATTCTTGTTTCGTTGCCGTCAAGCTTTTTCTCCATCCATTTCGTTAGCGTCCATGTGGTGCAACCATGCAGCAGTATCGTCACGACCGCCGATTGGAAGAAACTGCTTTACATTTTATCGGTCAGGTCTGACTTCCATATGATCGACAGCCCATTGCTAGTCGCATGTCGATGTCTGTCTCGGTTGATGAGACACTGCTTCCTAAGTAGGTGAACTTGTCAACTAGTTTCAGGGAGCTACTGTTTACTTTGTAAATGTGCACTGTTTGATTAAAGCATATATATTCCATTTTGTGTGCATTGACATGGAGGCAAATGCCTACAGCGGCTCGTTCCAGACTATGCAGGAGGGTTTCGGATTGGGCGGGGGCATTTGCCTGAAGTGCTATGCAATGTCATCGGCATAGTCGGCGTCGGTAATTGTTTTTGCGGGGTATCTTCTGCTTCTTTTTTTGTCAGCTTGAAACCGTTTTCCTTGATTTTATCAATCGACAGGTGCTGGGTTCTGCATATACCACTTGTTGGTATGGTCAAATTTAAATTTCTTACAGATTTCCTAGAAGATCACCTTGCCCATCCAGTCGTGTCTAGTCTTGTACTCTTTCTGTGCTAATTTGCAGCATTCGCTTATTATGTGATTGATAGTTTCATCTCTTTCACCTCATAGCCAACATTTGCTATTTTGTTGAGTCTCATCAATTCTCGCCCTGATATGAGTAGTTCTTATGGCATTGTTTTGCGCTGCCATGAGGAAAGATTCAGTTTCTCTCTTAATGTTTCTTTTCCTTTGCCAGGTCCAGGTTTTGTTGTCTGAGGTGTTGTTTATTAGTCGTTTAAACCGCCCATAGAGTTGTTATTATTCCTTCCCATTTTTTTCCTGGTTATTGTCATTCTGTTATCTATCGTGTTGTCAGTATTGTTTCTGATGGCTGTAATCAGTCCTCGTTTGTGTTTTTCTATGTAGTCTTCGAGTCGTTGTATCGATGCGTCAACGCTGCCTTCGATGCGGGCTAATCCTTTTCCCCTCTTTTCTTGATACATAGAATCTGTCGACGTCGTCTCTGGGATGTAATGCTTTGTCCATGGTCATTAGCTTGCTAGTTCTTTGGTCCGTTTGTTTAAGTTCCTCTCTGGTCTACTTCAGAAAGGGCCCCGAGTATCTAACAAGAGGTACAGCCCAAATATTTATTCCCTTGATAAGGTTTCTGCTAGAGAGTTTTGTCTTTAGTAGTTTCCTAGTTCTCCAGAGATATTCTTTTTGAATTTTATCTTTGATTTCCACTTGTGTGATAATGTCATCCTCCAAGATTCCCTAGTATTTGTAGGTTTCGTTTTCTGCTGTTGTCTTGATTTGGTAGTTCTATTTCATCATTTCTATGTCGTTTATCACTTTTCATTACAAGCATGGTACATTTTTCAATGCTAAATTCCATTCCTATGTCTTGACTGTATATTCTAACTGTGTTTATTAGGATTTCCAGATTTTTTTCATTTTTTACAAATAGTTTGATGGCATCGATGTACATTAGGTGATTGGTCTTTTCTTGCGATCTACTAAGTTTGTATCCGGCTGTGTATTTTCTGAGTATGTGGTTAAGGGGCATCATAGCGATTATAAATAGTAAGGGTGATAGTGCATCTCCTTTGAAAATCCCTCTTTGGATCTTTGTTTCAGCCAAGCTTTTTCCTCCTGCTCTCAATTCAACTCTCCAGGTTTTAATGGTTTTCTTGATGAAGTTAATGACTTCAAGTGATATTTTGTAAATTTTGAGATAGTTTATTATCCAGCTTTACGGGACAGGCTCTATGCCAGATATTGATCACTCTCCAAATTATACTACATGGGTGCCACAAACCCACCGATTGAGTTAGTGGCCATCAAACACTGTTATAATATATATATATATATATATATATATATATATATATATATATATATGTGTGTGTGTGTGTGTGTGTGTGTGTGTGTGTGTGTGTGTGCGAGCGCGCCTTGATCTTAAGAATGACAGGTTTAAAAAGTCAAATTTGTAAATATTTTTTTATGATAAGCTTGCTTAATTGTTTAAATAATATTCTTAAATTCGAAAAATGAAATCCATTTTCATCTTTAAAAATGTCTCGTCAAGTTCAAAGATCGGTCGATAAAAATCATGTAGAATCTGTTAATGAAAATCATATATATTATTCAACGAAAGTCAGGAGGACGAGTCTATACAATCTTGAAGATAATTCTATATAAATCATGCCGATCAGCCGATAAAAATCATGAGAATCTGTGCATAAAATCATGTATATCAGTCAATTAAGATAATGTAGAACATACTATAAAAATCATGCAGAATCAGTGTTTAAATCCATGTATATCAGTCAATTAAAATCATGTATATCAGACGAAGCAGCGTCGAATCAACCGAAAAGGACATCGAAACGAGGTTAACGAAAGCATGGACAGCTATCAATAGGCTATCGACTATATGGAAATCAGACCTAACCGATAAAATGAAACGCAGTTTCTTCCAGGCAGCGGTCACATCGATACTGCTATATGGATGCACTACATGGACGCTAACAAAACGGCTCGAGAAGAAACTAGATGGCAATTACACAAGAATGCTGCGTGCAATCCTGAACAAGTCCTGGCAGCGGCACCCCACGAGACACCAACTGTACGGCCACCTGCCCCCTATCACGAAATCTATTCAAGTTAGGAGAACCAGACATGCAGGACATTGCTGGAGAAGCAGAGATGAACTCATAAGAGATGTACTCTTATGGATCCCCACACACGGCCGCGCAAAAGCAGGACGACCAGCACGAACGTACATTCAGCAGCTGTGTGAGGATACAGGATGTTGTCCTGAAGACCTGCCTAGGGCGATGAACGATAGGGAGGAGTGGCGAGAGAGGGTCAAGGATATCCGTGCTGCCAGCACGATATGATGATGATGATGATATCAGACTATAAAATCACGAAGAATCAGGGTATAAAATAAAATATATCAGTCAATTAAAATCATGTAGATCAGACTATGAAATCATCAGTGTTTATAATCAGTGTTTATAATTATGTATATCAGTCTATGAAAATAATTTACATCAGACTATAAAAACAATATCGAGCCAGTTTATAAAAATAATTTAGAACTGTCGTGTTTTAAACCTTCCGTTGTCGATTATAATCGAGCCGCCATATACAAACTTTTAATGCCAAACAACTCAACAGCTTTCATATGTATGTGTTATATAATTGCAGAAGGATTTTTTTTATATTATCATTTTTCGTTTTCTATATCTTATCTTTCGGTTTAGTTAGGCTTAGAACCTCTCGGCTAAGTGCATGGGTTAGTTAGGTACGCACATTGAGTGCAGGTGTTCAAGCACGTGCAGGGAGGATGTGACAATCACAGATGTCACAATAAAATCCCTTAGATAGGAAATAAGACTGGGGATGTGAATGACGTCAAGCCCGGAAGCGATGGGCTGGGATTCTTAGTGATTTTGAATAAAAGCAGTGAGTTGAGATTTGGACTTAGACGAAGCGAGTTGATTTTTTGGGCCTGGGCGAGGCCAGTGAGTTTGCGGGGTGCGTGCACGTGTTGGCTGGGTCTGTGAGTTGAAAGCTGACGATGGACAAACAGTCAGCATAGAAAAAATTGTGTCTGTCTCTCCTCGTGTCGAAAACCTAAACTTAAAGAAGGTAATAAAAGTTTCATACCTGTACCAAGAGAGTCGTCAGTGTCTCGTATATTTCCGGATTCCCTATGTATATTTCACACATTCATATCTTGGTCCTATTTTTGTTAATATGTTACACATGTCTTCGTTTCATACTTGACTAACGTTATAGTCTGAAATTGAAGTCTGGTTACAAATTGTGCTTCTTATCTTTTGCTGTCTTAACTCAGATGAGGTGGCAATCACATTAGAATGAGACAAAGGAATACATAAATCCTCCTGTTGCTCGACGAAATAATGTTGCTAATATGTATATTCTTATTGTGCATTACGAAAAGCTTAAATACAAATTTAAAGTCATTAATTTTCATCTATCGTCTTTTAAACACATCGAAATGGTCCGAAATGAATAGAGGAATTAATCCCTCTTGGGAATTATTTAATTTGAAGAGTCGAGCATTGATTATCGAAGTGAATTGAGGTCGAATTTACTAACAAAGTCTTATATCTATCAACAGTGATATGTGAATGAATTCTAAACTAGTTTGTTGAACACTAACAGGAATAACATCTCATGCGGGACATCAACTTATAAAGATAAGATTATATAATTGAACTCATACGTTATAATCGACTCAAGAGTCCATCATTTATTTCCCAGAGGTAAATAAGCCGGCCTGTATATTTTAAGACTGTCGATTCAAAATTCTTCCTTCTAATCGTGCACTGGATTCCGAGTGACTGCCCGTCTCCTTAAGTCTCCTGGACTCTTTTCAGCATTCTGGTTGATCTTAAAGCTGTAATTTGGGTGGAATCGGCACAACCTCCGATTTTCCCTCTCCCAGTCCTCTTAAGAAGCATTTAAGGATCGTTCCGAACTGACCAGTAATAATTGGTATTGCAGTCACTTCCACTTTTCTCTGGCAAATTCTAAGTACTTATCTCTCTTTTCGTTTTCTTTGATTTTCCGTCTGCGGTCCACTATTTGGTAGATTCTCACTTTTGTTAATTATCACTAGGTCTGGTCTTCTGGTCGGGATAAGGTAATCTGTTTGCATCTCAAAATCTTAGAGACATGTGTGTTTTGTATTCGCTTGTACGGATTCTGGTTTGTGCATAATTTAGTCTTTGATGTATATATATATATATACATATATATATATATATATATATATATATATATATATATATATATATAGATGTGCATATGGTGTTGATGCATATATATATATATATATATACGTATTTATAACAGTTGCAAACATTTATCCGTTTCGAATATACAACGAGAAAAACTTGAAATATTCGCTAACTCTCTGAGTCTCTATGATATGTCTTTCTTACACGAGCATACTTTCCTTTTAAAAATCAAATGATGTACCTTAAATAATCATGTTTTTAAATAAACTATCTCTTAAACCATACAGAGATTTTTTCGTGAGAAAAAAGATAAAAGCTTATCAAGTAATCATATAATGAATTTTCCCGGCCTAACACAGTCTTTTAAAACGGATAAAGGGGAGATAACGTATATAAGATAAGTAAGGCACATTTAGCTTTCTATCTTAGGTAAATAGATAATTCGTTTTCTTCTCTAGCTGATAATTCGACTTTCTTGTCAAGTTGCTTTTTATATTGTGTTTCTTGTCATTGTCATCACTGATATGAAGGCCATTTATAAATTGATTTCTTTACGAATCTTTCGACTTTGTTTTCACAGAGATGTACGTTTCGCTAAGTTGGACTTTCCTTTTGAAAGGTCACTGTTTTATTAACTAAATGACAGATTCACAAATCAGTGTTGAAAGGCAAGAGTTATTCAACATAACATTCTTGATTTGACATCCCATCCAAATTCTCTTTAGTGACACGATTGTCGAGTTGTATAAAAAATATCAATGATAATATTGTCGAGAGTTGAGTGTGGTAATTGGTCAATTCAGTATGAGCACCTACTCGCATATAGATGCGCGAAGAATATGAATTATCCAAACTAGTGTAATGAATATGGCAACCAACTGAAATTGTCTACATTTATCCAATGAGAGGGTTCAGCTTCGCAGCTAGCATCTCTAGGACATAAAAGATTTGATTTTGCTGCGTCTAATGAAAAGATATGAAAACAGTAAATCGTCGATCCTGAAGACGATAACATTGCTGAAGGGAAAAAGGGATGCTTTTCTTTATTCCAGGAAAAGTTGTTGGGGAAAGATATCTCAATCATGCAACAGCTTAAAGGGTAGAAAGTGACAATTGATCGTTGGGAGAATATATACATTCTATGATCTTAGGTAAAATTGCCTAGACATATTTAGTAGATCAGTTGTGTACGGATATATTGGTAACGTATTTCCGTAATAAATATAAAGAAAATATGAGACTTTAAAAAATGAATTTCCTCTTCATATATTTAACTTTTTCTTGCTTAAATACCTGCTCTGCTGTAGTTGCGATGAGCACTTTTTCTTGCAAATTTATATTAGCTTTTAAATTTATATATATATATATAACGGCTGTGCCCGTACGGCAATTACACAAGAATCCTACAAGCTATATTCTACAAAACAGCAGAGATACGGCTATCTACCTCCCATCTCCAAAATATCAAAATTAGATAAAGAAGACATGCGGGGCACTGCTGGAGAAGTAAGGACGAACGCATTAGCGACTTTTTCTCCGATGGAACCCTTCACATGGACGGGCAGGAGTTTGACGGTAAGCTAGATCTTTTCTACAACAGCTCTCTACGGACACAGGATGTACTCTAGAAGACCTTCTGTATGTGATGGATGATAGAGACGAATAGCAAGATAGAGTCAGAGAAATCCATGCTAGAAGCATGGCATGATAATATATATATATATATATATATACATATATATATATATAGGTTGAGCACTCTGGCGAAGGAATTTACGGCAGCCACTGGCATAATGCAAAGCTCTTCGAACGAATTGAACTCTCTGGTATTCAGTTAGATATAAATGTAAACAAGCGAAAGTTACTACCTAATGCCTTATAATTCCCAAGCTGTCATGGATCGCTTGTGACTGAGCGTTATGACCCTAAGTCTAACGTAAAGTTGGGTGGGTTTCGATCCCAGCTTCAAACATCCTACGTGTCTTGCCACTTAGAAGTGTTGCGATACAACAAAACAGTCTTTCTGTGGATGACAATATATACGCTCCTCATGAGGGTTGAGTACTCTGGAGAATGAATTTACGGTTGCCACTCGCATAATGCAAAGCTCTTCGAACGAATTGAGCACTCTGGTATCTGGTCTAAATGTAAACAAACGAAAGCTACAATTTAATACCTTACAATTCCCGAGTTGACGTGGTTCGCTCGTTGGCTGAGTGGTACGATACTAAGTCTAACGTAGTGTTGGGCGGGTTTGATCCCAGCTTCAAGCGTCGTACGTGCCTAGCCACACCGATGAGTTGTGATACAACGAAACTGTCGGTCTGTGGATGACAATATATATATATATATTCTGTCTGCGTCCGAAGACAATGGGTCTTGATCATTCGTATTTAGAATATATGAGGAATTTCATATAAATCTATTGGATTGCTTGATGTATGGCTACTGTTATATATTCCTTATCTAGATTTATATTATAAAACTCACATATATAGCGGATACAATGCAATTAGAAGACTCAAAACTGATTGAATTGTCATTATGAATTTATTTCGGCGAAGAATATAATTTTACTCTTCGTCTCATCAAATGACTTTACATGTTTAATATGTTGTTTATCAACCTCAAATTAATGTTATATATATATATATATATATATATATATATATATATATATATATATACCAACTAACATAAAAATACATCTATAAATGAGCTCAAATACATTCTCAGACGATTAAATATACACTTAAGTCTTAGTGTATACAAATACCCATAATACGAAAGTGGACAGAAAAGCTTAAACACTGAAGAGTTGTTAATATGACATCATACCTGGAGTTGATGATCTTTTTAGCAATGAGATACAAGCACTACAACAATGATGAAAATGTCCTAACTACAAGGAGAACTATGTTAAAAATAAACTTCAATTGGTCGCATTTTTAATATGTACCTTGGCCTGCAATTAAGCTTTCGGCTGACTCTTGTAAATATATATATATATATATATATATACGCTTATACATATATAAACAAATATTGTTATCCAGTTTTGAATCATTGCACCTTTTTGGGTCTTTCTCCACCTCTCTCTCTCTCTCTATATATATATATATATATATATAGGCATTTAGAATGTTTTCACCGTGTGATTGAATATAACAGAGTTCCATGTCGCAAATGAGTGCTTATGGGCAAACTGGACGCACATTAAGAGAATTTATAACAACTAAATTACATTCTCCGCTTCATTTTCTTCTGATCCTTGCGGGATCAACAATTTCCCTATCGTCCGCTACAGCCTTTGCCTACATTTGCCGGAATTAATTTGCGAAAAATACATCGATTCCATTATTATATAATTAAACATAGGCATGTTTCATCGAGCAAATTCTAAGAATTAGTTATTTTTCCCGTCCTTCTATCGACGTGTCTTTCGATTGTTTATCTTTTTCGAATTTATTATGTACAACTCTTGTATGCTTTATTTTCTTTCTTTCTTTCTTTCTTTCTTTCTTTCTTTTCTCATTATTTTCCTCTTCGTGTATCATCCTTCTCCCCTATCCCCTCCTCCTTGATAATTCCTTTTTCATCTGTCTATCTATCTGTCTCTCTTTCTCTCTATATATATATATAGTCATCCACAAAGAGATTTGTTTCGTTCTATCAGAACTTATCAGTGTGGCTAGACATATCAGCTTCCCGTATCTGGGATCGAAATCCGGTTGACTCAAGCGCCAATCCAAGCTTCTAACCCTCAGCCACGAGGAGCCAGTAGCAGCGAAGTAAATTTTAAACGGTTACGAATCACAGTTACTATTGTTTACATACATCCGTTTAACGGCTACCGAGACCTCTATTCACATCTGAAGAGACTTGCAATAAACGCTAATGGTAACACGATTACTTCATTCGCCAGAGAACTCAACCCTACGTGGGTAGGGAGTATATATCTCTATAGTCATCCATATATATATATATATATATATATATATATATATATATATATATATCCTGCTACACTTTAATATTTTAAAACTTAAACCTCTTCTGCTATTATAAAATTGAGCATTACAACATTGAAACTTTTCCAAACAAGTGTTAGCTCATGGTTTCTTTCTGCACTTTGAGTGACAGCAAGTCTCTTCAAGTCTCCAGAACTCTTCTCAGTATTCTAGCCGGTCTTAATAATCCTGTAGTGTGAATCGTCTCTACTTATCCTCCGATTTCCTTCTCTACCAACCCTTTTACCAATGCTTTCGAAATTATCCCAAGTGCACAAACTACAATTGGTATCACCATCACCTTCATATTCCATAGTTTTATTCTTACTTCCCTATCATGGACTACAGTAGTTGATCCGTTTTTTTTTTTTTGATATTTTCGTTCAAAATCGCAGAGACGTTTGAGTGTTTCATTCTTCTCGAAGGATTCTTGGTTGTGCATATACCACTTGTTCGTATGGCCAAATTACATTTTTCACTGTTCTCAGTGCATTACTTTCCCCACCCAGCCATGTCAAGAGCTATACTAATTCACGGCATTTGTTTTTTATATAATTGATTGTTTCGTCTCTATCATTACATTACGTATACTTGCTATATTGTTGTGTCTCACCCTTTTTTGCCTTAACCTAATTCGGACTTATGGCCTTGTTTTGGGCTGCTATTAAATAGATTCAGTTTCTTTCTTAAGGTTTTCCTTTCTTAGCCATGCCCATCTCTAACATGCAAAATGTTGCTTGTTTTTTCATTGAAATGTCCAAACAATTTTTTCTTCTCCTTTTTTGTTTTTTTGTTTTTTATAGCTTTGTTGATCTTTGTGTTAATCCAAATAGTAATGGTAATAGTGCATTTCCCAGGTAGATTCCTCTCTGGATTTTCACCTGAGTGAACCATTTTCCTCCTACAGTTAATTCCACTCTCAATTTTTTCATGGTATTCTCGATAAACTATGACCTCGGCTCTTTTGTATATTTTGAGAGAGTTTATTACCCAGGTTTTTAGGACCATATCGTATGCCCTTTTGTTGTCAACCCACACTGTAGGTACATTTTTGTCCAGGTTTGCTCTCCTTGTGGATGTGTTGATCAATGTATTGTAGATCACCCATTCCTCTTGTTCCCTTGTGACATCCTTTCTGTTCTTCGAAGAACAGTTCACGGATGAATAGCGAATAGTAATTATTATTATTCTCTTTGCGAATTTTTCAGACCAACTTAAGCTGGTGGTCTTTCATTGGAATTTATGCCACAGCAAGTCTCTTTAGGTCTCCAAGGGTCTTCTCAGTATTCTAGCTGGTTTCAGAAATGTCGTAGTATTGACGGTTTCGATAATTCTACTGATTTACATTTCGTCAAGTCTCTTTCTCCGGTACTTGAGGATCGTTCCCAGCGCACCAAGTACAACCGCATTATCCTGACCCCAACGTTCCACTGTTTTCTCAGTTCACAAGGTCAGGGTATACATCTATCTCTTTTCTTTTTCTTGATTTTCACTCTGTGGTCCATCAAACCGGCACAATCCACAAGACGGCAACTTAATTTTTAATCTTACTAACACTAAGTCTATTCTTCAAAACAATATTAGAGGATCCCTCTGTACCAAAAAATTATTATTATTATAATTATTATTATTTGCTCATTAGAGTTTTTCTCATCACCGTAAGCTGATGGTATTTCACTGGAGATTGAGTGACAGCAAGTCTCCTCAAGTCTCCAGGACTCTTCTCACTATTCTGGCCGTTTTTAACTTTTTCTAGGACAGGTGCTGGGTTGTGCATATACCATTTTTTGGCATGGTCAAACTTAAATTTCTTGCACATTTCCCAGTGGATCACCTTGCCCACCCAATCATGTCTAGCCTTGTACTCCTTCTGTGCAACTTTGTTGCATTCGCTTATTATATGATTGATGGTTTCATCTCTTTCACTGCATAGTCTGCATTTGCTATGTTGTTGTGTCTTATCTATCCTCGCTTTGATATGATTGGTTCTAATACTCTTGGGAAAGGTATGAATCCAATTATTTTCCCTCCAGCTATGGGTAAATAGTAGGACAGATTAGGTTCTTCAGCCTTGGTGAGGCAACTAGTCTAGGAGAAGGAAAACTCTGAATTAAAACCTGTTAAACTCCGCTTAAAAATTGACCTTGTGTCATATCCTGCCCGAGCGGAGGGGTTGGTAAATATGATATGATTGGTTCTTATAGTGCTGTTTTGTGATTATTATTATTATTATTATTATTATAAGCAGTTGTAGCAGTTATATTATATCACTCCTTGTTTATCCTTTCCCGGAGTATGAATGATTGTAAGTCAACTCAGCTCTCAAGAACCACTCTGAGCTTTCTAACCTCAACATTACTTTTGTCTCGTTGGTATCGACTAACCCTCCGACTTTGAAAGCATCCAGTTTCCTCCCCAAGCCATTTGGGACTGTTCCAAGTGATCCAACTACTAATAGTATCATTGTCACCTTTATTTTTCTCAGTTCTATCAGTTCTCGAGCAAGTTCATAGTATTTGCATATATTTTCGTTTTCCATCATCTTCATCTAATAGTCAACGAGAACAACGACTTCCATCAGAGAGCAAGTTCTTTTCCTCTTGTAAATCAATAGAATAACCGCTCCTTTGGCTGGGATTTGATGATCGTTGATATCTCAAAATCCCAGGTCATTTTATGCAGAAGGATTTTTGCTTGTACTTATGCCATTTGTTACTATGATTAAATTTTAATCCTTTGCACAATTCCCAGTTGATCACTTTTCATATCCAGTCGTGCCAAGTCTTGCTCTCTTTTTGAACTAATTTGCTTCATTCGCTTATTAAGATAAACTGTTTTAGCTCCCTCTTCACACAAACCACACTTGACATTCCGCTTCCTATTATCTTCGCCGCAATACAATTAGTCTCAGTGGCACCATTTGTCTTCTTCTTCTTCTTCTTCTTCTTCTTCTTCTTCTTCTTCTTCTTCTTCTTCTTCTTCTTCTTCTCTCTCCCTATATATATATATATATATATATATATATATATAAAACAAAACTCACAAGTTTATATATATATATATATATATATATATATATATATATATATATATATATATATATATATATCCTTGAGTGTGTGTGTTTCTCTTTGTTTATTTATATACACAAGTATTTCCATAAATATATATAGTGATAATTTATATATATATATATATATATATATATATATATATATATATATATATATATATAGTGATAATTTTACATATGTAAAAACACACATACACACACATCTTATACCTTTGTGAATGTCTAATTTCAAACGTATATCTATCTTGTACAATCATTTCATAGGTTGTTTTTTTTCCCCATTTTTATCTTAAGTTCCCTGGCTCCATCAGCTTATATTTTTCATTATATTTTTTTTATAATTACTGGTTTCATAACTTATAAGCGTAAAAAAGATATTTTAAAACCAAAAATTAATTAAAATATGTCTTGCTAATTAGTTTTAAAAATATATTTTTTCTTATTTAGGGCTTACTGCAAAATTGCAAAATTACCAAATTCGCCATGGGATAAGATTTTAATTCACACGAACATTAAATTAATTATTTTTGTGTATCCGATTTTAACTGCAGGCAGACTGGCATCACATCCTCTTCAGGTTTCTACAATTTTAAAAATGGCTTATTGTTGAAATAGAAACGTCGTTGTTTTGTCAGTTTCTTCTTTCCAATAACCATGCGTTTTTTTCATTACCAAAAGTCCTAAGGAATGTTTACTTTACTCTAATTATTATGATTACATTTTTGCTCCGGCAATTTCAGACAGGCCAAACCTGTTTTTTTATTTATCCTTATATATCAAGCAGACTTTAATTTGGTTACACGGTTGTAAAGTTATGATAGACATCTAGCATGGCCCGAAACCAGAGGCTCTCACTGCAGCAACACTGTGCGCTATAGTTATCGCCTAAATGTGACTCGTCATTTTTCCAAATATACAAACATGTATTTCATGATTCAAACATATCTAGCTGTTTCTTTTTGTCGTTTTGTTTTGTTTTGTTTTGCATTGTTTTTGTTTTTTGTTTTTGCTTACACTATTAGATGTTGCTTGCATGGTCACCCATATCACACGCTTAACTGCGGTGATCAAAATGAAACGGATACTTTTCAGCGTGGCTTGACCGTAAGCAAAATCCCCTAAGTATGGCAAAAAATACCAGATATATTTATAATTATATTTATATTTTTAATGCAAGAAAGAGATTGTGTATAGCTTAATTAAAAATTATTTCATAATCTGTTCTTTTAGAATATCATTTTTGAACAACTGCTCAATGCAGAGAACGAAATTTTAATTTTGAAAATGAATTGGTAGGTTTTACCATCCTATGACTAATTATTGTGATACAATTAATTTCTCGTTCCCTTTTTATTTAGATAAACAATATTCCTGTAAGAATGAAGACGGCATGGTTATTTCTTATTTGTCAGATAAACACTTGCATTGGTTTTAGCATTATTGCACTTATTTATATAATAATTGGTTTTAGAATTATTTTACAGAAAGTTTAAATTCTCTATATTTTGTTGCAACAAAATTCTCTGCACATGATTTTGGCAGTAATAGATACTGATCAAGTGTCACAAATCGTCCAATATCTTTAACGCTTATTGTACTTTACTTGCAGATATAAACATTGCTACGATGTCTCTCATTTTCTATTGCCTGTTTTATTGCCTTCTTTCAATTCATCAGAGTCATTAGGTTCACTTTCAGTTCTTCACTTATTGCAGTTCCAAGTGTGATTTAATCAATAATTTTCATGTTTATCTAGCAAAGTTTTCATACATATTTTCTGAAGCGGCCAGGAAAAAACACAAAGAAAACACTTATCTTTAGCGGTAGAACCTTCGTTGCTTTATTCTCCCCATTCATTCTCTGATACTGTGGAACCAGAAAGAAATGGTTAACGGACACATTATGAGGGCAAGCATTTTTTTTTTTTTTTTTGCTTTAGTGACCAACTTTTTTAAAATCTTTGTTTCAGTTCACATTTTTCGTTCTCGCAAACGTTTGCTTTCTCGTATCCCTTTTCACAAAAAAAAAATCCAGATATCTCTTGTCTAATTTTGGGATTCACCGAAAATCTCCCCTAAACTTTTGCCTACGCTAGTTGACATCATTGGATCTTCCTCCATCACCACTTTAATAGCCGGTTGCATGTAGCTTAGGGAAGACCCAGTTTAGGTTATTAGATAAAACAAAACTTTTCACTCTTAGCCCACTAGATGGGATGTAGAACCTTGATAGCTCGTTTTTCTTCCGACGGCTCTTTTTTTTTATAACTTATCTATTCACACCCCGGTATTATTTAAATATTGTGCAAAAATTCGTCGTATATTTTAGGTTTGAAAAAAACATATCAAAGATAGATTGGTGCTCCCAGGAATTATATAGAAAAAAAACAAACTTCCTATGATTATTTTCTTAGCGATAACCTTTTCGGATCCTTGAATCAGGTAACAATTCGCATATTCTCCTTCACGAGTCGTTACGGCAAGGAAACGTAAATTAATCGGAGTTTAAGGAGACGTTTTAAAGACGAATCCTTTCTTTTAGAGAGGATATCTATTTATCAATATCACAAGCACATAGCGCTCGATGACCACTTCAGAATGTTATCGCGACTGACATTACGTCCATTTGTTCCAGTAGCATATATCTTATTTTATCAAAAACATTGGACATAGTTTACAGAATGTTGAAATATCATCATCATAATCATATCTCGTTGCTGGCACGGATCTCCCTGACCCTCTCTCGCCACTCGTTTCTATCGTCCATCGCTCCTGGGAGGTCTTTCAGTCTACATCCTGTTTTGACAGACCTGTTGTATATAGGATTTAGCTGGTCATGCAAACTTTGCTCGTCAATGTACAGGAGACCACAGGAGTACATCGATTATGAGTTCATCCTTACTTCTCCAACAGTATCGCACATGTCTGGTTCGTCTAATTTAGATAGTTTTCCTGGTGGATAGCAGGTGTCTGTACAGCTGCTGTTTTGTAAGGTACTGCCTTCAAGACTTGTTGAACATATTTGCAGCATTCATATGTAATCCTATTTACCAACCCCTCTACTCGAACAGGATATGACACAAGGTCAGTTTTTAAGCGGAGTCTAACAGGTTTGAATTCAGAGTTTTCCTTCTCCTAGACTAGTTGCCTCACCAAGGCTGAAGAACTCAGTCTGTCCTACTATTTACCCATAGCCGGGGGCAGAATAATTGAATTCATACCTTTCCCAAAGGTATTAGTGCCATGTGAAATGCAATCAGTCTCGTGTAGGATTTGAACCTGTATCACCGTGTCCATTTCCTACAACGATAACCGTTACACCACGGGCATTCTTATGTAATTGCTGTCAAAAAATTTCTTCATACGTTTACTTAGCGTCCATATGGTGCATCATTATAGTAGTCTCAACACAACTGCTGCTTGGAAAAAACTGCGTTTTATTTTATTGGTCATGTCTGACCCCCATATGACCAATAGCCTATCGGTAGCTGTCCATACCTTTGCCAGCCACGTGTTGATCACATTCGCGGTTGATGAAACGCTACTTCCGAGGCAGAGCAACTTGTCCACTAGTTTCAGAAAACCGCCATTTTATGTAGAGATGTCACCACTTTGTATTCTGTTTTGGAGGTCTATGCCACTTCCTGCTCGTTCCAGGCTATGGAGCAGGGTTTCGACTTGGGCGGGTGAATTTGCTAGAATCACTATGTCATCGACGTAGTCTGCGTCCCACGTCATCTAACAAGAAGGCTTGAACTACAAATAAAAAATAGCTGATCCCATGTTTTTCAAAAATAAACAATAAACACAATTCTAAATAAACAAGTCTACAGGAATGAAAACTCTGAATTAAACCAGCTGTACTTCACTTAAAATGAAACTTGTATTACATCCTGTCCGAGAAGGTATTGAGTAAATAAATATATCAGATATCTAAGTAGAAAATGGACATGGTGAACCGATGTTCAAGTTCTAGATGAGGTTCTTTGAAATATTCCATTTGGACTCACGTTGAAATACATAACCCTTTCGTACGCATTTCCTGTCTCATGGTTGTCTGACACCTTTGTTGTGTTGGCTTTCTTTGCAAAATAAGTTGAAAGAAAGTAAGTAAAAAAGTTGGTGATCGTATTGGACGGTGACCCGAATGAATCCTTTTCGATAGCTACAACACAGGGGTGTAGGGAAGAGCGCTACTTCTTTCCCAGGATTGGCCTACTTTACCCTTGATCCGTACCTTATAATTCTGAGTATTAAGGAAGGAGAAATCAAGTATCATTTTTTGAGTCTTTGGTATGACTCGACCTGGGATTGAACCCAAGTTTCCCGGGCCATTGGCGAACACACTAACCATTATGCTAATCAAGCTAAAAACAAAAGTTTGAATTAACTTTTGGGAACAGAGAAGTGTGTCCCTTCGCAAAATAATCCGTTAAAAAACAACGTCTCCTCCTATCTATGTCTGTCTCTCACTGGTTATTCCCAGCTTTTCTGTATTTTTCTCAACCCTTCTCTGTATCTCTTTGTTTTTAGTAGCCGGCTTACTTTTTCGTGCGTATTCTCTGATTGGCGTGCCTCTTCGAACTACTCTGATCGAGTCCTTACACTGACTGAGTGTCGTTCCTCTCTGTGTCGGTCTCTCCCGCCACTTCGAGTGGCAGATTTCATCATTCTTCACTTTTCTCTGGTTGACATCTGTGTCTTTCCATCTAAACTCTTCTTATGGCCAACCGGTCTTGTTCTTCTGTCATTCCTTCGATTGTCCTTCTGTATATAACCCAAAACCATACCCACACACCCCAGCACGCGCACACATAAACACATACAAAGAGGTAAGTGCGTATATAGTCTCACACTAATACTGGTGGAATGTTATAAATCCAAATATTTTACCTTTAGCTATGAGTAAATACTGAGGCATACGATATACTTCAACCTTGCTATATAGCAGAAGTAGAAAAAATATAATTTCAAATCTGTTAAACTCCGCTTAAAAAATGACTTTGTGTTGCATCCTGTTCGAGGTGGAGGTGTTGGGTAAATACATACGTTGGTTCCTTAAAATGATTCATAATTTCAAAAAAATATTCTTCAAGAATAATTTTTGAGACTGCAAGTGTGACTGAAGAACCAAAACTAAAAGTTTTGGTTTGGTTTGGTTTGTTAGGTTTTATGGCATATCAACCTTTGTAGGTTATTTAAAACCAAATCCATTTTTACGAGAATAATCTATTCTATTAAAAATAATTCAGTTTAGCATAAGTACACAGTTTAATTTTCAAAAACATTTCTATTTCAAACTATTCAAACAGTTATATGTAACAATTCAGTTAAGTGTAAATACAGATTAAATGTCGAAAAACACTTCTATTTCAAATAATTTAGTTAGGCATAAGTACGCAGTTTAAATGTAAGTTCGGTTTAATTGTCAAACACATTTCTATTTGAAGCTATTCATTTAACTCGAACAATTCAGTTTTGCATATGTATGCTGTTAGTTCTATTTAACCCATAGATAGGGCCCTATCAGGTACTACCACTCCGGGCCAGAGTGGACCTGGCAGCGATGGCTATGAAGGTGTACTCTGCATTCCCCAAAGCTCCAGCACAGCTGGAACCTCACCATCAGATTGTTTAGTGTCATATCAGGACACTCGTTAGTGGGGTCTTACCCCTTTGCAGAGGTGCAGTCAGTGTATTCTACAGCCCCAGTCAACTGGGAAATCTAAACTAGAGTTAAATCGAATCGATAATGATGCATGATATGATTACATATGATATAAAACACTAACAGTGTTGTAGGATCAGAAATGGGACCGATATATCGTTAAAATAGTACTGAAAAATATACTTATACTAAAATGAATTGCTTGAAGTGGAATTGTTTTTTACATTAAA
The DNA here is from genome assembly GCA_963585895.1 of Sepioteuthis lessoniana. Taxonomy (NCBI): domain Eukaryota; kingdom Metazoa; phylum Mollusca; class Cephalopoda; order Myopsida; family Loliginidae; genus Sepioteuthis; species Sepioteuthis lessoniana. The sequence continues at coordinate 115,021,958 of OY757907.1, forward strand.
ACTGCATTTACATTAAACTGAGTTGTTTACCGTATAACTCTTTTAATATTTTTCTGTGTGTAAACAAAATCTATATTTATACTATAGTGAATTATTTTAATTAGAACTGTTGACTAAATTGAATACCTTTAAGGGGATATGTTTTTGACAATAAAATTTGTACTCATGCTAAACTGAATTGTTTGAAACAGAACTGACTATTTCTATAAAAATGGATTTGCACATACACCATAATAAATATTTACAAATACTTATATATATATATATATATATATATATATATATATATATATATATATATATATATATATATATGTTGTATCTTTTATAGGTGCGAAAATATACAATCTACATTTCGGTAAGATGATTGTGTTGCGCTAGGTTTCAAATACAACTATTCTTATTTCAATGACACTCTCAATATTTTGTCTTGCTCTAAAATCATTTACATTCTGAGGATAATTCCAGAAATTAAAATAGTATCAGTCCTGCAACAAAAAACACGCGCCCGTTTTGCTCCCTTATTTATTGAGAAATTAACACTTTAACAACTGCTTACGAGACTAGCTTGCCAAACATTATATTACGACAGGGAACCAGTTTAATAGAATGGAACGAATAAAAACAGATAGATGAACATAGTCGTGATATATATATATATATATATATATAGGAGAAAATATTGAAATGCACACACAAACGCATACATTCTTTCGAAAGTATAATCTTTTACACTGAAACTTTATTTCTTTTAATACAACCAAGAACAATATTCCTATGATGCATACTATGTTAATAACATGAAGCATTATCAAATAGAGAAACTGCACTTAAAATAGAAATAAAAATTCGAATATAAGTAAAAACGATGATCATTTAAATAATAATAATAATAATAATAAAGATTACAACGCTCGGAGAAATGGAAACGTACAAATACTTGGAAATCTTGAAAGCTGACACCATCAAACAATTGGATATAAAGAAAATAACCAAGAAAAAATAACTTCGAAGAAGCAGAAAGCTACTCGAGAAAAAAATTATCAAGCAGAAACCATTTTGAAGTGAACCAAAGAAATTAGGCAAATGAACCAAAGAACGAGAAAACTAATTACAATTCATAAGGCACTACATGCCAGAGACGACATTGGCAGAATTTGCAAAATTGTCGACTTTGCTGTCCCAGCTGATCACAGAATAAAACTGAAAGAATGTAAAAAGAAGGATAAAGACTGACCTTCTTTGGGAATCGAACAAAACTGTGGAACATGCAGGTGACAATTATACCTATGGTAGTTTGTGCGTTTGGAACAGTAACTAAAGGATTACTAAAGGGACTGAGGGACTTGGAAGTTGGCGGACGGATTGAGACCATCCAAACGACAGCATTATTGGGAACGGTCAGAATACTGAGAAGAGTCCCGGAGACTTGAGGAGACTTGCTGTCCCTCAGACTCCAGGGAAAAATCATCGACTAACGCTGATGTGAAAAGCTCTGATGAGTGAATAATAATAAATAAACATATATATGTAAAGGTGCTCGTGATGTAATGATTATTGTCGCAAGAAATGGACACGGCGACACGAGTCCAAATCCTGGACGAGATTGATGGCATTTCACATAGCACCCTTGGGAAAGGTATGAATCCAATTATTCTCCCTCCAGCTATGGGTAAATAGTAGGACAGACTAGGTTCTTCAGCCTAGCAAACTAGTCTAGGAGAAGGAAAACTCTGAATTCAAACCTGTTAAACTCCGCTTAAAAACTGACCTTGTGTCATATCCTGCCCGAGTGGAGGGGTTGGTAAATATGATAAATTAACATATATAAGAATTCACTTCCATGCACAACAAACTGGTTATCGAAATGAATAAATGTTTAAAAGAAACAGATATAACCGTATGGATGCCCGAAGGAAAGACCACCCAAATAAAATAAATAAACTGCCCCAAACGACTATAGACATATAACGTACCTACCGATGATATCGTATATACTAATGACACAAAATAGGGAGGGTATTTATTACTTGGTAATAAGCCGCGGACCATTCCACGAGGAAAAGAAAAGATGCTATAAGAGATCAACTTTACATTGATCAACATATGTTCTTGGAGAGCAAAGACAGACGAAAGAATCTAGCTATGGCAGGGATTGATTATAAAGTCATACAATATGGTCTCGCAAAGGTAAATAATAGACTGTCTCAAAATGTACCATATTGCTGACGAAGTCATAAAGTTTATAGAAGAAACCATGGAAAACTAGAGAGTGGAAATAACTGCAGGAGAAAAAAAAAGTTTACCTGAGGAACTGCTACCATCATTGTACTTTGTAATGACAATGATACTATTCAATTCCATACTTAGGAAATGCACCGGCTTATGCATACTAAATTGCAAGAAAAAATCATCCACGACATGGACGACCTCCATCTCTTTATTTAAAATTAAAAAAAAGAATTGAAACCCTAATATAGTCAGTAAGAAGATACAATCAGGCTATAGATATGGAATTTGGTATAGAAAAATGTGTCGTGCAAATAATGAGTAGCAGGAAACGACAAATGGTGGAAGTAATAGAACTACCAAATCAAGAAAAAAAAAGAAAACTTGGAGAAAAGGGATTATAGGAAGCAGATACCATTAAACAAGTGGAGTTGAAAGGAAAAAAAAGTGTTTTCAGGAGAACGAGAAAACTACTCGAGACCAAACAAGATGACATGCCAGCATTGAAGATAGCGTTGATGTATCAATACGGTGATTCGAAGACTACACTATGAATAGCTTTGGAAGACTGATTACAGTGACCAAAAACAACACAGACAACACCAAGATCAACAAAACTACAATAACGAGAAAACAAAAAAGAAGGAAACCAATATTATGGATACTTCAAGAGACAAACGAGCGAAATCTTACAGGAAAAGACTCGGACTTGATTAAGTAAAGGAACCTTTAGAGAAAAACGTGAACCCATTTTCACAGCGGCACATAATAACGAAAAAAACACCTGCTATGTGAAAACAAAAATAGACAAGGGACAACAAAAGAGCAGTTGTTGGTTATGTGATGATAGAGACGAAACAATCCATCGCATTAAAAACGAATGCTATAAATTAACGTAAAAAGAGTATAAGAGTATACATGACTGGGTTGAGATAGATGATATAATGGGAATTGGGTAAGGAGTTTAAAGTTGGCCATTCAACCAAAAGCTATATACACAATCCAGAGTTCATCCTGGAGATGGAGACGCACAATCTTCTGTGGGATTTTGAGATATAAACAGATCAACTAATTTCAGCCAGACGACTACACATTGTGATTCTAAACAAAAAGAAAGAGAAACTGACGAAGAGTCGACCTTGCCAGACAAAAACTGAAAAAAGGCAAAAAGAGAGATGATTAATTAGACTTTGTTACTGAACTAAAGAAACTATAGAACAAGAAATCGACGGTGATACCAATTGTAATAGGTGACCTCGGCACATTCCCCAATGATTAGTAAAGGGAATCAAGATTAGGAAAATAGAGAATATCCAAAGACAGCATTACTAAGATTGGCCAGAATACCAAAAAGAATCCTAGAGACCTGAGAAGACTTGCTGTCACTCAAACTACAGAGGAAGACCATCAGTTAATACTGGTGTGAAGAATTCCTAAAAGCGAATAATAATAATAATAATAATAATAATAATAATAATAATAATCATCTTACAAGAGTTCAGTCAATATGATTTACAATTATCACCCAAGATTGGTCGAAGAATATAAATACATAGAATACATATAAGCTCTATATTCTGTCCTTCTACTGAGGCAGAATCAGAAACTGGAAAATAAATCTGAGGATTAAGACAAAAAATAATAATGTGAAAACATATTTTTCCATGCAAGAATATTAAACAGTGTCTATCTTCATGAGAAATTTATTTTTGTGTATCAATTTACGTAAACCCTCCACAGTATTCACAATTTAACACAAGTTAATTTTCTTAGCGGGTTGCAGATGGCTTAAACCAAAGATTTTCCTTCTCCTAGAGTGGTTTCCAAAGCAAGGATAAATAATACAGTATGTCCTTCACTTTAGTCATTGCTGTAGAGAGAACAGTTAGGTCTGCACCTATCCCTCGGCATTAGCGTGAGATGAAAGCAAAGAGTCTCGAACAGGTTTTGAACTCGGGCCTCTGATTCTATTTCTAACGAGGATAACCGCTGCACTAAGGGCTTATTACTACGTAATTGTTTAAGACAATGAATTTTATATATTATATTTTTCTTTTAATTCATGTTAAACAAAATGGAATACATTTTTCATGAGAAAAAAGATAATCAAAGGTTTGTTTATCAAATATTCTTTCATATCTGCAATCTACTGGTGTAATACTCAGTGTGTGAGTAGCATTTTACCAGATCAAATGAAAGGCTCGTAGATATATATTCATTCATGTATACGATATTGAATTAGATAATATCTAACTCAGAGATACTGAGTGGTTCAGAATTATTGGTATCATTAGGTAGTTTTATAACTTGATCAGTTCTCGTTCAAATGACCAGACATATGAAGAAACTGTTTAAAAATCTACGTATAATGTTTTCTGTTCAGTAACAGAAATGTCATCCACTTGAAAAGGAAAAGTGTTTACACATTAAATAGGGAATTCAATGTTTATTTATATACATGCAGTTAAAATGGTTGGTCATTTGAACGGGAATCTTTTAAGTCATTAGATCAGGAAATGATATGAATTCTTTCTGAAACAACCTGTAAATTTTAAATAATATCCCAATTTTTAAACCCTCTGTATCAATGAGAATAGAGAGATGTTGAATAGGAAAAGATAGGAGACATGTATGTCAATGCATTTCAGTATGCCTTACATTCGATATTCATGAATCTATTTGATCAATATATATATATATATATATATATGTATATAACGTTCATTGCCATTCGTAAGTATTGATCTCTCAAAATGGCTGCCACTGAAAGACTCTACACTATAAAGCTGAAATCACGGATTTCGTATTTGTTGCCTTGTTTTACTTCGACAAGAATCACCTGAAGGGTAGTCATCTTAATGGAGGATAATTTGAACCAATCACAAACTCAGCGAAAAACGTACCGACCACTGACCAGTGATCCGCTCTTTGGGGTTTCAAAATTGTTTTTCCCTATCAATTCGTTCATTCTTTCTTGATTATCCATTTTCTTTTTTATTTCTTTTTTATTCTTTCCTCTTACATTCTCTAAAAAGAATTAGATTGAACGTATAACCTTTCCGTGTCATCATTTGTAGAGTTTTTTTCTTCAGACAAGAAGATTACACGAAAGACATTGTATGGACTCATTCAGTGACCATTTGCCATGCAAGAGTAAATTTGCTTCATTTTCATGCTTGCAAAATTGCAGTGTTGTTTAAATAATACAAAGTTTTCCAAAAAAATGTTTATATCATTTGGGATGTTGAGGGTGTTTAAGAAAAAGCAATATTATTTGAGATTTACAGCGTGTATCAGAAAAATCGCTATTATTTTATTAGCAAACTCGACTAATTATCATTCAAATGATCACAGATTTTCACAGCATGTGTAGATATAATTACAATTTTTTGTTTTATGTATTATGTGTTTCTTTTTTCTTTGGTTAAAGAAATTCTATTTAATGAGCAAAAAAGACGTGCAAACGTTATACATTACACTTTTATTTGTTTCTACACATGCTGTTAATGTCTATCATAGTTATGACAAGAATTGGTCAAATGATTCAATTACGAAATAATATCAACTTTTTTTTATAAAATATCCTGCATTCTTCACAAATACCATTATACTTTTCCGCGGAAACTTGGAGGAAAATTAATATAAATTCTATTGAAGTCATCAGAACAATTAAATATTTTTTTCCTATTACATTTGGAATTTTATTATCAGATTTATACCTGTTGAAAAAAAATGGAACATTAAAGCTTCTAAAAATGCAAAACTTTTGTAAATTCATTTTTAATTTAAATAACTTTGTTTAAAAAGGAGTAAAATTGTAAACAGTAATTTGCTCTCATATTTGTATCCATGAAAAATCATATTCACAAATATGTACTGACTGGTATAGTATAGATTATGCTAATGTTATGTAATAGATTGGTGTGATATATTTTAGACATGAAGTGTAGCATTTAACTTCAGTCCTGAGTAGAAAATTACAACCGTGTCAACGAGAATGACTGACAACAGTTAAACTAGGAGTCAATCTGATACAACGATTCATATTGCTTTTCTCTTTAAAATAAATTAGTCAGTGAAACACACATGTCTCGGCATCATATTTTCACGTGTTGGCCGCGTGGATAATGAAGGGAAAAGTCGTCTATAAATAAAAGGTACATAGAATGATTATCTCGTCGTCATTCTTCATCAACTACAAAGGAGAAAATAGCTATACGAAATAGACATCAGAGCAACCATACGGCTGAGTGGAGAAGAACGTGGGGAAGTAAGGAACGAACTGAAGAGAGTTGTGGATATTGGAGCTGACGGTCCGGAGTTTAAGGCACGTATCCATGTTTCATAAACATACTGAATATGTACATGACGTACATTAGCTGATTAAAGGGTTATACATCACAACATATTACAGTTGACAATATTTGTATGTATATTTGAATTTATATGATTCAATTTTTTTTTTCAATTAATTAATATACTTTTGTATACTAAGTGAACGAGTCCCTTACCATAATTTATTGTATGAATTACAATTCCCAGCGCTACTGACGAGTATCAGAATAAAGTATATATACCCGTGGAAAATTCCATTATTATTTTTTAAGTTAATGGCTTAAACTATCATATTAGTATTTTTTTTTATTTCGAAAATATTACTGTAGAATAATACCTAGAAATTAAATACAAATTTGAAGAGCTAGACGTATACATATATACATTATTATTCATGCTTTGATGACAATATAAATATATTTTGAATATATCTAATTAATTTTGGCTGTATTAGAGTTTCATTAAAGCCAAAAATGAAAAAAAAGCACATTTATATCCTAGAAAATTTATTCAAATACTAAAACGCTCAATATAGAAGTTACAGTTTGGTTTCTTTGTTTTAATGGCATATCAACCTTTGTAGGTTATCTAATGCCTAAGCCGTTCTCCTAGAAGAACAGTAATGATATTATTTAAACAATAACTGGGAGGATAAAGAATTTCATAACTTTCCCAAGGGTATTTGCCCGAAAGTGAACGTAATAGCGCGACTGGAGTACGAACTCATTTACTACGATTCCGCAGTCTATCGCTTTAACCATTACACCACGAGGACAGTTAGAAGTAACGGAAATAAGAACCTAGAAATAATGAAACTAACAGAAAATGCCACTCATTCACTACATTGAAATTGTTTTATCTATCTATCTATCTATCTATACGTTCGTTGTGTTATGGTTACCTTCACAAGAAATGAACATAGGTTACTGCGTTCAAATTCTGTCCAAGACACTTTGAATTTCATATAGAGCTACTACCTCCGTGAAAGGTGTGCATTCAACAACTCTCCCCGACTACAGTTATGGGTAAAATATTAAGCTAGACTTAACGCTTTTACCTTTCCATAAAAACCATTTATAGAGAAAAAAAAAAAAACACTGAGTTTAAGATTTTTAAACTCTGCTTAAAATGACCTAATTTTGCATTCTGCTCACGTGGAGCAGTTGGATCTATATATTTATGAAATAACTATCGACTATCTGCTTTTCTATTTATGTTCTACAAAACTGACAAGTTATTTTCACCGAGAATTTAGATATATGGATCTTACTAACTCATAGCAACCGGACTATTTATTTAAAAAAATACTAATACATACATATATATATATATATATATATATATATATATATATATATATATATATAGGTACAAAATTTAATTAAACTTACGAAAAGACCAAATTTATTCATGTTAAAAAATAAAAATGAACAACTCACCGGTTTCGGTCCTACCTGGTCACAATTAAACTAGGACAACGATTAAGACAAAAGAAAGGAAATAGACTCTGTAATGTTTGAAAAATATGACGGAGAAGGGAATGTTAAATTGTAATCAAATTAAGACCCAATAAACATTCCCCTGCTTACAGAGGGACGGTTCATGGTTCAAAGTATGAATGCTCTCTAACACATAAGGATAGAAATCTGAGTGGGACCTGCTTAAAATAGTAAACAGGTCCGCACTGTAGGACGAGGCATAAACACGGTTATTTTTTAGGTGTTGCGCTATAGTAGACCCGTATGTGTTATTAATATTGTCAGCAAAGTAGTTTTCTAGCTGTATTTTCGTTGGCACATGTTTAATTCTGGTGTACAATCGTTGATTTGTCTCCCATATCTAAAAGAATATATTAAAGCACTGCTATCTTTCCGACCAGATGGCAAAACAGTACGTGTGCGAAACACAACACGTAAATTATAAACAAAATCTGTTTTTGATGGAATTATTCATAAATTATAACAATCGTTAGTTCAAATATCTATCAACGAAAGCAAATTAAATAAATTAGAACCCTGGCACATATACATAAAAGTCACCTATATATATATATATATATATATATATATATATATCATCATCATTTCCTGTTCCTCTCTCACCACTTCTCCCTAACGTTCATCGCCTCCGGCAAGTCTTCAAGGCTACATCCCGTAGCCTCACATAGCTGCTGTATGTATGTTCGAGCTGGTCGTCCTGCTTTTTCCCGGCAATATGTGGGGGTCCATCGGAGTACATCACTTTTGAGCTCATCCCTGCTTCTCCAGCAGTGACCTGAATGTCTGGTGCGTCTGCCTTGGATAGCTTTCGTGATAGGAGGCCAGGTGGCCGTATAGTTGGTACCTTGTGGGGTGTTGCCGCCAGGACTTGTTCAATATTGCTCGATATATATATATATATATATATATATATATATATATATATATATATATATATATATATATATTTCTTTTTTAAACTACTATGGATCACATTAAGATCATGAATTTAATTCCATCCTGTTAAAAAACATTGATATAAATCAATTTTCAAAAAAATTACCAGGACTTTTTTAAATCAAACAAGAAAATTGATTAAAATAATACTTTCACATTTAAATTTAGACATAAATAAACAAACCCCCCAATAGAATATTTCGCCAACATAAAGGTAACCCTTCCAAATCGAGTCGCAATAAGTATCAATTTGTTTTGGCCTGTAAAAAACATCCGGTTTCATCATACTTGAAATTTAACAGAGGAAAAATTTACACCTACAAAAATACATGTCTAATTATCCAAAGTATCATATTAAAATAATTATTCTAACATATCTTATTTTAGTACATCAAATTTTAATCATTAAAAAGAAATAAATAAATCTAAAAGTAATGTTATTCACGGTAAAAATCACCCCAAATTACAAGTGAATTATAATAAAAATTTTGAAAAAATAATTTGCTCTGTGTATTTTATTTACATTGAGCTCTTGACCGGGATTACTTAAATTTAATATTATCTGTTTCAATAATTTAATTGCCCTGCTTGAAATTAATCCCAACTAAATACAGTCCTATATATATATATATATATATATATATATATATATATATATATATTTATATATTTACTACGTGCATACCATAAGTTTCCAGACTTTTTTCGTATGGGCGTTTAAAATTGTCAAAGACTCTTGAAAATTCAGTATGTTATTGCTATATATGTTATGAGATGACCGACCAATTTTTATGAGTTCAGGTTTAAATGAACTACAACATCAGCAATTGGAATACACCCTACTAAAGCCTGAATATCACAGCTGGTGAATTTCAAAAATGCAATCTGATACTTTAGAAGAACGATATGCAATAAAATTCTTTTTTATACTTGGAAAAAAAGCCACAGAAACGTATGGAATGCTTCAGACTGCTTTTCGACCATCTTGCATGAATCGAGCATCAGTTTTTGAGTGGCATAAGAGATTCAAGGAAGGCAGCGAGTCTGTGAGGGATGATGAGAGTTGTGGGGGGAGTAAGGAAGTCAATAGACCACCGCTGATTGGCCAAAGGGTTTGGGTTAGGATTAGGGTTACTATATTGAGGTTTTCAGAAAGAGATTCCGTCGGAAGAGGCCAACACTCTTCAAATAGAGTCAGCCGCATTTCCACCTGGAGAATACACCAGTCGACAACTCCATCCTTGTCACAGACTATATGACCAAGATGGGCATCAAGACAGTTCCTCACCCTCCTAATAGTCCAGACCATGCTTCCTGTGACTTTTGGTTATTCCCTAAGCTTAGAGGCTGTCGTTATGAGACAATTTAGGAGATGAAAGAGGCTGTAACGAAGTTCATTGACACGCTCACACAAGAGGACTTCCATGTTGTTGTTACGGTTCAACAAGTGCATTGCAACCGGAGGAGACTACTTTGATGGGGACTAGAGTTTCATGAGTGTACTATCAATAAAAGTGGCCATACAAAAACGTCTGGAAACTTATCGTATGCACTTCGTATATATATATATATATATATATATATATATGTGTGTGTGTGTGTGTGTGTGTGTGTGTGTGTGTGTGTGTGTGTGTGTGTGTGTGCGCGTATGCGTGTGTGTGTGTGTGTGTGTGCACTCCAGTTTCATTATTTCGTTGACATTTTGATAAATACCCTCGGGAAAGGAATGAAACACCTATTCCCCAATACGCTAAAGGTACAAATGGTATAATTACTGTTCAATAAGGATAAGTCTGGCATTAAGTAACCTGAAAAGGTTTATATGTCATTGATGAAAGTAACCAATCAAACCTACACACACACACACACACAACCCCATGCGCATATATATATTTAGATATATATATGTATGTATCGAAGGAGTTCGTGCAAAAATCACAAGGAAACACTTGTTTGTAGATTTTTCCATCGCATTTGATTCCATACTTAGCGGGAGAATGGAGCAAATACTTCTAGCTAAAAGTTTCCCCCTAAAAACTGTACAGACATAAAACCGCTCAATCGAAACATCATAGTCAATCTTCGTTCAACGAAAGAAGACACAAACTTCGAAATTGCTGTTAGAGTTCTGCGTTCTGCGAAGAGATGTTTAAGCTCTGTATCTGTTTATAATCTGCCTAGACAACGTATTCGAACGACGATTGACCTATTATAAGAAAATGGCTTTACGCTAAAAATAGGCAAGAAGCAGACGACATCCCGCGGAATCTATAACGGACGCAGACTATGCAGATGCCATTGCGCTTCTTGAAAATACAGCTACCCAAGACGAATTCGTTCTACATCGCCTGAAGCAGGCAACAGGAGGCTTAGACCTCCCCGTGAATGAAAAAAAAAAAACGGTGTTCTTGTTCTGTAATTAGAAAAGAGCCATCTCTCCTGAAAATGGCGGTCTCCTGAAATCAGTAGACAAGTTCGTGTACCTCAGCAGCGGCATCTCGTCTTCTGAAAGTTTTGTCAGTAGCTGCCTAACGAAGACGTGGACTACTATCTATCGTATGGAAGTCTAATCTCTCTGATAAGATAAAACGGGATTTTTCCAAGCAGCGTTTGTGTAAATACTACTTTATGGATGCACCAGAATGACGCAGACAAAATGCATAGAGAAAAAGTTTGACGGGAACTGGTTTGAAAATGCTCTGAACTAAAATGAATACATTCTAAAAGTTACATCCCACGAAACAACAGCTGTATGGCCACTTACCTCTCATCTGTAAAACTGTCCACGTAATACGAACTAGACATGCGTGACACTGTTGGAGAAGCAAGGACAGACTCATAAGTTACGATTTCTTCTGGAACCCTTCTCATGGTCATGCCAGTTTTGCTGGACTAGCAAGAACTTACCTACAACAGCTCTGCGCAGACACAAAATATAGTTTAGAAGACCTTCTGGAAACGATGGATGATAAGGACGAACAGAGAGAGAGATAGAGACAGACAGATAGACAGAGAGTCAAGGCAGTCCATGCTAGCACCGTGATTTGATGATGATGATGATGATGATGTGAAGCCGAAGAAGTTTTGAAATAACGTTTGCTCCAAAATTTTTGAGGTTTTTTAGCTGGTATAATTATATATATATATATATATGTGTGTGTGTGTGTGTGTGTGTGTGTGTGTGTATATATATATATATATATGTATACAAGTGCGTGTGAATGTGTGTGTGTGCTTACGTGTGTGTGTGGTTTGCCAACTCTATAAATATGGAGTGTTTAATATCTTTGATAAAGCCTATATCTAAGATGATATTGCGTAGACATAGCTTCGAAGACGCTTGGTGGATGTTAGTATTTCAGCTATGCCCTCTTCGATGATCGCACAGGTGAGAAACAGACCATCACCAAGCATCGTTGATTCTGTGTCTATGCCATTCAACATTTCATATATATATATATATATATATATATATATACGTGGTGCATACCATAAGTTTCCAGACTTTTTTATATAGGCATTTAAAATTGTTGGAAACTCTTGAAAATTCACTATGTTATTGCTATACATCGTATGAGATGACTGACAATTTTTTATGATTTCATGTTCAAATGAACAACTACAGCATCAATTGGAATACACCCCACTAAAAACCTCATTGTCACAGCTGCTAAGTTTCAAAAATGCAATCTGACACTTTAGAAGAATGATATGCAATTAAATTCTGTTTTAAACTTGGAAAAAATGCCACAGAAACGCATGGAATGCTTCAGACTGCTTTTCGACCATCTTTTATGAATCGAGCATCAATTTTTTCAGTGGCATAAGGGATTCAAGGAAGACAGGGAGTCTGCGAGGGATGATGAGAGGTGTGGGAGGAGTAAGGAAGTTAATACACCAGAGTTGATTGACCAAAGGTTTAGGTTTAGGGTTAGGTTTACTATGTTGAGGTTTTTAGGGAGTTCAGGAAGAGATCCCTAGGGAAGAGGCCAGCACTCTTCAAATCGGGTCAGTGGCATTTCCACTAGGACAATACACCAGTCCACAACTCCATTCTTGTCTCAGAATATTTTCACAAGATAGGCATCAAGACAGTTCCTCACCGTCCCTATAGTCCAGACCTTGCTCCCTGTGACTTTTGGTTATTCCCTAAGCTCAGAGGCTGTCGTTATGTGACAAGTGAGGAGATGAAAGTGGCTGTGACAAAGGTCATGGACACGCTCACACAAGAGGACTTCCACGGGGCCTTTGAGAAGTTGTTGGAACGGTACAACGAATGCAGTGCAACCGGAGGAGATTACTTCGAAGTGGGCGAGAGTTTCATGCGTGTACAATCAAATAAAGTGCCCATACGAAAAAATTCTGAAAACTTATCGTATGCACCTCGTATATATATATATATATATATATATATATATATATGAGAGGGGTCTATGCGTGTCTCTCTCTCTGTACGTGTCTCCCTGTGTGTATAAGATACCTTTTCCCAATGTGTAAATTTGGATGGTCAGGAAATTAAGTTAAAAATGCAAGTTTCCTTAAATAAAATATCTTATATGCAATAATACGTTTTTTTTGTATTTTTTATGTGTGGTCGTATGTTTGTGAGCATTTCATTGCATGCCTCGGCTGTTAGCATCAGCTGTCTTCTTTCCTGTTTCTTGCCTGTTATTTCTATCGTCAGTATTTGATTGTCAAATATTACAGACATAGTATTGTTTACGAATCCAAACTTTGGGTCAGTCTTCCAGAAACACATTTATTCTACAAAACATAAAATAGTATTAGCAAACCTAACAAATTAATTGACTATCAAATCCACAATAATTATTTGTTTCCATTTTGGGCGTGACAGAAGGAAAATATTATTTGGGCATTTTTGTCTAATCGTTTTATTAACCACGTGATGTGTATTGTCTTTATCTTTAACAATACATTTTAACTTCTATTGAATATTCCTGAAATATCATAACGGGATATATGACTTAAAACCCATTACATCTGGTTTTATTTATATATTTGCTTATTCTGTTGCTCCTTAAGTAAAAATCCTCTGCTTAAAAAATAACTGAAAAAAGACACTATGTTTCGTTCGTTATATTTGTTTAAATATATTTTTCTATCCCTATTTTGTGATTTATCTTACTATATCTGCTAAGAGAAATCAGGTAAAATATGATATGCTTTTAGATAATTCTCTGGAGAACTTTTTTATCTCTTGTTGCCATTACCAGAATAATTGTGTCAATAGTAGGCTCAGGGAAAGTAACATTTCAACATAATGAATATTTTACAATTTATTCTGGATTAATCGTACTGTTAATCCATCTGGATTAAGGTAATTGATCGCATATACTTATAAAACAGTGTACAGTTTCCAAATTAAAAGGTTTATCAACAGTAATCAATACCCAAACAAAGGCTTTATCAAGATTAAAATTGCTATCGTCCTTCCGAATATCGAAATTTCATTTTCAAGCAGAGCAGACTGGGCTCTTCAACTTTTGGAATAGAATCAGTCTAGAAGAAGAAGAAAAAAAGTTCTCAATTTTAAAGGTGTGTATTTCGAGAAAAGCTGTGATATATTAGTGCACTTTGCTACTATTATCAACGTATCAAAAAATGTGGCTGATCCAATGCAAACCTTCGCCACGCTAAGCAAATCATCGGTGAAAAAACATATTGTTCGCATGTTATCTGAACTGTTGTGCCCTTATATGTTGAGATAACGGACAGAATTATAGATATATGTGTTTGTTTTTTTAACTCGGCATTATTTCATATCACTTTTATTTCGGTCACATAAGCTGGAAATATTCGAGATAAAGGGAAGAATTATATATATATATATATATATATAGTCATCCACAGACAGACTGTTTCGTACTATCAGAACTCTTCAGTGTGGCTAGACACGCAGGACGATCGGAGCCAGGATCGAAACCCGTCCTACTTTACGTTAGACTGTGTTTCAGACCACTCGTCCACCAAGCGGACCACGTTAGCTAAGGAAATTTTAAGGTATTTTTATTTTTAGAAACAGCAGCAGCAGCATTTGTTTACATTTTTATACCCTATCGGCTACCAGAGTGCTCGATTCTTTCGAAGAGCTTTGCATTACGCTAGCGGCGGCCGACAATTCCTTCGCCAGAGAGCTCAACCCCCATGGGGGAGCATATATATATATATATATATATATATATATATATATATATATAAATCGGCTTCTATGTGAGTATACATGTGTGAGTGTGTGTGAGTATGTGTGTGTGAGTGTTTCGTTTTTTTTACACGTGATTTTTCATATCAGTTTAATTTTGGTCAAAGAAGCTGAAAAATCTATAGAAATAGAAAAAAAACCCCGGCGTAATGGCTTATACGATTGAAAGCAAGATCGTTGGAGGTTGGTTGAATTCAAGTCACACTAATATGTTCACTTTCAAACAAAGAAATTGTGAAAGGTATGACTTCCTTATACCCCTAGCATTGGCTAAATAGAATTACTTCTGTTTTTCCTCAAGGAAGACTTTGGAATTGGATAAACAGCGAATTATATGCTAATAAAAATCGGTTTGCTTTCATTTGGTTTGGTTTCATGGCATATCAACAATTGTAGGTTATTTAATGCCAAATCATATATATATATATATATATATATATATATATATATATATATATATATATATATATCCTTTTATATAAAAACAAAATTAATTCATTTTCTCGGCATCATCATAACTTTTTAAAGGCTTTTATAAGCCTTTTTTTTTAAAATCCTTCCTCAGACGACTAATTCAAAATTGCTATTTAGATATTTTCATATTGCTTCCAGTGGGAATGGAATTTGAAAAAAAGAAGCGTAGTTTTACTTTTTTCCAGTTTAATTGATATTAAATAAATTTTATCATTTTCTTTTAATCAGGAAAAAAATTTAATAAAAGTTGAGGATATTATATCTATTATTGTCATTTATATTATATTTAAATATCCTTAAAAAATACAGTTACTCCTAATTTACATACTCCTACTACTACCCCTTGGATTTCAACCTTGAATCACACACACACACAGACACACAGATACACACACACACACACACACATATATATATATATATATATATATATATATATATATATATATATATATATATATTGTTTGCACATGGTTTAATGTGTTCAAGTATTGATATGTAAAACTAACACTTCAGTTAAACATCAGTCTTTTGTTTGCACACAAGTGAATGTCAAACAGTTTTTACTATTTACCATAAATCAACAACATTAAATTGTTCCAAATGCTGCTATCAATAACTCACAATTCAATTAAACATCAGTCTTTTGTTTGCATCCGGGTGAATAATCAAGCAGTTCCATTTCAAACAAATCAGTTTAGCATAAATCATTTGTGGGCACTCAGTTTAAATGTCAAACTATTCTATTTAACCCATAGATTGGACGCTATAAAATACTACCCATTTGAACCAGAATATACATGGAAGAGATGACAGCAAAGGAGTAATCCCCATTCCCCAAAGATCAGCATTACTGGAGCCTCGACATTACATATTTTAGTCTCATATCTAGGATACTCGTTGGGGGTGGAGGTCTAAACCCTCTGCAGCGATGCAATGGGTGTATTCTACAGCCCCAGCCGGCTAGGTCTTATCCAAGAAGCCAAACCAGGAAATCACCGTAATTTACAATTTTGTCAAGTATCATCTTCCATCTTTTTAATTTTAGTTGCTTCTTATCTTAACATACTCGGATTATCATTTTTGGACGACAAGGCATAGCGAGATTTGAAAACAAGAATAAAAACAATCGACCAGTAAGATTTGAACAAAACACCTTCATATTCCCCGTGGTTTTACGTACCACCTGCGACAGCGTCGATATTATCATAGAAGTCTAAATAATAGCTATAAAAGCACCCTATATACTTAATTCCGATTAGTCGGTGCCAGTTTTTCGTTATTTTTTGCTAACTTGAAAACATACACAGTGGTAATAGCATCCACACACACACACACACACACACACTAGCATGCACGCACGCACGCACGCATATATATATATATATATATATATATATATATATATATATATATATATGTTAATGAATAATAATTAACATTAAATTGATTTTACTAAATCAAACAAGTTGAATGTTTCATTGGTGTAATAACATGCATACATTTGTTAGGATAATGTTTACAATGAGTCAACAGCGCTTGATGTCTATCAGTTTAATCTCAAAATTATCATATATATATATATATATATATATATATATATATATATATATTGAAAGATTTAGAAAATGTATGTATTTGACATCTGAATGAAATCGAAATTGGATTTCTTTATATGGATGTTGTCAGAATACAAATATTCAGTTCAACTTCTCCAGGTTTACCAAATTTTATTCTACTTAAAAAAAAACAAGAACAAATGCTTGCTATTATTCAACTTTTTCCTATAACAAAGCTCTTAAAAAAATGCAATATTATATTCATAATTATCCATGGTTAAGTATTATACTTTGACATTGCAATGGTCGAGTTTGGAATCTAGATGCGCAATTTTGTCCACTTTCGAACTAATACACTTAGGGTTGGTACGAACCCGATTATCGCTCCACAGATGGATCAAATAGTACGACTTTTCTCTACAAGGATAGTTTTGACTTTAAATAACCCACGAAACTTGATATCCCATGAAAGTAAACTGCATTCATCGTAAGGCAAGATTTTAGGTTGAATTAAATGTCTACATGCATACAAAGCTAAAAAGATCAAGAAAAAGTTTTAAAAACTAAAAACTAAAAGTGTTATATCAAGATTGTGTATTGAGGTCTTTTTCATCAGTAATACTCCTTACATAAGGAATGTGGGTTAATTATGCAAATATTGAGTCACATATACATCCTTAAGGTTGAGTAAGTCAGATAAGTACTTTTTTTTTCTTTCATCAATTCAGAAACTTTCTCAAATGTTTTTTTTTCTTTTTTGTAATGTCACTAAATTTAGTTTCACATAACTTGCTTTCTCTGTCCCTAAGAGCACTTGATCGATATTTTTCCTCATATTCCATAAGATAATTGACGTTTTATTCTAATAGTCTTTCGGCGCAATGTCTAGGCTAAAAAGAAAGTGAGAATCAAAAGAAAGACAAACTTCAACATTGCAAAAAAAAAGAAAATGATTTTCGTGGAAGAAAATGAGAAAATAAAATAAAGCGGAAATTTTATAGGAAAAAGGAAAAAAATCAGACTTTGGAAGAAAAACAATAAATAATTGCCCCGTAATTTTCTCTTCGAAAAATTTCCCGCCATTGGCACGAGCACATTTACATGCGAATACAGATATCTTGTTGTACGAATACGCGGGAAAATGTAGGGTAAGATGGGAAAGAGTGCAGGATGTCACTGTATATACAAAGCATGGCAAATGTGGGAGGCTCTCTTGTATGATATATATATGTATATAAATTTATATATATATATATATATATATAGTTATTCGTAAGCTGATACGTTTAAATATATTTTAACTATTGAAAACAATTCATGTATGTACATATTCGTGTTGTGTCCGAGTATATATATATATATATATATCTGTATCTAAATATGTGTTAGTGAGTGTGTGTGGGTGTGCCCATCTTCTTCTATCTTTCTCGGCCTCACTCTTTCTACATATATACATACCTTTCCATAGAAGAGATATTCATACATGAATATCGAAAAACACGTGTGTATAGGAATTCACACATAAATAATACAGGGAGCACAACCCAGCACCTGTCCTAGAAAATGTCACGCATAAAATTATATGGGACCTTAACATACAAACAGATCACCTAATCCTGGCCAGGAGACCAGATTTATTAATAATCAACAAAAAAAGAGAACTCACAAAATAGTCGACATTGCTGTCCCAGCTGACCACAGAATAAAGCTGAAAGAATGTGAAAAGAATGTGAAAAGAAGGATAAGTACCACCACCTGGCTATTGAAAAAACTGTGGAACATGCAGGTGACAATTATACCAATTGTAATTGGTGCATTTGGAACAGTAACAAAAGGATTACTAAAGGGACTAGAGGACTTGGAAGTTGGCGGACGAGTGGAGACCATCCAAACGACAGCATTATTGAGAACGGCCTGAATACTGAGAAGTGTCATGGAGACTTGAGGAGACTTGCTGTCACTCAATCTCCAGTGAAAAACCATCAGCTAACACTGATATGAAAAAACTCCAAAGGAGGAATAATACTATTTGCAAAAAAAAATGAAAAAGAACTAGAAACGCTAATACACAGTTAGAATATACAGTCAAGGCATAGGAATGGAATTTAGCATAGAAAAATGTGCCATGCTTGTTGTGAAAAGTGGCAAACGACATAGGACTGGTGGAGCTTCCTGCGTGAGGGTCAGGAAATTCTTCTACTTAGTGTTGAAGCGTATCAGATCAATGACTTTACTTGTGATTCTGAATCAAACATAGACGTCGATGACGCAGTCTTTAAAGGTGTACGAAATTGTTACGGCAAACTCTATAGATAAAGGTATTGAGGCAGAAAAATCGATAGAATGTGGAAACGGAATATGGAAGAAAAATTTAAACTTTTTTTTATCAGATTACTTTATCTTTCGAAATCATCATCATCATCATCATAATCATGTCGTGCCGCTAGCACGGATATCCCTGACCCTCTCTCGCCACTTCTCCCAATCGTTCATCGCTTCTGGCAGGTCCTCAGGGCGACAACCCGTATCCTCACAGAGCTGCTGTATGCAGGTTCGAGCTGGTCGTCCTGCTTTTGCACGGCCATATAAAGGGGGTCTAAAGGAGTACATCACTTATCAGTTCGTCCCTGCTTCTCCAACTGTGTCCTGCATGTCTGATTCGTCTAACTATGATAGTTTTCGTAATGGGAGGTAGGTGGCCGTATAGTTGGTGCTTTGTGGGGTGTTACCTCCAGGACTTGTTCAATATTGCTCGCAGCATTCTTGTGTAGTTGCCGTCCAGCTTTTCCTCCAGCCGTTTAGTTAGCGTCCATGTAGTGCATCCATATAGCAGTATCGATATGATCGTTGCTTGGAAGAAATTGCGTTTTATTTTATCGGTCAGGTCTGACTTCCATATGATCGATAGGTAATCGATAGCTGTACAAGCCTTCGTTAGCCGCGTGTCGATGTTTTTTTCGGTTGATGAGACCCTACTTCCTGGGTAGGTAAACTTGTCTACTAGATTCAGAGGGCTACCGCCTAGTGTGGAAATGTTGCCATTTTGATTAAGCACCTGCATTCCGTTTTGTGTGCATTGACATGGAGGCCAATGCCTGCGGCGGTTCGTTCCAGACAATGCAGTAGTGTTTCGGCTTGGATGGGTGTATTTACCGGAATCGCTATGTCAACAGCGTAGTCCGCATCGGTAACGTGATAAATCTAAATTATCATAAGTACCTGTATTATTCAAGCGTTAACCCCCTTCCTTACACTACAAGGGGCGTTTTAGAAAACAAGGCAAGTAGAACTTCCCATGCAAATATTGGTTCGCTTAAGATTGCTCTTGCGGAAGAATGGAATAAAATGTCTGAGGAATTTATTTGAAGGCATGCATATCTTTTTCTAAGGCTTATAATACAATAATTGGAAAAAATGGCGGTCTTATTGAGTAAATTTTCCTTTTTGTAGTTATCTTCATATATTGTTGTTTATTTCTTAAATTTAAAGTTAACCTTGTCTTATAATAGAGAAATTTATTATTATACTAAATATTCCTTATTTTGCTTCCGTGCCTTGTATATACATACATAATTACACACGTGCGTGAAGATGTACACCTTTTTATTTATGCACACACAGACAAATACACACTCACACACAAACACCCACCCACCCCATATATATATATATATATATATATCAGCTACCGATAAGTTATCGATCATATGGAAATCAGACCTGACGGAAAAAATGGAACGCAGTTTCTTCGTGGTAGCAGTCGTGTCGATACTGCTCTATAGATGCACTACTTGAACACTAAGAAAACGGCTAGAGACGAAGCTGGACGATAATTACACAAGAATGTTGTGAGCAATGCTGAACATGTCCTTGCGGCAACACCCCACAAAGCACCAACTATTCGGCCACCTGCCTCCCATCACGAAAACTATCCAAATTAGACGAACTAGACATGCAGGACACTGCTGGAGAAGCAGAGACAAGCTCAAAAGTGTTGTAGTCCTATGGACCCCCACATATGGCCGAAAAAAAGCAGGACGACCAGCTAGAACATACATACAGCAGCTATGTGAGGATACGGGATGTAGCCCTGAAGACCTACCAGAGGCGATGAACGATTGGGAAAAGTGGCGAGAGAGGGTCAGGGTTGTCCGTGCTATCCGCACGACTTGATGATGATATATATAGTTACTTATGAATAAATGACACACGCTAAATCTTTTTATCTGTCTCTCTCTCTCTCTATATATATATATATAGACCCCACCCTCGTTTATATATATATATATATATATATATATATATATATTGAAAGTGAGAAAGTAAGAGATGGAGAGAGAGAGAGAGATGTTCGTGCGTGTGTGTTGGCATGTGTGAGCGTGTCTCATTTATCAGCCTCTTCCTCGATTAGGCATTGACTAGATAAGTATTTCGGTCGTTTCTTCTTGGATCTATTGCCAAAATATTAACCAGATGTTATGTCACTTGTTGAACTAACATATACCGTGAGTACTCAATGGAATTTTGAGCCGTGCAGAGAAGCTTAATCGCCCGGGCAACTTCTTCAAGTTTCTTTTAGCACTGCTTTACAGCATCAACAATGTAGCTGATATGTTGTGTTACAATGAACGCTGCATCTGCCTTCATCGGTTGTTGTCAAAGTGTGTAGCTGTGTTTGAATCATATCAAGACAATTGTTACGCAGCAATGGACCTATGAAATGGTAGACACGACCTAGTTCTTTTTTCTCAACACTTGTTTCTTTAAACTTCCACCATGTCACTATCGCATTTTTCACACTATACATTGTACAGTCATTACCACATGTTAACGATAAATGAGCATCATACAGTTATAAATATTCGAGAGAAATCGGTAATATTCACACTAAATCACCTTATTCCAGGTCCGGTTCTAATATTTTACTGCCTATCGAGTTGCTATATGCATTTTATGGATACCAATAGCTGTAGTATACGCCGACTGCATCTTTGCAAAGGGGTAAGACACCACCCGAACGAGTGTCGTGATATGACTCAAATCAATCTGATGGTGTTGCTTCGACCCCAGAGCTCCCATGACTGTGGAGAACCTCTTCAATGCCATTATTCCTAGGTTCACTCTGACCTGTTGTGGTTTATCTTTTAGAGTCCTATCTATGAATCAAGTATAACTGGTTGAGTATTTAACTATATACAAACAAGAAACTAATGATCAAAAGAATTGTTAGTGTTTGATAGGAATACTTGGAACCCATTTAACTGTAGGCAAATAAAACTATTGGAATTAGAATGAAACCGTTTAACTTATCACAAAAATTATATTAATAGCAATCCTTGGAACCATATTACTATATAAATGAATGTATAGGGTGTTAGATAGAATTATTTGTGTAAGCAAAACCTGAAACCATTTAGCTGTGAACAACCAAACTTGTTCTTACCTTTTTAGAAAAAAAATTATCTACTGAATAATCATTTACAAATAACATATTTAATGCCATTTAACTGACTGCAAACAAATAACTGGTGTGAAGCTAACGAATTATTATTACATTGCAATACTTGAAATTATTTAACTGTGCGCAAACAATTGATTATTCTAAAATAGAATAACTCTGTTTTAAAGACATTCTTAAGCCATTCAACTGTGTGCAAACAAATGGGTTCTGCCTGGTTTAAAATATCAACAACGAGCTATTAATTTATAAATCTTATATATCTAGTATTCTGTTTTAACAGGATTTTGATTTGAATAATTAAACACCAATCAACCAATTAAGCATTGGCTTTGTGTCATTCCATGAATTAAATAAACTTAAACAAACATACATTCTGCTTTCTTTAGCCTTTGGCAAAAGTTATGTATTAAGCACACCTTTTTTTAACAGTAAATAAACTGATCATAGCGAAGACACAAAGCATGTCTGATGAACATTCTGGATTCATAAAATATCCCACCCTCACACAAAAAAAAATCAATTTCAGTACTTGAATCAATGGTATAGTTTTCCAAGTCATGCAAAGGAAACGTTTACGGCATACAGAACCGTCGTAAAACTAGTAAAAATATTAGAGTTCTCCGTACACGAAGATGCTGAGTAAATATCACAATATAACGATAATAAAAATATGTATAAAATCAATTGAAGACAAATATATTGGGTCTAAAGTAAATAGGTTCGAACCCCAGTAACATTCACTCCCAGATTAATGCCCTAGGAAAAGCAATGAACCTTCTTATCTGATCACTATGGGTTAAAATATCATTGTTGTTCTTTTGCAAAGATTGCTTTGACTTTATATAACCCACGAAGGTTGATAACTGTTGATTGGTTTGGTTTAGTTTAGTTTAAAGGCTTATCAACCATTGTAGGTTATTTAATGAAAAATCCAGTTTTTAAATGAACATTAGATATATGTAATTTATGAACGTAAGTCAACTAAGTTAATAAGTCCAAAATATTAGCACGTATCATGAACAATTCAATTAAACATCACATACTTGTTTACACACAGTTTTATTATCATATAGTTCTTTTTCAAGCAATTCAATTTAGCATAGATCATTTGTTTGCACTCAGTTTAAATTTCAAACAGATATATTTGACCCATAGATAGGACCCTATCAGGTGATACCACTCCGCCTCGGATTGAACCTGGGGCAATGGCTATGAAGGGGTACTTCACATTCCCCAAAGCTCCAGCATTACTGGAGCCTCACCATCAGATTATTTTCTGTCATATCTAGGACATTCGTTGGAGGTGTCACGTGATATCCCACTGAGACGATGGAAGTGGGATGACCGCTATCCTCTCGTTTGAATTAACAGTAGCAAGCCCTCAGAGAATGACCGTTAGGGCATGATGGTAAATTGGGGCAACCTGTCTGTACTCAGAAACCTGACTTGGGTGACATCTAGTAGCCCTACCAAAATTGCCTGACCAGAGGTGGAGGGAAGGTAGAAGCCAAACGATTGGCTAGGAACCCAAAACGGAAGTGGGGACTCCTTCCCGTCAGCGGAAATAGATAGTAAGAAAAGTCAGTTTTTGGACATGGTTCGTAGGAGACGGAACCAAAAGCCAAGTACTCCGGGTGAAGAAGACGAAAAAATATCTGCGAGACACGAAGAAGCTATTTTCTTCAAGCCAGTGTTTAAAATAGCCTAAAGTCTATTAGCCCGTAAAAGAAGAAAGATTCTCCAGTGGAACCCCGTCGAAAAATAAGATAAGTAACTTTGAGACTATTTCTCATTATACCCAAAATGTATATACCTCTCTCTCTCTCTCTCTCTCTCTCTCTCTCTCTCTCTCTCTCTCTCTCTCTCTCAATTTGAAGAAAAACGAAAGAACAGAAAAGAAGAAAGACATTTATGTTCATGGACTGTTCAATTATTATATATTTTGACACTTTGAAGGTGTATATAATTGTAGTAAAA
>OY757907.1:115051647-115114147 GCA_963585895.1 Sepioteuthis lessoniana
CATAATAAAGTCATGGAAACATGTCCTAATTTTCAACATCATTGAAATGAACAAAGGAATTAATGAAGGATCAAAACTATTCGGTGATAAAATAAGTATCCTGATAAGAAGTGCAAATAAGAATACAAAACCTGGATGGGAAAAGAAGCGAGAATAACACTTACAGAAACTCCAAAAGGGACATTCGCTGAAGTTGTTAAAAAACATTGGGACACAACGGAATGTCCAACCTCCACCCCCTAAAAAAATGCTGACAAGAGTGATAATACGACTGGAAGAAATAAATCAAAAGATATTTGAGAAAAAAGTGAGACTCAAAAGTACGGGGATATTGTCCAGGAATAAAAAGATAAACCAAAAAAGTGACCTAAAAAATAACGAAAGAAATCCTGCCAACACGCTGTTGGAAAGTATACAATGATTAATAAAGAATCAAATTAGAATATAATCATCCCAACTATGGGTTAAATAATTCCACTACTGTTCTTCCAGTAGGATGGATTTGGCATTAAATAACCTACAAAGGTTGATATGCCATTAAACAAAGAAACCAAATAAAATTATGGAAACGGAAAGAACATAATAAAAATGCTGAATGCATAAATAGATTAAAAAATACTTAGAAAGCCCCAAAGAAAGCGAAGAGACTGTTATACCCTGGGCTCGCTGAGAGCAACACTCAAGAAAATACTAAATTATAAAATGTCAGGTGATGGTGGCATCCATGGATTCTGGTTTTAAAATCCCGTCCATCCATGAAATACTGGCACTGCTACTTAAAATGCCTACAGGAGGTTTGCGTACCGTATTGAATGATGAAATGGAAAACAAACTGATCCAGAAGGATCCTAAAAAAAGAAACCATTCCTTTCAAGAATAGATCGATAATATAGTTACTTATAATGTGGAAAAACTTTACGTAAGAGAAGAAATCTATTACTCGTTTGCGTGCCGGTTAGTTTTCCCCGAAATAACAAAAAAGGATGCCGTATAGGAACAAATGACCGACTATAGGCAGTCTAGTATATCCTAAAAGAGGACAAAAAGAAGCTGGAAATTGTTACCATGGTATCGAATGACTACAAAAAGCCTATTATATGCTCTCACCAACTTGGATAATGTAATGTTTGTAACCAAACCAAAGTAGAGGTCAGAATTTTCAGCAAGAAGACAAAACATTGCTGAGGTAACAATCCAAATAGAAACCTACAAGGTAAACTAACTCTCAACACTACAATTCATTATAATAATGATGACACTTAACTCCGAACATAGGAAGTGCACATGTTACTACAAGTTCACAAAATCACTGAAGACGTATCACCAAATGTACATGAGTAATATAAAGGTATTTGCAAACAAACCAAAAAAAAAAACAAAAAAAAAACGAAAAAGAATTGGAGATCCTGATACAAACAATAAAAAGTCACAGCCAGGATATAGGAATGGAATTTGGCATGGCAAAATGTGAAATGCTGATAATGAAAAGTGGAAAATGGAAACAGTGAAAGAAATAAGACTCTGAAATCAAAAAAGGATGAGAACGTTAGGAAAGAAGGAAAAATACAGGTGTTTGAGAATACTGTAATCAGACACGATCAAACAATTGGAAATGAAGGAAAAAATATAAAACGATTAACTCAAAAGAACGAGAAAATTTCTCGAAACCAGGCTCTGTAGTAGAAATCTTATAAAAAAAAATAAACACCTGGGCAGTCTTCATTTTAAGATACCCAGGGCCGTTCTTAAAATGGAGCAGTTGATGAAAATGCAGAAGACTTTACATCCGAGTGATAACAAAGACTGACTGTACGTGTCAAGAAAAGAAAGAGGAAGAGTACTCACCAGGATTGAGATTTAGTTCGATGCATCGAGGACTCTAGGACAAAATCAAAAAAGCTAAAGAAAGACTCTATTTGCAGCAGGCAGTGATAAAATTGGCAGCAAAAGTACTGATAGAAAAACAAATACTTGGAGAATGAAATTGGAAGAAAAATAACCGTATAGACATTTCAAGCGACAAACGAGATAAATTGCGTCTGTGAATGCATGGACATAGGTAGGAAATGGGAATATCAAAAAAAAAAAAAAAAAAAAAAAGAGAAACTGAATCTCTTCGAAGCGCAACATTAAACAGCGCCATAAGGACGAATTATTTTAAACAAAAAAAATCGATAATACGAAACAGAATAGTTGGATTAAGTTATGTGGAGAAAGAAATGAAATAATAAATGACATCGTAAGCGAATACAGTAAACTAGTACAAAAGGATTATAAAACTAGCAACAACTGGATGGGTGGGGGTGATCCACTGGGAAATTTTTCCCGAAATTGAAATTTGACCATGCTACTAAATGCTATATACCCAAACCAGAATCCGTACAAAGAAATGGGACTTATAAATTTAACTTTGATTTTGAGATACAAACGTATTACGTAATCTTAGACTGAAGATCAGACCAAGTGTTAATTAATGAAAAAAATAACTTGTAGTCTCGTTGGTGTTGGCTTTGCAACACCTTACAGAGTAAAAAGAAAATAGGAAAGCAAAAACTGAGACAAATACTTAGATCTTGCCAGAGAACTAAATAGGCTATGGATCATGAGGATGACAGTTATACCAGTTAAAATTGCTGCACTTGGAACTGTTCTAAAATGATTGGAAGAATAAAGATTGAGTGGAGAATAGAGACCATCCAGTCTACAGGTTTGTTGAAATCAGCCAGAACACCTGAGGAGACTTTCTATTATTTAGAGGTTTGTGGAAGGTTGTCAGCTAATGTTGATGTAAAAGATACAACTAAAATAAAAATCTTAAGCAAACTATCTTAACTTCAAGTAACTATTTTTAATACAAATAATTTACAATGTACTATATCAATAACTTTTATCTAATATAAACAATTCTATAGTAGACAAAGTTGACTTGATGATGGGACCCTACCAGCCACTACCTCTTCCGGTCAGAGTGGACCTGGGGCAAATTGTTAAGGATGATGTGCTAAAAATTCTTGAGTGTTCCAAAACTGTTGGTTCACTCTCAGATTCAGCTCATAATCATGACGAACCGCGCTATGCATGAGACGCTGTTGGTGTATTCTAAACCCTGATCAACAAGGTGATCTTTTTTTCTAAACATAACTTTGATGATGCTGAAAGTTTTGCGTATCCAGAGTGAATCGAAATTAACAGAAATGTTCTACTTGTCAAGCTTGTACATAATTTCGCTTCTTGAAGCACCTGGAATTGGTCTCTATTGTATCTATAATTGTCATCATCATCATCATAAATTACAGGTGTATTAGCTTACGACTACCACAAAGATATTTATTATCATCACAATTGTTGTTTTTCATCATCATCATCATCATCATCCTTTTTTATCTTCGGTACAGAAATGCTAAGGAATAAAAAATACTTAAGTGTGATATGCCGTAAATACAAGAACACAATCCCCCAACCAAAAAAACAAAAAAACAAATAAAAAACGAAAACAAAAAACGTTCCAAAAAATAAGTAGATCGAATATTTTCCACGAAGGCGAAAATATCAGTTGAAGAAAAACGCATTAAAAAAAATCAAATTCTGACACTTGATAACGGGAGCTACGATTATAGGCGAATCGTTGTTTTTCGGTTCCTTGCCAGTTTGCAAACATTATTGATAATGGTCGAGGGAAAGGATTGAAGATAATGGCCAAAAGGAGATAAGAAGACGAAGAGAATGAGGTGACACGTTGACGAGAAGCTAAGAGATGGAAGTTAACTTTTGTGAGGAAAGAAATTTTAGGAGAAAAATTTCATGAAAAGTCATTAAAATAAAATAAAAATTTGTATAGCATAAATGATATGATGATATGAAACCTGAAATTACCTATATATATATATATATATATATATATATATGTATGTGTGTGTGTGTGTGTGTGTGTGTGTGTATATATATATAAATATATAAACAAAGTTAAATTTTCAGGGACATTGAAAAAGAAAAAAAAAAGATAGGGTACAATCATTTCCGGGCTAATGTGAGAATTCGGTTTTTATATAAATATCTGAGAGTTTTTTTTTTTTTTACATCTGTGAATATTTCAATAATAATGATAATAATTATGATACAAATGATCCGTTCTGGTTGACTACAGAGAAACAATAAAATATTGACAAAACTATCGAGAGAACTTAAAAAGATATGGAACATGAGGGTGACGTATGCGCTAAGAACAATGCTAAAGTTTTTTAAAAAAGGATGAGATTCTGAAGAAATCAGAGAAAAAAATCTAGACCATAGCATCGATTAGATCGGTTAATATATTCTTAAAATTCTGAAATTTTGCTGTCACACACACTTAAGTGAAAGATCACCATCTTCCGCAAGGGTGAAGAACTCTCTTGAAAATTATTTCAGAAATTTTGTGGGGATGAGATAGATTTAATACAACAAGCGAAAGACATGATGGCCAACCTAGAATGATTCCGAAGTTAAATTGGTTTTCTGGCCTTTAGAGCTTACTACACGAACAGAGACGGTAAATACTGAAAAGCAAGAGCCATTTAAACAAATTGAAACACGAAACCATGAAAACGAAAACACCCTAACACCATAAAAGGTGGGTTAATATAATAAGACTAAATAAATGTAGATTTAATAAAGAAAAAAAAATGACTGAAAAAAAGACTACTTTCTCACCTATCTGGAACCAAGAATGGAAAAACTCTAAGCTGGTTTATTCAGGAACTCGAAGAAGACTTTCAAGTTATACCTTGAATTGCACGGAGCAACATTGAAAAAAGAACCAAAGTTGAATATGAAAGGCCATAATTGCATACATAATTTCCAGTTTTAAAACTGTACGCGAATATCCACGATAGACGAGATCTTGAACAGAGAAGATGCTAAGAAGAAACAAATATACCAGAATAGATTACCAAAAGAAATACAACTCTGATTCAGAATGACCCCTACAGAAATAGCCCCCAACAATTATAGACCGATAGCATATCTACCTATACGCCGATAACATAGCGATACTGGCAAATACACCCGACCAAGCCGAAACACTACTGAATAGTTTGGAACGAGCAGCCGCTGGCATAGGCCTCTATGCACACAAAACGGAATACATGTGCTATAATCAAACGGGGGACATCTCCACTCTAGACAGAACCCCTCTTAAACTAGTAAACGAATTCACTTACCTAGGAAGCAGCATCGAATCAACCGAAAAGGACATCGACACGAGGTTAACGAAAGCATGGACAGCTGTCAATAGGCTCTCGATTATATGGAAATCAGACCTAACCGATAAAATGAAACGTAGTTTCTTCAAGGCAGCGGTCACATCGATATTGCTATATGGATGCACGACATGGACGCTCACAAAACGGCTGGAGAAGAAGCTAGACGGCAATTACACAAGAATGCTGCGTGCAATCTTGAACAAGTCCTGGCGGCAACACCCCACAAGACACCAACTGTACGGCCACCTCCCTCCTTTCACGAAAGCTATTCAAGTTAGACGAACCAGACATGCAGGACACTGCTGGAGAAGCAGGGACGAACTCATAAGAGATGTACTCTTATGGACCCCCACACATGGCCGTGCAAAAGCAGGACGACCAGCACGAACATACATTCATCAGCTATGTGAGGATACGGGATGTTGTCCTGAAGACCTGCCTAGGGTGATGAACGATAGGAAGGAGTGGCGAGAGAGGGTTAGGGATATCCGTGCTACCAACACAACATGATGATGATGATGATGATATGGAAATTCATAATCCCACTGAATAAAGATGTGATCTATCAGTCGCTCCTTAACTGGGGACTTTTTCCTGAAGAGTTGAAATGATGCTACAAGGGAACCAGAGGAACAGGTTATCTACTGTATACAAACCACTGGAGAGCAAAAAGAAACGGAAAATATAGATATGTAAAAGATTACAAAAAGACCTATGCTATAGTCCCGCAGATCTCGATAATGAACTGCCTCAAAATGTACAATATATCCATTAAAGTCATAAAATTCATCACCAAAAACTAGAAAGTGGAACTGACCGCAGGAGGAAAAGTTTTATCAGCAGTATCTCCAGAGAGATATATTTCAGGGGGATGCACTTTTGTGGTATTTTGACCTTCGACCTGGCCAAAAATGCAATTCAGAGTGATGCACCGGAAGGAAGTGACACATTCTAATGGCAGTTATGAGAGGAAATCGCGTGGGCGAAAATTGGCCGATGAAATGGGACGAGGTAAAAAAAATTCCCATGGTACACTCATAGACTGACGCACCGGAAGAGAGTGACCTGTGAATAGCATGACTGTTATTTCTGCTTGATGACGATCCAACATGCGATTCCAAGAATCGAGTAGGCGACTGAGTGGACGTGGACTAATATATAACTCAGTCAAGACAGAAGTTGCAGTTAGAGATCGGACGGAGTTATAGACGAGATGTGGTAAGGAAAGCCACACCAGGCCGAAGGGGCTCGGGGCCCCTGATTAAATTGGGGTCCAGAGAAGATGCTGATAAGATGCCGTAAAGAAAGCCATCATCCAGCAGAGTGGGCCTCTGGGCCTCCAGTTGAGCATCAGAAGAACGAGAAAGACACAACATTGACGGCCATAAGAGTAGGGGTCAAAATATTACAGTTTCTGTTCGGTCTCCAACTCCCTCTCACATACAAACGTTCCAATAAAATGAGATGTATATATTTTGTTAAAGAAGTCTTCCTGCGTCTTTATTATTGTGTTGTTTTGATACTGCATATGACCATATAACACTTTCACCATTACTATTTGTATTAGCGATGTTTCCACTCACTCACATATAAAAAAATGCACAAAGGAGCAAAAAATCTATTAAACGCAAGAAAAAAAATAGTTAATGTATATGGACGTTAGCAAGCTATTTACAAAAAAATTAAAAAAAAAGAATTGGAGACACTGATTCAAACAATAAGAATATACAATATGGATATTGGAATTGAATTCGGCATAGAAAAAGTTGCCATCCTAATAATGAAAAGTAGAAAAAGACAAAGAACGATAGGAATAGAAATAACAAATCAAGAAATAATAAAAGCACTCTAAGAAAAGGAACCTTATGTGTACTTGGAAATATTGGAAACTGACACCATCAAAAAGTAGAAATGAAAAAAAAATAAAAATAAAAAAGGGTATCCAAGACAAAGGAGGAAGCTTCTCAAGCAAAGATCTACAAAAGGAATCTCATCAAAAAGAAAACACCTGGGCTCTCCCCCTTGTATATTACTCGGAACTATTCTTGATATCGACAATAGAACACCAACTAATGGACCAAATGTCAAGAAAGCTAATGACGATACATCTGGTCTTATATCTGTGAGATGAAATACACAGACTATGTGTGTCGAAAATAAAAGATGATGAGGATTCGCTAGTATTGAAGATTTCATTGATATCAATAGCACGATTCTAAGACAACATAAAAAGAACAAAGAAAGACTAATTGCTGCGACTAGAAACATCACAGAAAACATCAACATCAACAGAACAACAACTAGAAAAAAGGAATGAGAAGGAAAAAAAAATGTCTATATATTTCATGTGACAAAATGACGAAGTCGAAGTAAGGCAAATTTAAAGAAAGAAAATAATTCTTCTCCAATAGCAACACAAAACAACACTATAAGAAACAACACTCTCGGGTTATTTAATGCTAAATCCATCCTTTTAGAAGAACAGTAAAGTAAAGTAAAGTTGGCGACCGTAGTCGAGGGTGACCAGAAGGCTCCCTTTTCAATAGCTGCTACACCGAGGTGTAGCAGCTACTCCTTTCCCTGGATTGCTCCACTTTACCCTTGATACGTACCTTATAATTATGAGTGTTAAACAAAGAGGTATCAAGTACCATTTTTAAAGTCTTTGGTATGACCCGACCTGGGATTGAACCCTGGTCTCCCGGACCACTGGCGAACACTCTAACCACAAGGCCAATGACTGGTACTATTTAACCTATTGGGGGTAAGATAAGGGGGTTCATACATTTCCCAAGAGTATTTGTCCGAAAGTGAACGTAATAGCTCAACTGGAGCTCGAACTCACGTACTACGATTCCGTTGTCCAGCTCTTTAACCATTACACCACGAGGACACCTCCTGAGAAGATGAGATACAAACAGATCTCCTAATCCGTGTCAGATGATCAAATTAAGGGATACTAAACATAAGAAAACCTGCCGACATCACAGGGTGAACATCAAGAAAACAATAAGTGAAACAAGTACTTTGACCTCGCTAGAGAACTACAAATCATGGACCATGAAAGTGACAGTGATACCACTAGTAATTTCTGGAATCGAAACCAACCCCAAAGGTTTGGTTAGGGCGCTGGATGAGTTGGAAATCGAAGGACGTACTTAGACCCTCCAAACTAAAGCAGTACTAAGATCAGCGAGATTACTGAGAAGAATCCTGGAGACCTAAAGGGAAATTGCTCTCACTCAAACTCCAGTGAAAGACCAGTAGCTAAAGCTAGCGTGAAAAGCTCGAAAGGAATAATAGTAAAAAAATAATTTATATGCGTAGATATTATTAAAAGTTGCCCGTTTAAAAAAAAATCTAAAAATCTTACCGTACTCTAGAATTAAAATTTAGTCTTTAAAAATCTAGAATCTAATAATTAATGAACTTGTAAATGAGTATAAGAAAACAGATAGAAGAGAACGTTGAAAAAAGGAGGAATAGCTGTATTTCTCCGAGAGCATTCTACTTCTGTCTGTCTATCTCTCTTTCTTTCCGGGTCAAATGACATGAAGTTTACTATGTTTTGTAAAAAATGTACCTAACTAAGGATGATAAGTAGGAATAGACGGACTGTCTTTTTGTACTATAGGTAAATACGTCAATTAGCGAAATGTACATGGGACGTTCATTACATATATACATAACGTAGAACACATAAAGAATATCGGGATCTCGAAATTCGAAAACACGTAACGATTTCTTGTTCAAGTACGAAAACTTTTTATTAACTTTGAGTTAAACGTTTCGACATAAGGAGGAGAGACACAATCTCGCTATGCCGTCTTATTCATTTGACCCCTATCTCGTGCGGCACCCATGGCGCGCAAAATCGTCTGGCCGCTGCGAGCCCAAAAGTCGACCGTCTACGTCCGGCGTCTAGTTTTCAACTCCCTAACTTTCTTTCAATTCTCCACAAACCTCTGCGTGCTTCCGGTGCGTGACGTCACTTGCACTCCGTCACCCGTTTCGTCTCGGACTATTGTGACATCTCTGAGTGATACCTCCATCCGCCCGCGCATGCTCGCGTTAACACCAGCCTCAATGTTGCACCTAACTAACCCATGTGCTGAGCCGAAAGGTTCTCAGCCAAACTAAACTCAAAGGCATGAACTGAAATCCCTCGGCCATTACGTTACATTTTATGGAAAGAAACCTCATTGATTCAGACGTTCAGCAATGATTTGACGTAACGGAATCAACAAAAATGGTTTGGTTTATCGTATATCAACTGTTGTAGGTCATTTAATGCCAAATCATTTTCATCCATATTTTAGATATATGATTTATAAACATATTTTGAAGATAGCTTTTTTTAACCAAGCCTGAATTTTTTTTTTGCTCACTGTTAAATGGTTTCACTTAATTTCAAACAATTCAATTTATCTTTAATCATATTTACCCACCCCCTCCGCTCGGGCAGGATATGACACAAGGTCATTTTTAAGCGGAGTTTAACAGGTTTGAATTCAGAGTTTTTCCTTCTCTTAGACTAGTTGCCTCACCAAGGTTGAAGAACCTAGTCTGCCCTACTATTTACCCATAGTTGGAGGGAGAATAATTGGATTCATACCTTTCCCAAGGGTATTAGTACTATGTGAAATGCTATCAGTCTCGTCCAGGATTTGAACTCATGTCACCGTGTCCATTTCCTAAGATGATAACCATTACACTACGGGCAATTCAATTTATCATTAATACAGACTTTCGTTTACGCACAGTTAGTCATTGGTTTATAGTTTATCTTTTTTTTTTTGTTTTGTTTACAAACAGTTAAACTATCGATCGGCTCTATTTCAAGCAATTCAGTTTAGCATATCAACAAATGGTTCCAACAATGTCTATGTAACAATTCAGTTTAGCATAAGTAGATTTTTTTTGTTTACACACAGTTTAATGTAAAAACAGTGAATTTCAAAAAATTTATTTTACAGTAATTCTTCTGTTAAGTTTTATTTGACCCATAGATACGACCCTATCAGGTGCCACCACTCTGGGTCAGTGGACCTGGGAACGAAGGTACTGATTGGGTACTTGCATTCTCCAAAGCTCCAGCATTAGGATAGCCTCACCATCAGTTTGTTTAGTGTAATGTCTAGGAAACTCGCTGGAGAAGCCTTACCCCTCTGCCGTGATACAGTCGGTATATTCTACAGATCCAGCTGACTGTGCAGTCAGGCATTAGAATACTCACGTGAAATTTAATAACTTACATAAGGACTTAGTTTTTAAATCATAGAAGTCAGTTAAAAAGTGACCGTTAGATTTTACTGGCTCAAAACGTAGTATTTTAAAGACCCACTTTTTTGTAGCCCGCTTAGGTTTAAAAAAAAATACCCTGTGACAGGAGCACTGGCGAATAGCAACTTCTTGGTTTGGTATAGCCACATTCTACTACCCATTCAAAATAATAATTCTATGTTGACTGTTCTTGTTTAATGTACACAAACAAAGACCAAAGCAACAATCCATGTGCGAGGCAATAATGGACGAAAGAAGACAACAAGAATGTAAATTAAATTCATTTTAGAAACAATTCTACACAAAGAGGGTCAAAGGGAGAGATAATCGAGACCTGGACAGAATCCATTAAATTTAATAGTAGCCAGCCAAGTAAGATTCATTTTAAAGAAAGGCTTTTTGGCAAACATTGAGATCGTAGGAATTTATAGAAAGTTAAATCGGAAATACTATGCATTAAGATAGTCCGTTAAACGAATGAAAGCCAAAAATATTGAAAACTAACTCTGCAATGAACCCAAAAATCAATAGCAACACGAGAAAATAGAACGAGTATAGAATTAATTTTAAAAAAAAAACTAAAAAGAGGACTACATTACCATCCTAGAGGAATTAAGACAGAAAATGTCAAGGTCGGAACCGAAAAAGTAAATAATGTATTGCAACATTACCAAATGGCGTTCATCATCGAAATGAACAAGTTAATCTTTACAAGAGCAAAACGAGTCAGTAATAAAATAGGACCAATAAAGAAGTTGTGGCAGCAAACAAAACTACACAGGAATGAGAGACATTACAGGAAGCTAACACAAACAAAAGACTCAGAAAAAAACAATCATGGACAAGTCTGACAACGCAACTGGAAGAAATTAATCGATATTAGCGAAAAATGAAGAATCAAAAGGTACCTTGAGTGAGTAAAACAATTCTAACTAAACAGTACATTGCAACCTAAAAAATACTTACACGTAGGAGGAGAATGTACTTGAGCAAATCTGTAACCGGATACAAAAGAAACAAAAAATAGTAAAGAACCAAGCATGCCGATATTGATAGGGAAAACTACCCCAATTGAAGATTTCTGAAAGGGACACTCTCCAGCAATATTAAACCGATTG
Source organism: Sepioteuthis lessoniana (assembly GCA_963585895.1). Taxonomy (NCBI): domain Eukaryota; kingdom Metazoa; phylum Mollusca; class Cephalopoda; order Myopsida; family Loliginidae; genus Sepioteuthis; species Sepioteuthis lessoniana. The sequence continues at coordinate 115,063,289 of OY757907.1, forward strand.
TCAACCGATGAATTTAAAAATCTTGACCTCACAGCGAAGAGAAGAAATCCTGGAGACTTAAGTAGACTTGTTTTACCCTGGCTCCAGTGAAAGCTCATTAGTTAATAATGATGTGAAAAACTAGCTCGAAGAAGAAGAAGAAGAAGAAGAAGAAGAAGAAGAAGAAGAAGAAGAAGAAGAAGAAGAAGAAGAAGACAAATAAATATGAATATTAAATGCATATACCATAAAACAAAAACACAAAATGAAGCAAATGTCAGAAATAGTACCCTAGATTACAAGGAATCTACTGGAAACCAAACAACCAAAGGAAAACCTAATTAAAATAAATAAACCCCTGGGTGGTCTTGACTAAAAGATACTTTTTTTTCATTGGACTAGAGAAGAGCTCAGAACGTTAGGACTCAGAACAAAAAAATTGATGGTGAAGCATGAGGTATTTCATTTAAGTGTGATGTGAAAAACGTATTGACGTGCTGATGTGGTAATTTTATGACAAGAAGAATACATATATTTGCAAAGATGAGCTAATTACAACCACAACTAGTAGAAAAAATCGAAATAAGTGATATAAAAACAAAGCTCTAGGAGAAAAAAGAAAACTGCATATCAGAGTATTCCAGGCTTCAATAGAGAAATGACAGCATATTTTAGCGCATGAGAAGTGGGAAACATTTTTGATTTATTGAAAAATGTCTTATGTGTACAGAAAAGGATATCTTAGTTTAAAAAACTACTTGCAAACAGGCTAAACATTGGTTAGCAACTATAAAACTGACTCAAAAAGACAGTCAGTGAAGTAGAAACGCAGTGGATCCGGTTAGGAAATTTTCTGATAGCGGCACTCAGTGAATAGAACCATCATGAAATCCTTTTGGAACATCACAGTTGATTTCCCAGCGAAAGATTCGACTTTAAACAGTACTTTTCGTTGCCAACTCTTACGGCAAAATTCGTTTTATTTATTGTATAATTCTCGTACGAAGGAAACTCCATGAAAAATACCGGAAATAGACTGGGTTGACCAGGTTGAACACTTGGCAGAGTTGAGTCTCAAAGAGAAATTATTCACTAGGATACCCATATACTATTTGTATAGCCCTTATACAGCTCGGTTTAATGTAAAAAGAAAGCATAAAATCCGATCCCCTTGAAATAAAATAAAAGTTTAGATATCTAACATGTATGAATTATTCGTGAATTTGTGCAAAAAATAAAAGGAACATTACGATAATCAAAAACTACTTAATGGATATTGTTACAGAGAACTTATTACTCCTTATCATAAGCAAAAGGGTTTGGATTGGTTTGATTTGGTTTTATAGCATACAAACCATTGTTGGTTATTTGATGCCAAATCCTATTTGTACATATATATTGAATATATGATTTTTAAACACATTCTGTTGATACACACAATTTAAATTATCAAACAGTTCAATTTCTTACTAATCAGTTTAACATGAAGCAAAGTTAAATAGTTCCAAGTATTATTTTGTATCACAAACAATTCAATTAAACATCAGTCATTCGTTTACACGCAGTTAAATAATCGAACGATTCTATTTCAAACAATTCAATTTGACATCTAAACTGCGTACTTATGCTAAACTGAATTATCTGAAATAAAACTATTTTGACATTTAACTGTGTATGGACAAAACTATATTATACTAAATTGAATCATTTGAATTGGAACTTATTGACTAAACCGAATAGCTCGAAAAATATTTTTTTACATTTAAACGGTATACTTATGCTAAAGTGAATTGTTTGAAATAGAACTCGATTAACATTTAAATTTCGTACTTATGCTAAAGTGAATCATTTGAAATAGAACTGTTTATTTGTATAAAAATAGATTTGGCATTAAATAACCTACAAAGGTTGATATGCCATGAAACCCAAACAAACAAACAATAAATAAATGAGTAGTTTTCTTAAAGAAACAAAAAATAATGAGAGATGCAATTCTTTATTTAATGATAGAGCGATTTCATAAGATAAGTGGAATGTCTAGCGAAACTCAAGAAACGCCAGTAAATTTAGACATGTGCATATTGATTCATTTATTGCAGTTTGCCGAGCCTTTGCTGCGCTGTAATTAAAAAAAAATACCCTTTACTTTTCTTGGCCCGCCAAACTTTTCTATTATTTACGACGAAATTGAGAAGACTAACTTCAAACTTATTCCCATATGTTCTTTAGAATATTTTACTATATATTCAATAATATTTTCTCATAACCACTGGCACATAATTACAATTTATTCAGTGTAATCGCTCGGAGGCTTATCATTAACATAGTTTTAATTAATGCAAGTCAAAAACACTTGAAATTTTCTAGGCGTAGATTTAAAAATGAAAGCAATATTTTACAATCCGGATCGACAGCAGAACATATATTTATTTTTTCTTTCTTTTTTTCTTGTCAGGTCATATTGGGTTCCAGTGCTCAAATGGCATTGGACTGAAATTCTGAATATAAGCCAAACGACATTGTTTTATTGACGCGTATATTATGAATAATATTTCATATCTGAATCTAATAAAAATTCCAGGAAAAACCACTGATTAAAAACCCTATTAAATTAGTAATAAAAGCCTACTTCATATGTTGATATAATATACACTAGTTGAAGTAGTCAAGGGAGAGGTCAGTAATTAGGTTGCTGTTGAATATTAAAGAATTTTTGCTGTCAATCAGAAATTCTACTAAATAGTTATATTGAAATGTACTGTTAAAGATGAATTCATATAAAAATATATTAAAACATATTCTTATTGTATTGTACGAAGTTACTGTTGTTGTATGACTATTTAACGCATTTTCTAAAGAATCTATTAATATTTTAATGATAGGTTAAATATCTTTTAGAATTATGATTTGAATATGGTGGTATAATGAATCAGATTTTCTTTATTATTCATTTGGTTTATAGGAAATTTCTTAAACATAGCACTGTAATAAACTTTTTTTTAAAAATTAATCATTTGGTTTATGTGATATTTTTGAATATGGAGATGTACTAAATGACAATAATTTGATTTATAGGACTTTCTTTAAAATGGTGATATTATAAATAAGAGTATTTTTTAATATTTTTTTTCGTTTAGCAAACGTTTTTGGAAATGGTGATATAACAAATCATATTGTTTTTTTTTTAATATTTGATTAATAGGACATTTTTGAATTTGATTGTACAAGAAATCATATTCTTGTTATTGTATCAATGTTAGTTTGTTGGTTGTGTTTTATGGCATATCAACGTTTGTTGGTTACGTAACACCTAATCTACTTTTTTACAAATAATCTGTTCTATTTCAAAAATTCACTTTAGCATGAATACACAGTTTAATTGCCAAAGATATTTCTATTTTAAGCTATTCAGTTTAGTCAAACATTTCTAATTTAAACAATTCAGTTTATCAAAAGAACACAGTTTAAATGTCAAAACAGTTCAATTCCAAGTAATTCAGTTTAGCATAAGAACGCAGCTTAGTTCTATTTGGCCCATAGATAAGACACTATCAGGTGCTACCAGTCCGGACCTGAGTGGACCTGAGTGGACCTGGTGGTGATGGCAATGAAGGGGTATTCCGCATTCTTCAAAAGCCCAACATTACTGGAACTGCATCCTCAGATTGTTTTGTGTTATGTCCAGAAAACTCGTTGGTGGGGTTCTTACCCCTATGCATAGGTGCGGTCTGTCTATTTTACAGCCCCAGTCGACTGGGCAACCATTATATTTATAAGAGGTTCATAAAAATGGTGATATGATAAATCGGAGAGTTATGTTTTTTAATCATTTGTTTAAGGACGTTTTTGGACGTGGAGATATGATAAACTATTGATTGTTTGAATTAATCCTTTGATTTAATGGACATTATAGAACATAACATTATAAATCCTTGATGTGCTAATTAATCATTTGTTTCATAGGAAATTCTTGAACATGAAGATGTAATAAAATAAAGACTTTTTTTTTTTAAATAATTATTTGGTCTATAGGATATTGATGAAAATGATGAAATAATAAATCACTGATATCTTCATAAATCATATCTTTTATAGCATATTCTTGAAGATGGAGATATAATGAATTATCAACTGTTTTAATTAGTCCTTTAATTTAATGGGCATTCTTGAACATAATGATTTAATAAATTATGGATGTTTTTTTTATAAATTATTCGGTATATAGAACGTTCTTGAACATGTCTATATTATAAATCACAGATTTTTTCTTATTAATAATTTTTACAGGAGGTTCTGAAACATAGTGATATAATAATCTATACCATTTTTCTGATAAATAATTTCGTTAGTTAACCTAGAGATATAATATATAATACCGCAGTATTTTTGTTTATTTTACAGAAAAAAAACATGTTTCTCCGAAATAAGCAACACTTTAATGAGATTATTTATAATATCTTTATGTACACGGATGTGTCTTGAACCCGAGGATTAATGTTTAGTTATATAAAAATTATCTTAGTTCCATAAACATTTATTTTCTTTATTTTTGAACATTGATTATTGTAGTATTAATTGACATGATACAATAATGTTCCTCCAAACGGACTAGTGTCAATAGATATTTTATGATGCTTGACCAATCTTTTAAACTATTAGATTTATTACTAAATGGTTTTACAGGTATGACAACCATTTTAAAGTTATTATATAAACGGGCGTTAGGGTATCGCTTGTCTTAGATGGTCATATTTCAAAGCCTGTACCTTTAGAGGATTTCTTGTTGTTGTTTTTAGGTTAAGGAACCTATCAAATACAAATGATTTTAAACAGATCAATTTTTCTCATAGACTGGACGCTAATGCCTATTACCACTCCAAGTCAGGGTAATGGCATTGAGTGAATAATTCACACTTCCCACATCCCCACAAAAAAAACCTCATTACAAGACACAGTTTAGTATCATATAAAGGTCACCTGTTTTTTAGGAGGTCTTATACATTGAATGAGATACCATCAACGTATTCTAAGTCCCACTGGTAATTCTTTGAAATCATTTGAGAATTTATTATAGTTTAGGAATATTTGTCGCATTCCCCACGTTACAGCTGTGAAATACTGGCAATGACCGTTTATAAACAGAAGGATACAAAAGTCCAAAAAGCCTGTTATCATTACTAGGTATATTTGTTGGGTCGGTTCCTACAAGGTTCACACACAAATCGAATATCTTGAAACATGATACCATTTTCAACTTTCACGTGGATGCAGAATCCATGTTTCTTTCTTCAATGTAACTTCAATGATAGTCTCTCAAAATGTTATGAGACTTTAGCACACGTTCTATCTCGTCATCTCTATTAACGTCCTTTTTCTTTCCTTGCCTTGATATTTTCCTCACGGTTATCTAATCCTCATGTCTAAGATCAGGAGTCTAAACCAAAGATTCTGTGTGGCTGACAACAAATCACTCAACCACGTATAAATATGTAATTAATAATACTTCAATGATTATAAAATTGATGAGCCTGGTTGAACTTAAAAAAAACACAGTACAAAGCAGAAAGAGATCCCCAACAGAACTTCTTTTATTTGGTTCAATATAGTGTAAGTGTTGTAATATATTAAGTTAGGGACCTTTGTTAAGGACGACCCAAAGGCTCCCTTTTCATTAACTACTACACCAAGGTGTAGGAAGGGTGCTATCCCTTTCTCTGAATTGATCCAATTTATCCTTGATCCGTATCTTATAATACAAAGTGTTAAGCAAGGCGGCATCAAGTACCATTTTTTGAGTCTTTGGTATGACTCGACCCGGGATTGAACCCCGATATCTGGGGCGATTGGCGAACACTTTACCCACTAGATACACACACACACACACACACATATATATATATATATATATATATATATATATATGATTGAGGATTCATATTTTTTAATTATGTATATATTTATTTAAAATATGTACGAATCTATCCAACATTAAAACCACAGGCAGTATGTGACATACCCATTTTTTCCCAAACTGCCTGCCTAACCAAGGCTAAAAGATTAGTTTCCCCAACTATTCACCTATAGTTAAGGTGAGAGCTGACAGATCCATACCTTTCCCTAGAGTATTAACTCTAAGTTAAATGCAAACAGCTTGTTCAATTTGAACACAAATCAATGATACTGGCGTTTTTTACGATGGTCACGTCAAGTGCATCACGTGATGCAAATATGAAAGCACACGGATAGACATGCATGCACACGCACCCTCGCAGACATACATGCACAGACAACGAGAAAGACACACATTATCTATCAATTAATCCATTTATCTATTAAGCAGAGTCCCTTGAAGATCTCTGGCTAGGAATATCTTCTTGCTTCGATTCTGGTAGGTCCTTTAGAACTTATGTATCTAGGTTGGTCGGAACAATTCTGTTGTATCTATGTGTAGGAGTCAATAAAATGGCCTTGTATAATAAAGATGGTCCTTACTTCTAAAGCAGAGCCACGCATACTGTGTCCCAGTTGACTGGGGCTGAAAATTACACCGAGAACATTTATGCAGAGGAATAAGACTCGCCATATGACAAGAAACAATGTGATGGTGAGGCTCCAATAATGGTGAAGCGTTGAAAATTGCACTGTACCTCTTTATAGCCATCGCTCCCAGGTTGCGGCCTGGTTGCACGTATAGGGTCCTATCTATGGGTCTAACAGAACGAAACTGTGTATATATGCTAAACTGAATTGTTTGATATAGAAATGTTTTGACATTTTAATTGTGTAAAAAAAAAAAATGTATCTATGCTGAACTGAATTGTTTGAAATTCAGTTTATATGTATAAAAATGGATTTGGCTTTACATAACCTACAATGTTTGATTTACCATAAAACCAAAACAAACCAAACCAGCATATGTTGTTCTACTTACGTGGATGGTAAATGGAATGGAAGGTTAGTTGCAGTCGACTTGGTTTTTCGTGATGTGTTACTACCAGCATTTGTTCAAAATAGAACGTAACATTAGTGTAAATAAAACTTTTTCTCCATATGTTTCGTAAATGTCCAGATGATACATCTGTTCAGAAGTACCAAGACGGCCACAGATTGGAAGAAATCCTATTTTATTCCTTAGAAGCAGTATTTACTAAATGCGATGTCAACATACGCATAAGGAACGCGTGGACCGATATGGAAAGGTTGACGATCATTTGGAAATCTGATCACTCTGATATATATATATACATATATATATATATAGTAAGAGAATGAGAGAGAGATAGAGAGAGTGAGTGAAAGAGGAAAACAAACCAAGAGAGAGAGAGAGAGAGAGAGAGAGAGAGAGAGAGAGAAAGAGAGTATAAAGAACATTTGCATAATTCTCGTAACCTGATATTGATGTAAAAAAATGAATAAATAAAAACAAAACAAAATATAATGATTGAAGGAATGCAAGCAGAATGGTATAACGTGGGGATATACTTGTATGGTTATTCTTAACATCATTATTTTTTTCTTTTCCCATGTCCTTTTCCAATTTCTTCATTTTTTTCACCCTTTCAAGTACATACGCATCATTATATTCAAAACGAATAAGAATGAATATATATATATATATATATATATATATATATATATATATATATATATATATATATAATGGTTACCGTCGCAGAAAATGGACACGGCGACACGAGTTTAAATCCAGGACGAGACTGATTGCTTTTCACATAGCACTAATACCATTGGGAAAGGTATGAATCCAATTATTCTCCCTCCAGCTATGGGTAAATAGTAGGGCAGACAAGGTTCTTCAGCCTTGGTGAGGCAACTAGTCTAGGAGAAGGAAAACTCTGAATTCAAAACTGTTAAACTTTGCTTAAAAACTGACCGTGTGTCTTATCCTGCCCGAAGCCTGAAGCATATGAGAAAAAAGGCAACGGTTGACACTGCAATGTATAAACATTTAAGTTTATAGAAAACAGAAATGCCAAAAATTGGGTGCATAAGTTCAGTTGTTTGTTTCAAAGAAATTAAATTAGGAAATACATTAATACTTCGTTTCTTGTATATCAGTCGCATCCCCTTAATTGATCAGCACAAAAATTCGAGTTCCTTCTAAAATATGTTTATATTTTTTGGAGTATGTTTAGTTGATGGGACTGAATGAAATATAAAAAATGTATGGAAAGATAATTAATTAAAGTCTGAAATCAATAGCAGCCTTCCTAAGAAAAGTGATAGATTGAAATCCGGGTCATATGACGGAGGGTAAAAGCGAAATTGCAACGGCGTCAAAAATATGTCTCAATCTTTTTTTGAGGATTTGAGCAAACACAAACACAAACACCCCCTAAATATATATATATATATATATATATATATATATATATATGAGGATGCCGTTTACAGAGAGAGACATGGACGATTTGTAAGACAGTTTTTCGCCTTAGCGATCTACAAACTTATATATTTCTCTAGTGGGAAGGTGTTCAATTAGCGCAATTTCTGATCTGACTTTGATATGTTAGTAATCAATTTCAAAGTCCAGTCAGGCTATTACATTCGGTTATGGACACATAGGAAAATATGAAATCCACTAAGGGTTAAATCGTTCCACTAGTGTTTTTGTACATGGATGATTTGGGCTTTAAATATCCTAAAAAAAGTGGATATATCATTAAATAAAGAAACCAAACCGAACCTAACTTTTCCCTTAGCCTGATAATCACATATTTCAGAAAGTGAGGGTCATCAAGCGTCGTTGTTATCCTAACTTAGATGCGCCTGACTTCTATTAGGTTATGTATGCGTACAGCGAACTCTTTTACCATTAACGAATATATATATATATATATATATATATATATATATATATATATATATATATATATATATAATGAGTTAAATAGTGGCCTGAGGAAATTACAATAAGGAAATAAATAGCGATATTTAGAATATTGGTTTGCTTCACTAACTTTCATCAAATTATTATTCAGTGGCGCCTGTGTCTTTATTACAATGGTTGCATAAGCTTTTCACTCTGTATATTGATGTAATTGAAGGCCTATCTATCTATCTATCTATCTACAGAAGTTTATACATTACAATTCAATGCAATATCTGTCTATCTATCTATCTATATATATGTATGTATGTATGTATGTATGCCCACGGACATTGGCCTAGCGGTTAGAGTGTTCGCCAATGGCCCTCGAGACCTGGTTTCAATCCCAGGTCGAGTCATACCAAAGACTCAAAAAATGGTACTTGATGCTTCCTTGCTTCAAACTCAGCATTATAAGGTACGGATCAAGGGTAAAGTGGAGCAATCCAGTGAAAGGAGTAACGCCCTCCTCTACACCTTGGAGTAGTAGCTATTGAAAAGGGAGCCTTCGGATCATCCTCGACTATGGTCGCCAGCTTTACTTTTTTACCTATCCATCTATCTATGTGAGTTTGTTCACATCTATCTATCGATCAATCTATCTGTATGTATGTATATATGTATGTCCATCTACCTATCCATGTATTTGAGTCCGTTCATATCTATCTATCTATCTATCTATCATTTTCCGCCTCGTTTCTTAGTTTGATATCAATGGTTTTAGCTGTTTCCGTTTTGCGAGTGTTCCTGTTGATTTATTTCCGACGTTTTAAATTAAAACCATTCCGCTTAATGACTAATAGAATATTTTCTTTTTATATTTCTCATTAGCCAAATCTGCAAGAATAAGGATCTTAGCTAAGGGCTTATATTCTCAAGGTTCATTTAAATGGAAATGCTCATTGGCAATTGATTTACATGAGAAAAACAAGGACAGAATAGCAGGAATAATGTAGACAGCTTAAATGTAAATCGACCAAAAAAAAATGAAAAAATGGTAGAGAGAAAATTATGAAGAAAAAATACATGATGTACAATAGTAAAATAAGAATAAAAAGACGCCGGAAAGAATTAAATCACTGAATTGATGAGAGAGAGAGAGAGAGAGAGAGAGAGAGAGAGAGAGAGAGAGAGAGAGAGAGAGAGAGGGGGGGGAGAGCAAAAAAGAAAATTGAATGAATAAATACAAAAGAAGAAGAAAAAAACTTTTTTAAAAAAAGAAAGTGAAAAAAGAAAAAAAATAGATAAAACCTGTATAAATAATTTTTGGAAGTGACGGAATTGAACAGAAAAGAAATATTAAGCAGAAAGAATAAAGAAAAAGAAATGACAAACAAACAAAAAGCAAATAGAAGGAAAAGATAATATCAAAATATTGGAAAAAAGGGATAATAAACAAAACAAATCTAAAAAATTAATGAAGCAAACAAAAGAAAAAGAAAAAGAGAGAAAAGAAGAAAGAAAAGAAGAAAGAAAGATAAAACAGAAATATGGAAAAGAAATAAAGCAATCAAGCATCATGAGAAAATTTGAAATCACAATAAGAAATAAGGATAAAAAAAGGAATGAATGAGAAATATCAATTCATCAATGAAAGAAAATTTCGAACAAAATTGGTTATCAATATTAGACAAATCCATATAACAACTGAAATAGCAGAAAGAAAGAAAGAAAGAAAGAAAGAAAGAAAGAAAGAAAGACTGCCAAACAGAAAAGTGTGTAAAAAGGAATGATATATGAAAATATTCGTTGAAAGAAAGAAAGAAAGAAAGAAAGAAAGAAAGAAAGAAAAAATGACTGCCAAAAAGAAACGTGTGTAAAAAGAATGGTATATGAAAATATTCGTAGAAAGAAAGAAAGAAAGAAAGAAAGAAAGAAAGAATGACTGCCAAGGAAAACGTGTGTAAAAAAGAATGGTATATGAAAATATTCGTTGAAAGAAAGAAAGAAAAAAGAAAGAAAGAAAATGTGAGAGCAAGAAAGATAGATTGAAATAGTTTAGGAAAGAAAGATAGAAAAGAAGACAGAAAGAAAGAAGGAAAAAGGAAAAGAAGGAAAGATATGGCCAAAGAAAGAAAGAAAGAAAGAAAGAAAGAAATAGAATGTGATAGCAAGATAGATAGATTGAAATAGTTTAGGAAAGAAAGATAGAAAAGAAGACAGAAAGAAAGAACGAAGAAAGAAAAGAAAGAAATAAAAAAATATGGCCAAAGAAAGAAGGAAAAGGGTGAAAAAGAGAAAAAGAGAAACATATATTGATATACAGAAAGAAAGAAAGAAAGGGGTGAGAAAGAAAGAAAAATGATATAGCTGAAGAAAGAAAGAAAGAAAGAAAGATAGAAAGAAAGAGAGAATAATCAACAGAGGTATTGAAAAATTGACCACACGAAAGAAAGTAATTAAAAAAGTAAAGAAAAGAGAGAGAGGGGATCAAAGAATACGAGTGCTGAAGGAATAAATATAAAGGTTCGTATTATGAAAAAAAGAACAGAACCACAATGAACACCTTCGCTATCACCACCACAACCACTAAAGACAACAACAAAACTAATAACAATATGTAAATGAATTTTCTCTTAGTCATTGCATTTTAGGCTCTTAGAAATTAATTGAAATATTCATTCTAAACCCTTTTAAACAATCTGCATAGCCTATCAGTGAACGCATGATTAAGAAGACCTTTTCAATTTCCTCTACCTTTTGCGGCTGTTATTTCATTAATTTCAATCAGGAATCTGCTAAAACTTTTAGTAATTAAATTCGCAGTGAGATGCAATCAACATATACCATCTGAAAAATCCTTATTAGGGGAAGTTGCAATATGCATCTGGGGCTGGGGCATGTAATTACAACACAGCTGTTCTTCTACTCTTATCTAGAAGTGTTACATTTTAATAGACTGACTACTTTTCAAAGGGTTCTTTTTCTCCAGATGTTGTTTGGTATATTCCTAAGTGCTATTTATCACAGTTTGTATGATATTCTTACATGGTATGTGATAGTCTGTGAGACTAACTATTATGGTGCGTTTTATTAATATTCATTGATATTTGCATAGATGAAGAACAGTTGAGTAGTACTGCCATGAAACAAAGAGTAACTTTTCATTTGTCAATGATAAAGAAACTCCCAGTGCTATGATTGAGGTTAGAAAGTAGAATTAAATCCAAGTAGGCACAGGTAAAATTGTCGGAGGGTATTGGTTTATAGTTGAAGTCGTCGACCGTAGTCGAAGGTCACTCGAAGGTTCCCTTTTCAATAGCTACTACACTGGAGTGTAGGGGAGGGAGCTACTTCTTTCGCTGGATTCCTCTACTTTATTCTTGATAGTACCTTATAATGCTGAGTGTTAAGCAAGGCGACATCAAGTAACAGTTTTTTAGTCTTTGGTTTAACTCGACATGGGATTGAAGCCCGGTCTGCCGGACCTTTGGTGAACACTCTAACCACTTTGTCAATGCCAACTTTTAATTGTAAGATTAGAAACTTGCATGCCAGGAAAATGATTTACATTTGGATCTCATATTTCAGAATATACGTGGATACCAAACTCTAGCATGGTGTAAGCCACTTGCCAGGCAGAACAAAAGTACTGCATATTTTGATGAGATTTATTTGACCATTAAAAAAAGTAGAGGCAAGCATTTTAGTTACGACTATGAATTACCCCTTACTTATGATAGAATTACCAACTGAGCATGTTATTGGCGGTATATTTGTGAGAGATACATTGGTTCAGTGCAGCTAAGCACAACTCATCTTCTCTGGATTGACTGTGTCCTATATTATTTTGAACTTGCGTTGTTACCTCGTTATAAATTAACTGTGTGCTATTTTAGTAGAGACTAGCAGAGTATTGTCTTATTATAAAGTAGCTGTGAGTTGTATTTCTAAGGATTGTGCCGCCTTATTAAGGACTAACTCTGTGCGATTTTAGTAAGGACAAACAATGTATTATCTTACTGTAAAGTAGCTGTGAGCAGTCTTTCTTAGGACTGTATGCCGTCTTACTAAGGACTAACTCTGTACTATTTTACTATGGACTAGCTATGTGCTGTCTTTTTACGTATGGCAATATGAGGTATTCTCTGGTGCTTAAAACTTATGGAAAGAATGCTTCTTTTTATTTAGGAAAATATAATTTTTCATTTTGTAAAATATAAAAGAGACTTATTGACTTTGAAAAAATTCAGAAGTTAATTCAAAAGGTCGGTTGCCCAGTTGGCTGGGGCTGTAGAATACACTGACTGCACCTCTTCAGAGGGGTAAGACCCCTCTCCACCCAACGAGTGTCCTGGATATGACACTAAACAGTCTGATGGTGAGGTACCAGTAATGCTGGGGCCTTTGGGAATGCGGAGTACCCCTTCATTGCCATTGCTCCCAGGTCCACCCTGACCCGGCGTGGTAGCACTTGGTAGGGCCCTATCTATGGGTTAAATAGAACTAACCACACGCTTATGCTAAACTGAATATCTTGAAATAGAAATGTTTTTCACAATTGTACCGTGCTTACATTTTGAACTGCGTGCTTGCACTGAACTGAATTATTTCAAATAGAACTGTTTTTTTGACATTGAAACTGTATTTACACTAAACTGAATTGTTTAACTTAGAACTGTTCTGACATGTTACTGTGCATAAACAAAATCTGTACTTTTACTAAACTGAATTAGCTGAATTAGAATTGCTTGACTAAACTGAATAGCTCGAAATAGAAATGCGTGCTTATGCTAAACTGAATAGTTTTAGATTGAACTATTTTTGACATTGAAACTGTACTTATAATAAACTGAATTGTTATAAATAACTGCAATAATAGTTTGAAATAGAAATGTTTTTGACAACTAAATTGTGTCATCATCATCATCATATCGCGCTGGTAGCACGGATATCCCTGCCCCTCTCTCGCCACTCCTCCCTATCGTTCATCGCCCTAGGTAGGTCTTCAGGACAACATCCCGTATCCTTACATAGCTGATGAATGTATGTTCATGCTGGTCGTCCTGCTTTTGCACGGCCATGTGTGGTGGTCCATAAGAGTACATCACTTATGAGTTCGTCCCTGCTTCTCCAGCAGTGTCCTGCATGTCTAGTTCTTCCAACTTGAATAGTTTTCGTGATAGGGGGTAGGTGGTCGTACAGTTGGTGTCTTGTGGGGTGTTGCCGCCAGGACTTGTTTAAGATTGCACGTAGCATTCTTGTGTAATTGCCGTCTAGCTTCTTCTCCAGCCGTTTTGTTAGCGTCCATGTAGTGCATCCATATAGCAGTATCGATGTGACCGCTGCCTGGAAGAAACTGCGTTTCATTTTATCGGTTAGGTCTGATTTCCATATAATCGATAGCCTATTGATAGCTGTCCATGCTTTCGCCGACCTCGTTTTGATGTCCTTTTCGGTTGATTCGACGCTGCTTCCTAGGTAAGTGAATTTGTCAACAAGTTTAAGAGGGGTTCCTTCTAGAGTGGAGATGTCCCCCGTTTGATTATAGCACATATATTCCGTTTTGTGTGCATTAACATAGAGACCTATGCTTGCTGCTGCTCGTTCCAAACTATGCAATAGTGTTTCGGCTTGGTCAGGTGTATTTGCCAGTATCGCAATGTCATCGGCGTAGTCGGCGTCGGTAATTGTTGTGGCGGGATATCTTCTGCTTCCTTTCTTCGTCAGTTCGAAGCCATTCTCTTTGATTTTGTCAATCGATGTTCTAAGTACGTAGTCTAGACAAATGATAAAGAGGTACGGAGCCAGCGTGTCCCCTTGTAGTACTCCTGCTACAATATCGAAGTATTCTGTGTCTCCATCCGGTGATCGTACTTTTACTTTAGTGTTTCTATAGAGAATCGTTATTGCCGCTACGGTTTCTTTAGGTATGCCGTAAACTAGTAGGATTTATTCCATCTTTCCTCAGTGAATGGAGTACTTAAATTGTGTACTTATGCTAAACTGAATTGTTTTAAATAAAACTGATTATTTACATAAAAATGGATTTGGCGTTAAATAACCTAAAAACGTTGATATGCCATAAAACCCACCAAACCAATCAAAAGGTCGGTGAAGAATATGTACAAACCAAACATTCAAATTGACAAAAAAAGTTAGCAGGCTTGAACCCTGGGATTTGTTGGTGTATTACCATTTTAAATCAAGATATACTAAACTAACGTTTGCCCTCCTGTTGCGGTTAAAAAGATTAATCTTCAGACAGATTAATCAGATCAGTGATTTTAGTTCTGGTTAATGTTAAAAGGGATACGCCCTTTACTAGATGTGTTCAAGGACCCCTAATAAAACAAGACTCTCTATTATGGCTTGATAGGATAACCAATTAAAACCTGATTTGTGGAAAGGGATACTCTTCTACCAGACGTAGATCAACGCATTTGACGGGTTGACCAGTCAAAAAGTTATAAAAGAATATGAGATGATCTGTGATTGCTAAGCCAATCAGAAATATCTGTTCCTCGGGGAATCCTCTATAAAAAATTCCTGTTTTCAGGCCTATAAGAGAAGATATCCAATGCCCATACCAAAAAAGAGAATAAGAGATGTCGACAAGCACCAAGCCTGTCCAGCAAAAATATCACCCTCTGAAACATTGAGTAACATAGAAAGAGTGCACTAGCCAGATAATTTGTCTTTCACTCAAACACAACAAAATCTAAACAATTCTTATATATATATATAAGTTGGCCGGTCATAGTTGAGGGTAACTCCAAGGCACCCTTTTCATTAACCTTCCCCTACATCTTGATGTAGGGGAAGATGCTACTCTTTCCTAGGATTGCTCTACTTAGTCTTGATACATACCTTATAATGCTGAGAGTTAAGCAAGGAGGCATCGTGTACCATTTTTGAGTCTTTGGTATGCTTCGACGTGGGACTGAACCGTGATCTCCTGGGCTATTGGTGAACACTTTATTGAATTGGTCAACTTATATATACAGAAAGATAAATATTATTGTTACACCATTGTTTTTCAATAAATAGTTGTTAATTGTTAATTGGGAGTTTTTATTGTCATTAAGTTGCCAACATCCTGACAAGATGTCCTAACGAATTATCCCCAACGTTATAAGAAGTTCTGGATAGATTGTGCCATTCCACATCTGTGGATCTTTCTATTACAACGTGGGCACAAATGTAAATGATGAACCAAGCAGCCTGAAACGTATTTGGTGGTCACGAAACTAATGCCATAATCAAGTACCATGACTACCTTACTACTACGTAAGGACTCGCTGAGAGTTGTCTTACTATGGACCGATTGCATGTTATCTTACTATTGACTACTTGTGCGCTGTCTTGCTTCGTTCAGTCTTTTTATGAACTGGCTGTTTACTATCGAGTTACGATTTAATGCGTGTCTTTTAATATGGAGTAGATTTGTGCCACCTTGCTATGAACTAGCTGTGTATAAAAATAATATGATAATATAGCATGGTAGTATAATTAATATTTATAGCATTTCGCATTTGCTTTTAAAACAAAAACGAAATGCTATGAATATTAATAATACAACTATGCTATAATATCATATTATTTTTATAGGACACTCATATTTCATTTAGTTGTATTTCCAGTTAATATCGAAAATATCTAGCGGTGAATGTGTATACAATATTTAATTGCAGTAAACAATTTTAGTAATCTAGTATTTCTTATTAGGATTGATATCAGAATTTCTTCATGACAACGTTATTGCTAATGGGCACCTCTTGTAGTCTATTGTCTAGCTTAGTTTATAGATTAATGTTAATGAGTTCAATTCTCACTGAGTGTCCCCTACTTGATGCTTTCTTTCAAATTAAGCTTTAGTTAGTAAATTACGTCATTCCAGGTCGAGTCATACCAAAGACTCAAAAAATGGTACTTGATGCTACCTTGCTTAACAGTCAGCAATATAAGATAAGGATCAAGGGTAAAGTGGAGCAATCCAGAGAAAGGAGTAGCGCCTTCCCCTACACCTTGGTGTTGTAGCTATCGAAAAGGGAGCCTTTGGGTCACCCTCGACTAAAGGGAGACAACTTTACTTACTTACTCTAGTTTATTATGGTGAATTTATGGTATAGTTTTGTGATAGTACAGTGATGCCAGGTGACGTAGAGTTTATTTTCAGGAAAAATGAAGTAATCGAATAATGTTTGAATTCCGAGAAAATATGTTAATATTTGCATATATGCTTTTAGGAAAATCATTAATAAACGTGTTTATTTCTCTTGCATTTCTTCTCAGTGTAGACTATCGTGAAAAATATGTGAAATATTACTGATTTATTTCATTGATTAACAGTAAAAATGTTCCTCCTGAAGTTCAGCTGCGCTCGCCTCGATTTGCTTCTGGTATTGAAGCAGATCTATGACAAATAAAATGTTTTAGTTCATCAGTTGTCTCTGACCTATATTTAGAATCTTGAGACTTCAGGTATCTCCTGAGAAAGTCACCACAGGGAGATAGATCAACGAAATAAGTCGGCCACGGGATGTCACCATATACTGAGGCAAATATTTTGAAAAAAAATATCAGAGAATTTTCACTGAGTCCACTGCAGTGTGAACAGTGTTTCCATCTTAATAGAGCAATGGAAGCCAATTTCCAATCTTGCTGAATCTCGGCTACAGAATGTTGTGTAATATATCTAAAGAGCAATTGAATGAAAATCGCACATTCATGTTTCCATATTAAGGTACCAATAATACAGATTATGCTACACAACCCTGAATAATGTTAGTAGAGAAGTATTATTATCTACCAGTATTCACGGTATCGGAAAAAACAAAAAAACCCTGGTCAGGAACAAGAGATAAAAGTACCTCGAATCACCGTCCAGAGGAAAAAGAAAAAAGTTTGTGGGTAAAAAAGAAAGAAAAGGCCAACCTCGTACGACTCCTTGAAAAAAATCAATGGGTACGCAGTCAGTGGTCAAAAGAAAACCAAAAAACCCTCCACGAATGCTGCAATGCTATAATTACTAAAGTGCTCAACACAATACAATGGAGCCAATTATAGAATTAACTTAAATCGCGAGTCGAAAATCTTCTACTAAAGTTTCACCTTAACGGATCATCAGGAAGCCTAATCTCGACTCTCGAGATTAGGCTTCCTGATGATCCATTAAGGTGAAACTTTAGTAGATTTTCGACTCGCAATTTAAGTTAATTCTATATATATATATATATATATATATATATATATATATATATATATTGTGTACATGTATTGTATATATACATATATATGTATATATGCATATATATATATATACTCCGCTCGACCCCTTCACATGGTCGAGCAAAGGCAGGACGACCAGCTAAAACATATATGCCGATGCTGATACAGAATGCAGCCTTGAGGACCTCCCGAGAGCGGTGGACGATAGAGACGGTTGCCAAGAGAGGGTCAGGGAGATCTGTGCTGGCCGGGGAACATGATATATATATATATATATATATATATATATATATATATATATATATATATATATGCAAAAGAGAATCACTTAGTGCAATGAGTCGCACGTGCCATTATACTATTTCTTATAGTTATCACGAAGATTGACATATTGGCCCATCATCTAAGTTTTTTTTTCTTCTGATAGAATCATCAAAATTCAAATTTCAGACATACATACATTCATTCACTTACGTGCACAGTTGCACAAACACACACACACACACACACACACACACACACACACACACACACACACACACACACACACACACATATATATATATATATATATATATATATATATATATGTGCAATATATATATATATATATATGTGCAATATATATATATATATATATATATATAATAGAAAAAATCGTCTAAATATTAGGAGCATTTCGAAAGCGGTGCTTCCGCACGGTCATTCGAAGACTGAAATGCTCGGTTTTGTGATATATATATATATATATATATATATATATATATATATATATATATATATATATATATATGTATATAGCACGGAAAATGAGAATTTAGTTGCATCTAATGAAGAAGAGGAGGAGACACCTGGACTTATAATCATATATTTTGTCCTTCTTCATTTTTCATGCTCTTCTATCTTGATTACTTATATGCAGGATTTATGTAAATAAGTTGGGTGGTAAGGTACATTCATTTCAGTTTCAACATTTTGAAAAAAAGGTTAATTCCTATAATGAGAATTTTGTTGACGTCCAACTAACTTAAAATCCAGAGCATTTCTTCAAATAACTGCATCTATTTCACCTTCTTCATTGTCCATTTTTTTCCTATGTTCCAATTGACGATTAGTTCAAGTCTAAAATCGTCTCTAATTTTACCGTTTTATATATATGGCTCATCAGTATATTTTTGTAGCAATATTTTCCTTTTACCGAAACTATTTTTTATTCATCAGGAATCTTTTCTCCATTCCAATTCTGAGGCTCTGAAATAGATTTTGTCATCGTTTTCTAGATATCACGACCTTAAATGAAACATTATTGTGTTTGACATGTACTGCTTAATTACTACGAATAAGGTCAAAAAATTGCATCTTGTATTAGTTGTTGGCTTATTCAGGATTTTCATGTAATGTGTTGGATATTTTTGTGCATATATCTTGTAGAAAAATAGCATTTAAAAAATATTTTATGTCATTAATCTATATTATGTTCTTTATATTATGAACCCAAAATCGAAAATTTGAACTAAATGATCGATTTCTGGAGCTATTCTGAAAACAAAGAGAAACTGAATCGTTTTTATTAAGTCTCAAATTAGAGTAAAATGTCTTCGCTATCAAAAAAAGTAGAATGATATTTGGATTGTATGAATATTCAGTCGATAGTGTGCATTATAATGACATTTAAAAACGTTTTAAGTATAAAGACAGTTTAACAATATCTAACTAAGAATGCGTTTAAAGAAGTTTTCAGTGAAGATATTTTTTGATAAAATATGACCATAAAGAAGACGTTTTCAGCCGAAAAGCATTGAGACAAGTTTGCGTAAAAAGACGTCCAAACACGATTTCAGTGTGAAAATGTTTTAACAAATTGCACCAAAAAAGACCTTGAAAGATGGTTTCCGTCTATAACCCAAAATCAAAACGCTTAAATACTTATTCAGTCTAATGAAGTTTTAACAATATCATACCAAAAAATAACTTCAACGACACTTTCAGCCTGAAGGTGATATAAAACTATTAACCTAAAAAGACTTTTTAAGACGTTTTCAATTTAATGACTTTTTAACAATATTCTGCTGGAAAGTCTTTTAAACACTTTTTCAGATTAAAGAAATTCTAACAATAACAGAATAAAAGATGTCTCAAGATCCTTTTAGTTTAAAGAAAATTCATCATTATTGCATTAAAAAAAAACACATCAGTGCTCAGTTTCAGAAAATTTTAACAATACTGCTAAAACAAAAATTGATGATAAGTTGTTTCTGTTATTTTAAGTTAACACTCATACATAAAGTAGATGACTATAATATATAAAATTAGTACGATAACGAATGGAAGAAAAGTTCGGATGTCTTTGAAAGTTATCAAGATTTTAGTTTCATACCGTCGTTTACGACGAAAAGTGCGAATCCTGTCGAGATGGTCGGAATAGTTTTCTTCTTGGAAACAGTTCTATGCTTCTATGAAGGTGAAAAAAAAAAAGCAAACAGATCATTCAGACAGTCAAAGAAAAAAGCTGCCAAGCAAAATAATCTGAGTTCATTAGTAAAGGAGGTTAATCTGTCAGATTCAAGGTGTTGACTGTTCAGTCAAGCATTGCCAATACCCGTAATTTTATTTCAACCTACAACCCCAGATACTGGCAAGACGTTAAAAATATCAAACACTAAGCTTATATATATATATATATTCACATTCATATACACATGAGTGGACGCAAAGAAAGACATACATAAAGAACTCACCCACATAAGTGGACAAATATATGTATACATGGTGTATGATTAGATAGATAGATAGATATCGTATACAAAAGACTTATAGATGTCTCGCCACTCACAAACGCACATTCATGTACGTATCGTTTATCGTCATAATCATATAAATCTGTACAGTCTCATAAACCAATACAGGTTACATGCATATTTATTCACACAGGCATAGATACTTTCACGTCAGTCTGTCTATCTGTCTGCCTATCTGTCAGTTTGTGTGTATGTGTTTGTCTCTCTCTCTCTCTTTCTCTCTGTCTGTGTCTCTCTCAGTGTCTTTCCCCCTCTCTCTCTCCCTCTTTCTCGCAATATATATATATATATATATATATATATATATTTTTATGAACAAGAAATGGAAGAATAGTGCATTGAATTGCGAGGCATACTCCTCTTTTGAGGGTGTGTCCACCGATCACCGAATAGTCACGGCGAAAATACGGTTAAGCCTACGAAAAAACGACAAACGAACAGCGACCACCAAACACTATGACTGGGCCCTATTAAACAACAAAGATGTAAGAGATAAATACGTATTAGAATTAAGAAACAGATTCGAAACACTACAAGAAAAGACGGAAAAAAGTACACCCAACGACGAATACGAAAATTTCGTCAATGCACACCTCGAGGCAGCAGCAAAATACATTCCAACAAAAATTAAAACTAAATATAGAGTCCAATGGGAAACATTAGCGGTGAGAGAAAATCGTGCACTAGTGAAAACAGCCTCCAAAAACTATCGAAAAAAAACCATCAAACACAAATGCCTTAAAACTAAAAACGGCACAATATCAATTAGCAGGCATATATATAAAGGAACAGACAGAATACATTCAAAATCAGATAGATAAGATTAGAGACTCGGTGGAAGATAGACAATCTAGAATTGCCTGGCAAACAATAAACGAAGTGAGCAGAAGAAAGAACACAGCCAAAGCAAAACTTAAAGCAGCAAACCAACAAGAAAGAATAAAACTGTGGAAACAGCACTTCGAAAACTTACTTGGAAACCCACCAAAAATAACGCATGAACCAATCACCAGAATAATTAGCAAACAATTAGACATTAAACTTGGACCGTTCACACAAGAAGAACTCGACTCGGTTCTCAGAAAAATTAAAAATAGGAAAGCTGCAGGGCTGGACGAAATTCCCCCGGAAGTATGGAAGACCAGACAATTCGACGACATACTGCTCCGACACTGCAACGCAGTATACAATCAAAATCCGATAGATAGATGGATGAAGGGATGCATACTCCCCTTCCCTAAAAAGGGGGACCTCGGATTAGCCAAAAACTACCGAGGCATAACACTTACATCCATAGCTGCCAAAATCTACAATGCCCTACTACGAAACCGAATAGAACCCAAAATCGACAACATACTTAGAAAAAACCAAAATGGCTTCCGAAGAAATAGATCCACGACCTCACAAATATTAACCATCCGAAGAATCTTTGAAGGTGTACGGGCAAAGAACCTACAAGCGACATTAATATTTGTCGACTTTACCAAGGCTTTCGACTCCATTCACAGAGGAAAGATGGAACAAATCCTACTAGCGTACGGCATACCTAAAGAAACCGTAGCGGCAATAACGATTCTCTATAGAAACACTAAAGTAAAAGTACGATCACCAGATGGAGACACAGAATACTTCGACATTGTAGCAGGAGTACTACAAGGGGACACGCTGGCTCCGTACATCTTTATCATTTGTCTAGACTACGTACTTAGAACATCGATTGACAAAATCAAAGAGAATGGCTTCGAACTGACGAAGAAAAGAAGTAGAAGATACCCCGCAACAACAATTACCGACGCCGACTACGCCGATGACATAGCGATACTGGCAAATACACCTGACCAGGCTGAAACACTTCTGCATAGTTTGGAACGAGCAGCAGCAAGCATAGGCCTCTATGTTAATGCACACAAAACGGAATATATGTGCTATAACTAAACGGGGGACATCTCCACTCTAAAAGGAACCCCTCTTAAACTCGTAGACAAATTCACGTACCTAGGAAGCAGCGTCGAATCAACCGAAAAGGACATCGAAACGAGGTTAACGAAAGTATGGACAGCTATCAATAGGCTATCGACTATATGGAAATCAGACCTAAACGATCAAATGAAACGCAGTTTCTTCCAGGCAGCGGTCACCTCGATACTGCTATATGGATGCACTACATGGACGCTAACAAAACGGCTGTAGAAGAAACTAGATGGCAATTACACAAGAATGCTGCGTGCAATCCTGAACAAGTCCTGGCAGCAACACCCCACAAGACACCAACTGTACGGCCACATGCCCCCTATCACGAAAACTATTCAAGTTAGACGAACCAGACATGCAGGACATTGCTGGAGAAGCAGAGATGAACTCATAAGAGACGTACTCTTATGGATCCCCACACATGGCCGCGCAAAAGTAGGACGACCAGCACGAACGTACATTCAGCAGCTATGTGAGGATACAGGTTGTTGTCCTGAAGACCTACCTAGGGCGATGAACGATAGGGAGGAGTGGCGAGAGAAGGTCAGGGATATCCGTGCTGCCAGCACGATATGATGATGATGATGATATATATATATATCATGGATATCCAGGTTTTCACTCGTACACATGAATACTCAAGCATATATAAATACACACACACGCACACACACCCGCACTCACACATATATATATATATATATATATATATATATATATATATATATATATATATATATATATATATAAATGAATGCATACAAACGAACACATACATAGAAACACACACACTCACACTCACACACACACACACACACGCGCACACACACACACACACACACACACACACACATATATATATATATATATATATATATATATATATATATATATATATATATATATATATATATATTCGTCTTTTATATGCAAGCTCAATGTAATTACTCGAGATTATTTGACATCGACATACAAGTGCATACTAATTACTAACGTACACCCAGACTATATATACGTGGTGAGTGAAGTATACCTGTATGTGAGTAGGATTGCAAGCGTGCGTGAGTGCGTGTGAATGTCGCAATACGTTATTGATTAAAGTCTAATTAATAATGACAGCTGTTCCTTTACTAACCTAATAACTCTGGTAGCTCACCAGTTTGCGCATGTTGGAAAATCAACAAAAGTTGGCAATATACATAGTTTATCCATGATGTTATACTGATCGTATCTATGGAAAAACTGTTTATTGTTAACTTTTAATTATTCTGTTTGATGACTATCTCAATCACTAGATTGTCTGTTCCATTCTTAAATCTTTGAAGTATTAACAATGAGCCAAATTTGCTGCAGTAAAAACAGATAATATTTTTTTTAAAAATACGGATAAAATCTCATGACCAGCTTTGAATTTTTTCAGTCTTTAGTTGTTTCTAACTCTGGGTAACTTTTGGATTGTTGTCGAGCACATGTATAAAATGAACATTCAATTTTTTAAAAATATGTTACTGATTTGAATCATAGATAATTTCCCAATACAAAAGCAAAGCGTTAATACACATTTTACATTTGCAAGGTTATAAAGGCAAACAAAATTAATATGGTTAAAGTGTGTCTTCATCGGCTATTCTTTTTTCAGTCAGGAGAGTGTATAAATGATAATTTTATTTATAATATCACGCCAGTTAATGGAGGAGCTGAATGTGCATATTCGACTTGTAATGTTCTATGAGTTTAAGAATAAAAACACGCTTTCAGAATTGGCGACAAACATTTGTAGTGTTTATGAGCAAAATGTCATTACTTAGCACGAGGTCGGAAATTGTTTTACAAAGTTTCGTTCGTGTGATACGTCACTGAGAGAAGAAATTACGGCAGAAAGCCTATCTGATCTCAATCAAGACACTTTAAGAGGTTAGTGGAATGCAATCTATACAAACCTACTCGAGAATTTTCCCCTGATCTCACCTCATCCCAATTCAAAATCCCCGTAAGTTAAAAGAGAAAGGAAAAGTAAGAAATACAGGTGTTTGAGTTCCTTATATTCTTAGAGAGAAGAACAAGGACGATCATATCCAGTAGGAAAAGTATTCTTTCATGGTTCAAAAATAACATGTTTTTCAAGAATATCACAACAGATTGTTATATAATTAAGGAATGATTTTTTTACTCATTCTTTTATTAATTATATTTTATCATTCAGTTTGGTAGGGCTTTGAACTATTCGGGTTAAGAGTTCAGGTGCATAGCTATTGGGTACAGTTTACGATCGCGCGCAAAGGATATGCCAATCACTATTGTCATAATAAACTCCAGACAGGAAATAGGCCTAGAGTGTGAATGACGTCATGCCCAGAAGAGATGGGCTGAGAATTTAAGGATTTTAAAAATCACTGCAGTTGAGGATTTGATATTGGACGATGCGGGCAGACAATTGAGTTACTGCCATTGGGGCGGAGGATAGAGTCCTCTGCCATGAAGTTGAGTTTTCTACCATTGCTTCCGCGGTTTCGTTTTTCGAGTCCCGACAAGTAAAGATGAATTGAGATCTAAAACACCACAAGATGTGCCAAACGTTGGGGTGTTGTTAACAAAGTATGATTATGAAAGACTTTTAAGAATTGTCTCTCTTCTCGTGTCGAAGAACCGAAGTCAAAAGGTTATTAAACCGTTCGTATTTGAACAGCGGAATCCACCTATGTTTTGTATTTGCCTGTATCTGCATTTGTATATGTACTGTTGTTATTGCTATCATTATGGTTGTGAGTATATAATAAGATGAAGAAAATTGTTCATTTATGACAGTGTTCAACGTAAATGGCAATGGACTGACAAGGAAGAATTTATACAGTACGATACCGAATTGAAATCACAGCTAACCACAAACGCAGATCTCCTTGGAAGAAAAGTTATACTTTTTATCATTAACGATTTTCGGACTATTGTCCTCATCTACATTATTATTTACACAACGTTGCGGCCGATATGTCCTCTGGCCTTCTTCACCTGTTTGTCGAACATGGGAAGCTTCACGGAACTTTGAACTTCATTTACTCCACAGGGGTCGCCTGTTCTGATTCCGTTTGCCATAACCGGGTACAAGTGTTAAATATTCCTGTATTGTTACTCGCCCTTAGTCAGTATTGAACCTACAACCTTCAGATGATTGTCTCTTTAGAAGCTTAGGGAACCAACGCCTATAACCGTAACGCTATGTGTCCTGCTGGACAATTCAGAGACTTATAAACTTAATGTTGTTACTTGACATGGATTACTACTGTTATGTATGTTTTTTTTTTTTACCTCTGTTCTTATTCATTCTTTTTTTCGGCTGAAGCGTTGAGGAAATAACAATAAATATGAAGGCAATAGTGCGAAAACCCTTAATGATAAAAAATCATCAAACTTTGTCTCAGAAATTTTGACAACTAAAAGTTATGCTCTACACACGAATACTACCGGAATGTCTCTACAGTCATTGCGGCATTATTCATATTGAGTTTATTTTAGCTGAAATCAAAAACTCAATTGATACTTATTCTCTTAGCTGCTGTAATGAGTGCATGAAAATATTAAGAGAAAACACTCCGTAACCGTCACTCGGAGAAACGTTTTGCTTCTTCTTGATAACGTAAGGGCATATTAAGGAAGAATCATTCAGGAAAAAAGTCAGTTTACGCTGGTCCGTACTATCTCATCTACCATATTTACCGGGTCTCACACAAAGTAAATTCTGAGTTTTTCCTTCTCTATGAAATATCTATGAATTCCAATTGAGATGAATCAACATGGTACCGGATGAATGGCAAAGTTTGATTCAAAATGATAGTAAATTTATTTCTGATTCAAATGAAGCCATTGATAAATTATTTCCCAATGTATTGTATTTTCTAAAAACGGAAAATATTCATACCACAACCAAATATATTTATGATCATCCACTACATCAATTATAAAACTCATGAAGATGGGGGAAAATTGCATTTAGAAACCATTACCCCTATCAATCAATGAATCAATCAATTACATTAAGAAACCATTATATCAATCAATCAATCAATCAATATATATATATATATATATATATATATATATAGTAAGAGACCCAGTGGTATCGTGGCTAACTTGATGGACAATGACATCGGAGTTGGAGAGTTCAAATCCAGTCAAACTCTTACATTGTCCTTCAAACTAATACTCTTGAAAAATATATTACACCCCCTTATTTCTCCTGTTATAAGTTTATTTTTACCCTAACTCTTTTAAGGATGGCTTTTGGATTCACTAAGCTATAAAAGTTGATGCCATTAAATAAAAGAAACCTAACAATAAATTATTATCAGGTATCTATTACCAAATTATACAGCCATGAACCAGAAGAAAAATCAAATCTAGCGTGGAAATATACTTTCTATATAGAACTGTTTTGGATGGGGCTTTACGTATTTTGTACTAATAAATATTCATATTTTTCGTAAGGGTTTTTATGTAAAAATAGGAAAAATAGTACGTAATTTGTCTCCTCTAGAAATAATTAAAGTCTCACATTTTTGACTTATAAGAAATTTAAATTACAATAAAAAATTCAAACTCTTATTATATCACGTACATTTTGAAACATCTCTCTGAAGATGGTAAAAAACCCAACAGATCAAGGAAAAACAAAACGCTAAACGTTGACATATAATTCATATGTAAATAAATGCATATTCTGTATATATAGCGTCAGATATATATATATATATATATATATATATATATATATATATATATATATATATATATATATATACTGAAGCATCGAAGATGCTGATTGCAAAATGTAATTTCACCCTCTTTCCCTCATAGAAATGAACTCAATGTGTTATAGTAAGTAAATTGGCAGTGTGCAGCTGTTGTAACTATGGAACACAAAAAAAATTTCAAATCATTTGAATATAGAATATTAGTTGGGGTAAGAAATCTTGTCTCTTCTATCATGGAATGGTGACTGTTCTAGGTTTATATGGGCCAAAACTCGCAAAAGGATTCGAAGAATATGTCATCTCCGGACAGATAGCAGGGGGATATGAAAATTGAGGTCAACCTCTGGTATTAATAAACTGGTAACTGTAATTGGTGCAAATTTTAACAGTACAAAAATGTTGATTGATGGTTCATGGCTACTCTGGCAATGCTTGCTTCTACCCACTGAAACTTGACTGCTAAAAGCAAACATTTAACAGGCAGATGTTGCTTTTTAGTTCCTCTCTCCTTAAGTAAAGTCCTGAGTATTCATTGTGATTCAACTAAAATAGAAATAAAAATTAACTGGATCAATATCCTCTCTTACGTTTGTATTTTATCAACCTGTTCCTTCCTATTGTACAACCTGGTTCTTCATCCCTTATTAGTAGAGCTTACAGATCACAGACTGTATTTTCTGTAAATGAATAAGGACCCCAGGCAATGGAGTGTCCAAGGTGTGACACTAAATTGTTTCTTGTCCTGAGGCTCCATTTCTGGAATTCTGAGCAGCCAGGAGTAAACTTCTATTGCCTTTACTCTCAGTTCTACGCTGATACTCTTCGGTAGTAGTTGTTCGGTCTCATCTATGAATCAAATAGGTCTGTTTTCCAATTACTTACATTAAAGAGAAATACTTTATTTCTAATAAACTTACAAAAGAAACTACGCTAACATATAAATATAAACGTGTTCGGAGGTATCCACGGTGTAGTGGTTAACATATTTATCTGCAACATTATACTTTGTAATTTCGAACTTCGATCACCCAATTACGTTTACTTTCAGTCTTAAAATGTACGATTCCTTTCTATGCATAAATAATACCTCTACTCTTCGACTACAAGATTTCTTTGACATTAAATAATACCTAAGTTTTATATGCCTTTAACCAAGGAAACCATACCACACCAATGAATATAAATTAATAATATATACAATTCTTTTACCTTTCAGCATAAAATTACCTTAGATGGATTGAAATACTGTTAAAAGCAATTAATTGTCTGTTTTTTTTATGCTCTTATTTTCAATAAGCAACTTAAGTGGAAGAAACATTAATAAGCATTTGATAGTACAATAACCACGAAAGAGGCATATTGCCCAGTCAGCTGGGGCTGTAGAATACACTGACTGTACCTCTGCAGAGGGATAAGACCCCCCATAATGAGTGTCGTGGATATGACACTAAACAATCTGATGGTGAGGTTCCAGCAGTGCTGGAGCTTTGGGGAATGCGGAGTACCCCTTCATTGCCATCACTCCCGGGTCAACTCTGGCCCGGAGTGGTAGCACCCGATAGGTCCCTATCTATGGGTTAAATAGAACTAACAGCATACTTATGCTAAAATTAATTGAGTAAACTGAACAGCTTGAAATAGAAACGTTTTTGACAATTAAACCGTACTTACACTTAAACTGCGTGCTTATGCTTTACTGAATTATTTCAAATAGAACTGTTTTTAGACATTAAAACTGTATTTACACTTAACTGCATTATTACATATAACTGCTTGAATAGTTTGAAATAGAAATGTTTTGGACAATTAAACTGTGTACTTATGCTAAACTTAACTGTTTTCAATAGAACAGATTATTTACATAAAAATGGATTTGGCGTTCAATAACCTTCAAAGGTTGATATGCCATAAAACCAACAAACCAAACCAAACAAACCAAACTGAAAGAGGCCAAACATACGACATGCTGAGTGTATATCGCTCATTAATGTTGTTCAGTCGGTTCTTTATGAATAATTAAACATTGACAAGGAAATACGTATCTGTTCGATTTTTCTATTGAAGTTATGTCTCTGCTGTCAACAGGCTGGTAAAAATATCTTATGTCTCAGAGCAAAAACATCAGAAGACATTATCCTTGTAAGGCGATGAAAAAAATGACTGAACATCAATAATGTTGCAACAAGCAGGTAATACCAGAAGAGACATAGACGTCGAATGCAGACAATTAGCGCTTGAGAATACTAAATAGACAGATCATCTGTGCAGACTGGCACAAATGGAAAATAACAGGTGTAACCTATTTCGTTTTTCTCCTCAGTTAAGTTTTTTTTTTCAAATCTTCAGGAAGCATAGTGTTTTCAATAGCGTGTAATATTTTATAATCAATGAAACTGTCAATTTCAAGGGAATTACCTAATGAATATAAAAGTTATGAAAGAACGTTAAAAACATTGAGTTTAATTTCTGGATTAGAAATGTAGAGATTTACAACAGTTTTGTAAAGATTTACACGAGTGATAGAAGAATAAATTACCGCTTGCTTGTTCTGAATTTCAAACGAAGGCACTAGATATGAAGAACTGCCCTGTCAGCGATGCACAGAATAACGCTGAATGTATCCTCAGCAGAATGATAAGATTATCCTCAAAAATAGAGACCTGACTTTGTCCAACACCATAATGTACGTGAAAGTGAGTTTCCAGTCTCGAAGATCTAAGGATTGTGAAATACTCCTTGTTATCGTTATTATCAGGTGCACTCTGATCCGAAGTGACAGTATTCGTAAATTGAAGAGTTCTGTTTCAATTTATATTTGATTAGTGAATAGATTAGATCTATTTAATAATGTTGATATTTGACAGTGAGAAAAAGACTTTAAAGAAACCCCTACACAAAAATATAAATATGAATTTATAATGTAAACAATTCCAAAGACTCTAGGCATAAGATAATCCTATACCCGTTTACATGCCGATAAAATCAATCAATCAATCAATCGTCTGTGGTTTAAAATCAATTAAGCAGGCATGGACATGAGTCATAAAGAATATGAACATTTCGTCAAATATCATTAATTGGTTTTTGACAGATATGTGAGGAAAAATTAAAAGAAAAAATTGAATGAATAAAAGAAGGGAGAATTCAGTCTGTTTTCATTGCATAAGGTCATTACATGGATAAGGATACACACACTTTCACTATTGAATGAAGAAGGGTCAATAAAATAATTTTTAATCAGGTCATTTCCTGTTGTGTTTAAAATAATACAGGTTTGATATGCGTTGTTACATCTTGACTTTTAAAATATGAAATTATTATGATTATTAATTCTTCTCAAATAAAATTATTATGTGATAACACCCCTGGCCGGCCGGGCTCCACTATATCAGCTTTCTTAAACCACTAATGGCCATTAGATCAGATCGTCTAGTGGTTTCTCTGACCTCCGACCAGGGGCATTACACATTTCTTTACAGATACACAAAACACAATCGAGAGGGTGGAGGAAAAGAACAAACACGGACTTGGGTCAGCTCCAAGCGCTAGAAGGGGAAAATTATGTGACATTTTGGTGTTGCTCTCTGTGCATTTGCTGGCTATCGCGGGCGAGTATTTTGCTCAAAACTTCCAAAAAGCCACTAGGAATGCTAACTCATCCTTCGCTTGTTAACCCGGCCAGTGTAGGTCAACAGATTTTAGCAGTCATCTTTAGAAGGTTTTTAGCACAGGGTCCTTCTCTGGACAGCTATCTCAAGCCGACTTTTCACTTCTGCCTTTTTTTTTTTGTCAACTGGCACTTTTTTCTGTCTTCTCTGGGACCTTCCTTCCCTCCTCTACTTCCGGTCTCGTGGGAGATCTTTCCCTCTGGCCCTTTGTGTGAGTTTCGTGCCACAATAGACAGAGATTTTCTAACCGACGCCATCAGAAACGAAAATGAATGCTACCTATTTTGTCACAATTATGACTATGTTAATTCCTCTCAAGTAAAATTATGAAAAACTGTTGATTCCTTTCAAGTGAAATTATTATGTCTCAGTAATATTATCTCAGTAAAATTACAACAAAGAAGTAGCAAAATTGACACTCAAGTACTTGATTCAATATCAAGCGTGATTTATTGAAAACCAAAGATGTACGGGAACAAAATTGATTTTGGAGCATGAATCCCTTGAAAATAAGAGGAGAAAAGAAAGGGGAGTGCCTAGGCTTGTTTGTGACCTTACCTAAGTATAGTTGTTGAGCCATTCGTACAATACAATAGTGCTGGCACACAGTCCATCCACTCTACATTCACTAAAATACATCATCATCATCATGTCGTGCCGCTAGCACGGATATCCCAGACCCTCTCTCGCCACGTCTCCCTATCATTCATCGCCTCTGGCAGGTCTTCAGGGCTACATCCCGTATCCTCACAAAGCTGCTGTATGTATGTTCGAGCTGGTCGTCCTAATTTACTTGGCCATATGCGGGGGTCCATTGGAGTACATCACTTATGAGTTCATCCTTGCTTTTCCAGCAGTGTCCTGCATGTCTGGTTCGTCTAGCTTGGATATTTTTCGTGATGGGCGGCAGGTGGCCGTATTGTTGTTGCCTTGTGGGGGTGTCGGTACCAGGACTTGTTCAATATTGATTGCAACATTCTTGTGTAAATGCCGTCTAGCTTCTTCTCCAGCCGTTTACTTAGCGTCCAAGTAGTGCATCCATATAGTAGTATCGACACTACCGCTGCCTGGAAAAAACTGCGTTTCATTTTATCGGTCAGGTTTGATTTCCATTTGATCGAAAGCCTATCGATAGCTGTCCATGCCTTTGATAGCCGTGTGTCGATGTTTTTTTTCGTTTGGTGAGACGCTGCTTTCTAGGTAGGTGAATTTGTCTACCAGTTTCAGAGAGTTTCTTTCTAGTGTGGAAACGTCGCCTGTTTGATTATAGCAAAAATATTCAGTTTTGTGTGCATTGACATGGAGGCCAATGCCTGCGGCAGCTTGTGTTATATAGTCATCTGCTGATTCATGCAGAAATATATATATATATGCTGGATACATACCGATGAAATAATAATTAAGACGCCCGATGATAGAGTCACAAGAACAAACGACGCACACAGAAAGACGCAGGAAGACTTCTTTATTAAACATTTTACCTCACATCTTTATTTGTAAGTTTCGAAAGGGTTGTTCCAAGTTGCGTGTGAGAGAGAGCTGGAAACCGAACATTACTGAAATATTTTGACCCCGAAGTTATGGCCGTCAGCGTTGTGTCCTTCTTGTTCTTCATGGCTGCTCAACCGGACTCTGGAGTAAACTTTTCTGTGTGCTGGCTTTCCCTACTACACGCGTCTACCTCCGTCTTCCACTGTACTGCTTGCCCTCCTTCTCGCCTATCTCCAACTGTCCTCAATTCGTCGGCCTTATATTATCTTCAAACTCCCACGCAGTAATATAGACACGCCTCAACGCCTGTGCAACCTCTTTGGATTTCCAGCGACCGGGATGTGTCACTTCCTTCCGGTGCACCACCTTGAATGGCATTTTTGGCCGGGTCTAAAGGTCAAAACAGTAGTTTTTTGGCTTCGTTGGGCGTATTTGCCAGTAAGACTATGTCATCGGCGTAGTCGGTGTAGGTGATTGTTTTGGGGGAATACCTTCTGGTTCTTTTCTTTTTCAGCACGAAGCCGTTTTCTCTGATTTTATCAATGGAAGTTCTAAGCACATAGTCTAGACAGATGATAAAGAGGTATGGAGCTAGCGTGTCCCCTAATGAAAAGATACTATTATTACAATGCAATATATAAAAAATGGTAATAGGAAAATCTAAAAAGAAAAGGTAAAAAAGAAAAACAAACAATTGGCCAACCTTCCATCTTCCCACATCTAAAATTGAAAAGCCGATTGTTTTCCAGTACTAGTGTATCTGAAAAGGGAGTGATGATAGCACGTTGGGAAGAAAAATAATTCCTGAAAGCGAGACTGTTCATGGTAACATTGGCTACAACCAGCTGGCCCCCATCAACTAAAACGACAAGATGGACTACTACGTTAAATGTGCGTCCAAATAGCTGAGAGACGGCAGTGCTATAAAGGTTGCCGAATGCGAAATAGACCACACAGTCGTCCCTCAGCATCTGACAATCCACCGCACAGGTGAAGTGAGTCTCCTGTACCGCAGCAACGTCCACAAGCATGTAAATGCACTTTCATCCATCTCTCAATCCTTTCTCATTTAAACTTGCAAGGTTTACAGTTATATTTACTTACCTTCTAATTCGGTCTTTACGACGGTTTCAAAATAAGTGAAGATGACGACAGCGTGTCTCTGAGAACCGGTATCAAGGATTCCCAGTACAGAACCTCAATTTAAGTGCCCAGAAAAGTGTAGGGTGAACATAAATCATGTCTAGAACGTCTAGAACTGTTCTGATGCCCCTATCCAACAACTGCCACACTCCAAGAGTGCAAGCACGGGTCGTGCAAATGAAGGTGCTAACCTCGGGTGCTAATCACGGGTGCACCCCTAAATTTATAGCGTTGACAACCAATTTTCCATTGACTTTCTGTAGGTTGAAGTGAGGCTTCAATGATTTCCTAACAAGAAAATCAAATTTGGGCACTTGAGCATTAACCTACCCCTCATAGCTCTTTCGAATATGTCCTCCTGGATCATGTCTTTCTGGTGAAGCCATGTTAGCCCTTGCTTGGACGATTCCGTATTTTTTTCTGTTCTCATGTTAGCCCTCAGAAAGGAATATGCGAGTCAAATAAAATCAAGTTTTGGGGATAGAAAGGTTTTAAGGAGGATTGGCAGAGATGTGTTTGCTTGATGTACCTGGAATGTTTTTTGTTTGTTTGTTTTGTTTTGTTTGTTTTTTCTGAGGGGAAGAGTACAGAGAAATCCTTTTGCTTGCATAGTTTCTTTGCTTTACCCTTAACACTGTTTTTTCCTGTTTTTCTGGACTCCACCTGGCATGATTTCCATCTCCTCTGATATTTCCATTGTTGCTTCCCTTGCTGCTGGGGTATAAGTCTGGTCCGCCAGGTTGTCAACTGCTATATTTTTAGATTTGCGAGAGGAGGAGAGTACTTCCATTCCCAGATCTTCTGCAGGGGCGACCCCAGATGATTTAGGTTCTTGCCTTTCTACAGCTTCCCAAGCTCGTCACTTTTCCTTTCTGTTTTTCTATGGCGGACACTTTTTAGTCTTTTCTTTTATTGCTCAACTCGGTTCATCTTTTTTTATCCTTTTTGCGGGGGTCAACCTCTGAAGGTATTGTCTTGCTCCTGACACTTTATCCTGGGAATTTTCTGAGAGAAAACTGAGCATGCCTAAGAATGTTTGCAACTTCAGCGCCTTAAGTCCTTTTCGAACTACTTCAATCCACACTTGAAATCCAAATTTGAAATTTTGCAGGGTTCTACAGCTGGCGATCTTGTTGATTCAGTTGATTTTTGTAATATATCTATACAACTCTCTAAAGAATTTTGCGGTGAGCCCCAAACTAGGTGCCTCTGTGGTTTGCAGAGCCAGTCATCTGCCTTCTACGAAGGCTATCATCTGTATGCTCCCGAAGGAAATTGTATCGCAGATTGCTACAAAGCCTTCCCTCTCTTGCAAAAGGAGGGAGGAATAGTCCTCGAAGTGGCCCTGTAGAGAAGTGACCTCTTCCTCGACATGAACAAAAGAGCTTAGCAAGGACGCCAAAATATGTCCATAGAGTCAAACGGCACGTTGTAGATTGTCACCTTATTTCTCCGGGTACTCATGTACTCGGATTGTAACTGGAAGAACCTGGTGATGATATTGTTTGTACAATTTAACTACTTGCTCTTCGTTGAGGAGAGTATGTCCCATGTAGCATAGCTTTTTCGTAGAAATACCGACATTGGGCCCCACTTGAGTGAAGGAGGTGCTTGAACGCTTGTCTCTTCAGTTCAGGAAGCATTTTTAGTCGAACATCTGTAACTACGAACGGTATTGTTTATAGTTGAAGGACCTAGAATATTTCGGAAATGGGCAAGATGGTATTGCCTGGAAGTATTGGCCATACTCTTCAACCCTATATGTTTGCCGAGAAATCAAGGTGGCAGAGGTTGAGGCTGCTGAAGTCTCTTCTTCTTTTGATCTGTGTTGATTGTTTTCAAAATGGAGGCGTCTGGCTGGTGTTTCTGGAGGTGGGGAGATTGGACAGAAGGGCTAGTGTGTCCCAATAATTTTGAACGGAGGTGTGCTCCGATTTTTGGACTGCGTGGTGTTAGTGTCTGGCTGCTGCATACCATGTTCCATATTGAACTTTGGAGAGTTCTCAAACTAACTTGTAGGTGGCCTGTGATCGGCTCTGGGATCAAAGTTGGTCCTCTAGTCGGTCACGGCGTATCTTGGGTTGGACTTAGCTAGTGCTGCCATTTGTGCTCTAGCGGTCGGAGGGGTCTTGGCCAAAGGAATGGCTTTGGATGGTTAACCAGTAGAATAACCATTACCGATGGAGCAGTTGAGGCCTCGTACTTGGAAGAACCCTCCGTCACTGTGGGTGCAACACGTAGGGAAGTATGTGTATGTGTGTAATAACCAACTGGTTGAATAACTAAGGAGTTGGGCGTGCACAAAAAGAAACGAAAAATGTATCTCCCCTCTTGACCAAGCAGTGAATTCATGAGAGAGAGAGAGAGAGAGAGAGAGAGAGGGAGAGATATAGTGTGGGAGGGAGGTAGAAGGATACATAGAGAGACATACACACAAGAAGACGCCGACTCAAGTCTTTTTTTTATTGACATTGAGCCGGTTAAAAACTCGAGGCCCTCGGACGTAAAAACTGTACCAAATGAGAGATATTACAAAGTTTGCTAAACGCAAAGAAGTGATGTAATCGGCGCATTATCAAATGTTCCTGAGCGAATACAAAGTTCTCCTACTTCTTGAAACTTGGATCTTTTATATCATCGGATATAACTTCTGTAGTTCAGTGCTTATCTATAGAATAAAGGGAGGCATTATTAAATGGGAAGGTCCATTTCTACTCTATCGTCTCCCTAAATCTCGGTTGTTTTTCCTTTGGCTTGATCAACAGAAATCATTCGTTCTATGAAAATGCTTATTTTCTCATTTGTATTAGATTTACACCAACCAAGTGTCAGTTTGGGTTTTTTGGCTTAAAACGGGATTCTC
Source organism: Sepioteuthis lessoniana (assembly GCA_963585895.1). Classification (NCBI taxonomy): domain Eukaryota; kingdom Metazoa; phylum Mollusca; class Cephalopoda; order Myopsida; family Loliginidae; genus Sepioteuthis; species Sepioteuthis lessoniana. The sequence continues at coordinate 115,100,005 of OY757907.1, forward strand.
CAGTTGGAAAGTATTTAAAATAAAACACCTGCAACAAACAATATAAATAGTCGGCTAAGCCATTTGAAAATTAAGTTAAATTTCTTGCTGAAGCTTTGTTTTAGTAGAGTATAAAGAGATATTGATTGTTAAATGATTTGGGAACGGGGATAGGTATTTATTACTTTTTTGCATCGGAGCTAGAGAGCAGATGTGTGTGGCTTATGCGAGAAACTGTATAATCTGCCACTTTTAAGGTGACACAATGACGTTAAGACTTTAAAATTGCTTAAAATTAAATTAAAATTACTTTGAAAAATAAGGGGTAACAAATAAATAAATAAACAAGAAGTCCATTATGGTAAATGAATTAACTCTCAGCATCGGAGGCGGAGCATCGAAACAGAAAAACAAGTGGAACCAAAAAGGTACTCTGATTTTCAAAAAAATCATTTTAAATAAGGATCTTTTGGGACTTACTAGGTGACAGAAAGTCAGTCGTGGAGCTAAGTCTTCCAAGAATAGCTGGTTCGTTCCGAAGGAATTCTACCAACAGACAGTAAAATTTGCTGTTGCCGATTGATTATGAACCACATGGCAAAACTTCCATCCTTATCTCTCCCCCACTTCACTACATAAATAAAGGACAAAACCAAAACTGCTAGTGTTTGTCTTATTCGCTTACGATATGAACTTGTAAAGTTCTCTCTTGAAAAGATCTTTGAATTTCAGTTAGAACTAGAAGCCGAAAGCAGCAAAAATAAAGAACTATGTTCAAATTGAAAACATTCGAGACAAAACAGAGCGGCACATAAGTCATTTTAATGCCGTATCATTTAAAAAAGTAACTACGTTAAGTTAGAAACAATAAGGATCTTCATCCCAGTGGGGTAGGGCTGTAGAATACACCGACTGCATTTGTGTAGAGAAGTAAGACTCCTTTAACGAGTGTCCTGAATATAACATTAAACTTTTTGTTGGTAAGGATCCAGCCCTGAAGATTTGCACAGTGTGAATGACTCCTTCATTGCCACTGCTCCTCTGTCCACACTGACCATGAATGGTAGCACCTGAGAAGGTCCAGTCAATGGATCAATCAAACTGATAGACTTTTTAAGCTGTGCGCAAAAAAATGACATGCTTAATTGAATTTTTAGAAATAGAAATATTTGATTATTCAATAGTGTAAAAACAAATGGCTGATGTTTTATTCAATTGTTTAATATCACATAGCAATACTTGGAACCGATTAACTGTGTGCAAATAAAGTTGAATAGAAATGTCAGCGTTAAATAGCAATACGACTTACCACTTCGCTGTGTGCAAACAAATACTGATTGCAGTTATTAATTTGAGATCGGAATGACTGAAACCATTTAACTATATAGAAACTATAGCAATACTAATATGCAATCCAATTAATTCTAATTCATTGAAAAATGAAATTACCCACAAAGTATTGCCGTACAAATCATATGTTTATCCATACAATACAATCGGATAACAAATAACTGATGTGACATTGTTTCTGTTGCATAGGAATACTTGAAAGCATATAATTACGTGAAAACAAAGGAGCGCAAGCTCTTTTAAAAGTGTATCAATAATGTGTTTACTGATTATATATATATATATATATATATATATATATATATATATATATATATATATAGGATTTACCATTAAATAACCAACACTTGTTGATGTGCCATAAAACCCAAACTAATTTAACAACAAAGATCTTGTAACATCATTTTACAAAGTTCTTAATAAGACTAAGTTCAATGTCACCACTTTATCAAATCGTATGCTGACAGCATTGAGGTCTCTGACTCTATCTCAACATCCATCGCTATCATCCATCGCACCTGGCAGGTTTTGTATGTTGCATCCAGTGTCCGTACAGAGCGGAAGTAAGTCTTTTCAGGTCGGTCAACACTTACACATCCTCGAGCAGGAGTCCATAAGCAAACGTCACTTAATCCTCCAGCCGGAGTATCACATAATTTCCCTGAATAGTTTGTGTGATGGTAGGCGGTTTGCCGTATAACTTGTGTTTTGTGGGGATTTGCAACCTGGATTCGTTCAAAACATCACGTAACAATCTGGTGTAGTTTCCGTTTAGTGTTCTCCCTACGCATTTCGTCAGTGTCCATCAGGTGCATTTATATATTAGAATGGACACAGCAACAGATTGAAGAAATTATGTTTTATTTTATCGGACAGATCAGATTTCCAAAATTAATCATACAATGTGTGAAAATTCGTGCGATAATTTATCTTCATTTGTCACCAACCAGATGTGTTGCCAAAGTTTCCGTGACTAAGGTGGTATTGTCACCCCTGAAACCACCATAAAGTCAATAATCTGCAAATCGCACTATATGTCTTCGCTATGCTTTTGTTGACATAAATATCAGTAGATAAGATGTTGCTTCCGAGGTATGTGAACTGATTTACAATTTTCAGAGGATGTGCCACTTGAAGTAAAGATGGTTATTTTTGGGTTAAAACACATGTACTCCGTTTTCTTTGCACTTACGAAGACCACAATACTTTCAGCTACTTTCTCCTGGCTAGTCAGTGGGTGGGTACTACTGTTAGAGTATTTGAGAGAAGTGCATTTTCTGCGTCTCCCAGAGATGTTTTGGGATATCGTCTGTTTCTTTTTTCAACGTGAAACCATTTTTTTTATTAGATTTGAATGTTCGCAATACGTAATCTAAGCAGTTTATATAGAAAAACGGTGGCACTTTATCTCATAGCAAGACTCCAGTGAGAATATCGAAGAAGCCTGTATGTTTATCAGCTACGTAAACCGTTGATTTCGTCCTTTTGTAAAGCTTTATGATCGCAGTAACAATTTCTTTGCAAATTCCATGTACAAACAGTATTTACTCCATCTTTCCTCGGTGTATGGAATCGTATTCCTAGGAAGAATTTACGAACAAGATTGTTGCCTAAAGATTCTTAGATTGTACTCATTCGACAATCTGATAGATTATCAGAATGTGTGGGGTTTTGAGTTAATTTTTTCGAAAGCTGTACTAATTTTTATAAAGAAGTTTCTCGATTTCGGATTGAGAGTGGAGCACTACAAATCTTTGCAGCTATAGTAGTAAGAAATATGCCTCTGTAGTTCTTTGTGATTCCGGGGTCACCTTTCTTCAGGAGGGGAATGATGCCACCTTTCGTCCATTTCTGTTTTGCGTTTTGTTTATAGATTGTGTTGCATAGTCGGAGAAGTATGTCGTAAAATTTCTTGTCTTTCAAATATCAAGGATTATTTAGTAGAGGTCTGTGGCGTTTTTTAACCGCTTGCCACCTTATTCCTGATTATCTATCTTCTACCGAATTATTATTATTTTATTCATTTGGCCTTGTAGTATTTAATTTGTTACTTTTCGTATCGGTTGTTTTGTTCTTTCTGGGCTTTCTTAAGTTTCTGCACGTTGACATTTGAAATAAGGATGATTCTTTAAATGTACTTGTTTCTTCATATCTTCCAATGGCTGTCACGAGACTCTATATAACGTTGTATACTCTCTCTGCTGCTTTCACATAGGCGGTAATAAAGTTTTTATATTCATCATTCAAAGTATGTCATTCAAAGTATGACATTCAAAGTATGTCATTCAGATGTCTACTTAAGTGTTTCATATTTATTCGTTAAGGTTATCGTATATTTATTGCTGATATTTCAGTTAGTGAGAACAAGATAAAACGTATGGTTTCAAGTGTTTGTATTTTATTTCAGCATAGACGCAGGCTTATGTTTGCGGAGACGATTCTGTGGTCTGGTGAGTATAAAGTACCCCTTCATTGCCATTACTCATAGATGCACTCTAATCTACTGTGGGAGTGGCTGGTATGGTCCAATCTAATACATAATTTAATGTACAATATACACAACTCACTAAACTCGAGGTATGAAATAATCCATGATAGGTCGACATACCGTATAAATTAATCAATCAAGCACTCAATCGAAATCAGTTCATTCAGTTTAGTCGAATGTATACGTTTTTATCTCAGTTGCAGAATGTCTGTTGACTAGTTTAGTTTGATAGGGCTTTGTTTTTGAATATTTAAGAGATACTTAAGAGCTTTTTCCGATTTGAATACTTTGGCTTGTATTCTGTATTTAAGTCTCAACAATAATTCTAAATAACTACAATACATTTTGAACAAAATTATTATAAATCATCTCACAAATACAAATGTCTTGGCCAATGCAGATTATTGCTTTGCCACTCAATATCCTTCTCATCCAATTTACCACATTTAAAGTTTCATTTTCACCAAATTTAACCTCATTCTCTACTAACTATGTCATAATGCTGGTTTTGTTTGTTTTTTCTCAATGTACATCACATATCCTACTCGTTTTCTTAGAAATGTGGACAGTGGGTTCTCCCTGGGGTAGGGGCTATGGTGCTGATTTCGAATATCAGAGTGAACATGTTCAAAGGCTAATCATTCTATCAAGTCTTCTTTCGAATTAATAACATTCACAGTTAGGAAAACTTAATTATAAGTTAAATAGTACAACTTCCGTTCATCCACATGGATGCTTTTCGCATTAAAGAAGCAAAGCCAAATCAAATATTGACTCCTGTTTCAAACTATTCCTTTTAATCTGTCTAGTTGAACATTTTCTATTTCCAAAACACAGAGATTTGATGTATATGTACAGAGAGTGTGATGACTTTCATAGTTGGTCAGTAGATTTTACTTTATTAGCCACCCTATTTTTTTATAATTGTTGAAAAAATTTGACTCACCTCACAACTTTCACCACACTTTAATATAGATTGTTCCCTTGAATGAGTTTATGTTTTTTTAAATTGTCTCCTTGGTAAACCCCACTGCTTTTGTCTTCATAATCTCTTTACATATATATATATATATATATATATATATATATATATATATATATATATATATATATATATATATATATATATATATGTATGTATGTGTATAACCTTTCTGCATGGACAGTATGTGACATTGGATCCTTTCAAAAGCGGGTTTTAAAAGAATTGATTTCAGAATTTTCCTTCTACTAGAACAGTTCCAATACCGAGTTTAAATTGACCTTCATAACTAGTGAAATAATCATCAGATTTATACCTTTTCCAAGGGTATTAGAGCTATGTGAAATTCAGTATCGTCCAAGATTTCATCTCAGATCACCGATTCCATTTCATTCAAAAGTAACCGCTACACCACGAGCATTGTTATATATATATATATATATATATATATATATATATATATATATATTCGAATAGCATTGACCTAGAGACAACGATGCTTGGGAAGTGTTCTTTTCTCGCCGATATACTCTTTGGACAATCTGGTTACTTGGTTGATTTGACGGTGTATCAACGCTCTTCTGGTAAGTTAACGTTGAATTAAATGTCAGACAATTCAGTTTAGTATAAGTATAGTTATCATTTACAAACAGTTAAACGTCAAAACAGTTATATTTTATACAGTTTAGCATAGGTATGTAGTTTAAATTCCAAAACAGTCATATCACAAGCAATTCAGTTTAGCATAACACTGTTTAATTCTACAGGCCCATTGATAGGAACCTATGAGTGGACCTGGGAGAGATGGCAATGAAGATGTACACCGCATTCCCCAAAGTTTCAGCTTTACTGGAACCTCACGATCTGATTGTTTAGTGTCATATCTGAGACAATTGTTGGGAAGATTTACCTCTCTGCAGTGATGCAGGTGGTATATTCTACAGTCCCAGCTGACTACAGAATTGGACGATTTTGTAAGATTTTCAAAATTAGACTGTCAATTTGGATCCTTCAAATGTTTGAGATTGTAACTGATATTAGCAATCTTAAGCAATGAAAAATAGATTTTGTGCCTCTTCAAATACTGGTATTTAAAAGCCTTAAACGGGACACATAGATTTCCTTTTTTTTTCTTTTTTCTTGTTTTTTCCTCAATTTTTTTTTTTTATCTTACCTGTCAGGATATATCTTTTTCTTTTCACTTTGTTTTTTTTTTAATTTTTGATCAGGCCCTGTCCTTCGTTGTTGCTATATTACTTAACTTTTTCTTACTTTATTCATTCATTTTTCTTTCATCTTTCTACAATTATTTTTTTTAATTATTTAAACCATGATTTCTGTTTCTCTTTCTTTTTCCATCATAACTTCATTTATCTTAGATTTTTCATTATTCTTCTTTCTTTTGATTTTTTTTGATTATTTTCGTTATTTTCCCATCTTTAATTTTTTCGATCTTTTTTTTTTGTTTTTTTTTACTTTCTTTTTCTTTACCTTATTATTTCTCAGTACATTTTTATTGTGTGATTCATTTACATTATGTTTTCATTATTTTCTATTTGCTTTAGTAGTTTAATGGTATAACAACCTTCTTGTCTTCAAATACTGATATTTAAAAGCCTTACACCGGACTGCTCCATATAGGACAAATAATGGCTCTAGAATATGCTGCAAATAAATATTTGACCAAAAACAAATATAAACGAGTTAAAAGCTATCCAACTGAGACAAGTATTAGTAAAAAGATAGCTTTTTGTATTTAAACATAGATTTCAGAACATCTTCATCTTTTTGCAAGATTTTTACTCCGAGATAATATTGGTTCTGACTAAATTTGCTTTATTTTTCAGATAAGATAACTTTCATTCTATTTTAATAGCAAGTAATATGTAGCAGCGTGTTTGCAATAAATTCAATTCAAGTCACATACATCAAATTCACTTACACCATTAACATGCATAGAATGATTACCAGTTTGCATAAAGTTTACGTTTCTACAATCAATAGTAAATAATGGCTTCTAAATATCCTTATTCTTCGCTGTCTTCCTCCATTTTGTTTTCTGTGGATGAATTAGCTTCTCTCTATCTTCCTGCTGATGCCACTTGTAATCTGTTTGTAAAACTCCCCATACACCCCTTGAGATCTACCGGCCTAACTTTCATCTTCCCTCACCATCGTCTCTTGCACACTCACTTCGCTAATAATTACATTTATCTATGCACGCTGTGAATTTAGAAGTTATCTCTGGACTCGATATGAGTTGATGCATCTTTCTGTTGCTTAGATTGGCAAACGATAATTGACAGATATTCATTTATGCTATCCTTTCTGTTAGTAGCAAATCAATCACGTGAGTGTCCATCATCTACAGCAGGTAAGCTTTCCAAGACTTTGACGTCGATACGAAAGAGCTGGATAGATATGAGAGAATGCTAATGGAATTGGTCGTGGATATCATAACAGGAAGCGGTGATACCCCCAAAATTCTGATATATCTACGGTATCTAACAAGCAATTATCCATAGCTTTTAAAACCTGCACGGACACAAAAAAAACATCATGAGGCCATTAAGTTCATAGGCGGTGTCACAATCTATTCATAAAATTTCTCACCATAAACTAGAAATAAAGAAATAGTAAAGGGTAGGATTATCCTGTTGTGGATAGCGGAGAAAGTTTTATAATATTTTACCCGTATAGATAATTAACTTGTTTAACTAAAAGTTAGCTGTAGATTCTGCAACTGTGATTGGAAAGTACTGCTTTACAGCATACTCTTAAGTCATATAACTGTTTTTTGTTGCAGTTTGTATAGAATTAATTCCAGTTTAGTTCCTCCAGTTTTTATCAGGGCTTTTCGAGACAGTTACAAGAGCAAAAACTAAAACAAACTTCCTGTTTTCTTTTTCAGTTCCCTAACAAGATCCGGATATTTGCACTGCTTTTCAATTCCTTTATTCTTAGTCAATGATATGCTAGAAAAGCGAAATCCTCTAGATTGTTTGTCGAATGAAATATCCATACAGTTGTTTTTCATTCTATTTTTGATTTCTGGTTATCTTTGTTCTATTGATATTTGTATTGCCTGTATTGTTTCTGCTTTATACTATACCTATTAACAACAATGAGTCCGTCCCATTCCTCCTGAATACGTTGAACACTGTTGTGAGAGGGGTAATATGTTGACTAAGTAGTAACGATGTGCAGTGGTTTACCTTCTTTGCGCCGCTGGTAAGTGATGTAGTTTGCTAATATTATACAGATTTTTATTTCATTTCCAACCTCCTTTTTTCTTATTTCTCATTCATTTACCTTCCGTTAGGTTACAACAGTTTCTGGTGATTTTAACCAGTCTTCCTCATCGCTTTTTTCTATGTAGTCATCTATTCATTGTATAGATGCATGACTGCTATGCTGTCCATGCTTTCGTTAACCTCGTTTCGATGTCCTTTTCGGTTGATTCGACGCTGCTTCCTAGGTAAGTGAATTTGTCTACTAGTTTAAGAGGGGTTCCTTCTAGAGTGGAGATGTCCCCCGTTTGGTTATAGCACATATATTCCGTTTTGTGTGCATTAACATAGAGGCCTATGCTTGCTGCTGCTCGTTCCAACCTATGTAGAAGTGTTTCGGGTTGGTCAAGTGTATTTGCCAGTATCGCTATGTCATCGGCGTAGTCGGCGTCGGTAATTGTTGTTGCGGGGTACCTTCTGCTTCTTTTCTTCGTCAGTTCAAAGCCATTCTCTTTGATTTTGTCAATCTATGTTCTAAGTACGTAGTCTAGACAAATGATAAAGAGGTACGGGGCCAGCGTGTCCCCTTGTAGTACTCCTGCTACAATGTCAAAGTATTCTGTGTCTCCATCCGGTGATCGTACTTTTACTTTAGTGTTTCTATAGAGAATCGTTATTGCTGCTGCGGTTTCTTTAGGTATGCCGTACGCTAGTATGATTTGTTCCATCTTTCCTCTGTGAATGGAATCGAAAGCCTTGGTAAAGTCGACAAATATTAATGTCGCTTGTAGGTTCTTTGCCCGTACACCTTCAAGGTTTCTACGGATGGTTAATATTTGTGAGGTCATGGATCTATTTCTTCGGAAGCCATTTTGAGTTTTTTTAAGCATGTTGTCGATTTTGGGTTCTATGCGGTTTCGTAGTAGGGCATTGTAGATTTTGGCTGCTATGGATGTAAGTGTTATGCCTCGGTAGTTTTTGGCTAATCCGAGGTCCCCCTTTTTAGGGAAGGGGAGTATGCATCCCTTCGTCCATCTATCTATCGGATTTTGATTGTATACTGCGTTGCAGTGTCGGAGCAGTATGTTGTCGAATTGTCTGGTCTTCCATACTTCCGGGGGAATTTCGTCCAGCCCTGCAGCTTTCCTATTTTTAATTTTTCTGAGAACCGAGTCGAGTTCTTCTTGTGTGAACGGTCCTAGTTTAATGTCTAATTGTTTGCTAATTATTCTGGTGATTGGTTCCTGTGTTATTTTTGGTGGGTTTCTAAGTAGGTTTTCGAAGTGCTGTTTCCACAGTTTTATTCTTTCTTGTTGGTTTGCTGCGTTCGGTTTTGCTTTGTCTGTGTTCTTTTTTCTGCTCACTTCGTTTATTGTTTGCCAGGCTATTCTAGATTGTCTATCTTCCACCGAGTCTCTAAGCTTATCTATCTGATTTTGAATGTATTCTGTCTGTTCCTTTATATATATGCCTGCTAATTGATATTGTGCCGTTTGTATTTTAAGGCATTTGTGTTTGTTGGTTTTTTTCGATAGTTTTTGAAGGCTGATTTCACTAGTGCACGTTTTTCTCTCACCGCTAAAGTTTCCCATGGGACTGTATATTTAGTTTTAAGTTTGGTTGGAATGTATTTTGCTGCTGCCTCGAAGTGTGCATTGACGAAAGTTTCATATTCGTCGTTTGGTGTACTTTTTTCCGTCTTTTCTTGTAGTGTTTCAAATCTGTTTCTTAATTCTAATGCGTATTTATCTCTTATATCTTTGTAGTTCAATAGGGCCCAGTCATAGTGTTTGGTGGTCGCTGTTCGTTTGGCGTTTTTTCGTAGGGTTAACCGTATTTTTACCGTGACTATTCGGTGAACGGTGGACATACCCTCAAAAGAGGAGTATGCCTCGCAATTAATTGCACTATTTTTCCATTTCTTGTTTATAAGGACGTAGTCTATCTGAGCTTTAGTATTATTTGCCTACGTGTATGTCCATAGTTTTCCCTCTCTTTTTTGGTAGTTTGTATTGAGGCATGCTAATCTATTTTCTATCATGAAATCTGTTAGATGTTGACCATTCCTATTTGACGTGTTGTGGAGCCTGTATTTGTTTTACCGTTTTTCCCGATTTGGGCATTCATGTCTCCGCCAATGACTAACATGTTGTGTTTCGGGATGCTACACACTAATGAGGATAACTCATCGTAGAAGGTGACTAGTTCAGTTTATTTTCAGTATGGGGTTCTTTACTGATTTCCGCTGATAGAATTGGAATTCCAACATCATTGCAAAAATATACGTTAAGGGATTCCACTTTGGTATCCGGAAGCCTCTTGAATGAAATCTCTGAGAAGATGTTACATATAGAGTGAAGTGGGTGACCTTAGTCGGGGATAACCCGAAGGTTCCCTTTTCAATAGCTACAACACTGTAAGGGAAGGTGCTACTCCATTCCCTGGATTTCACCAATTTACCCTCGATCCTTACCTCATAATGATGAGTGTTAAGAGAGGTGGCATCAAGTATAATTTTTTAAGTCTTTGGTATGACTCGACGTGCGATTGAACCCCAGTCTTTCGGAAAATTCGTGAACACTATCCTTGTTAGGCCAATGGACCGTTCAGAATATGCTACCTATCATGGCAGGAAATGGATGAAGACATCCAAAACATTGAAAGATCATGCAGAGGTTGTGCTCTAGCAGGAAATCCTAGTCAATTAAATTCCAAACATGGCCAGAAACGGACATTCCATTGTCGCGTTTACATTTAGATTTTGCTGGGCTGTTAGAACATAATATCTGGTGGAAGTCGACAGTTATACCAAATTTTCTTGAAATAAAGAAATTTTGAAGACCAACTTCAACAGTAGCAAGAAATTTCTTGCATGAAACTTTTGAAAGGTTTTGCGTAACCAAGCTATTGTCTCAGATAACGGGTCGCAGTTCACGGCAAGTGATTTAAGTTTTTCTGCTAGTCCTTACGAATACAACATATCACCATGCCCTTGTATTACCCAAGATCGAACGGACAAGCGGAACGCTTTGTTGACACGTTCAAAAAGGCTCTTAAAAATCGGAAGGTAAATAGTCGGATGAGAAAAAGTTGCAGCAATTTTTGAGCGTCTTTAGAATTACGCCAAATCCTAATACTAGGTCCAGAATGTCGGCGGCAGGATTGATGTTCGCTGGAATAATTGATTCTCTATTTAACAAGATCCTACTTGAACAGAAGGCACGATCATCAAGAAATAGCCCTATTAATAAATATCTCAACCTGGAAGAAAAAGTATTTTTCAAGATGTACCAAAAGGGAAAAGATTTTGTAAAGATTTTATGGTAAAAAATGATCGTTATTGATTTATATGGTATAGGAAACAATGTGTGAGTATATACGTCATCTGAAACAGGCAAAAAATATCCATAGAAGTACAAAACGATGATTTTGATATACCTACCTATTGATCAGCGACGGCACAGAAAGAGGAATATAACTCCGACAGATTGTTTAAGGATGGAACCAACACTAAAAAGATGCAGACTCTTGATGATAGGGTCCAGAGGGTGTCCACTCAAAATGAAAGGTATTATGTAAATCTAATTCGCCGATACCGACCCGTGTTGTTGAACACGGATCCCCAGGCAACAAACACAACCGATAAATGAAGTTTACTATTGGAGCCACGTTATTAGGAATACAAAATATATAAATCATTCAAACGGAAGTCTGCAGTATTGCACTGCAGACGGTACTCATTATTTAGTATTCGGTATTCAATTCGTATTTGGTATTATACGAGAGTGCTAACATTATAAAAGTGACAGCGAAGATTACTTCTGAACGAACATTATAAACTTATCAATTCTGCTGTTTTGTTATGATCCCTTCGCACCCATATTTTGCTCTGGAATTGTTTTTTCCACTTGTTATCCGGTTGTAAGTATGTCTTCGTTCAATCTCCTCCAACTTACTGGTAGAATTTTTTATTGTTGCTTTCGAATGTCGTATTTTGTCTGTTAGGATTTATCTTGTGTCGATATCTTCTTAGTCAGCCTTATTTTGCCAGTACTTTCTGGTTTATATCCTCGAGTTGTATCGCCTGTTTTTCTTGTGTTCCCTTTTCCTTTTTGCAACAATGTTCCAGCGTCTTTCCTCAGTCTTATCATTTTTCTTTATTATCGTAGATTTCTTATCTGCATTTCCAGTCAAATTTCCCAACTGGGTTTTGAGTTTCTGTCGGTGTTTTGGAGGGAACAGCGATGTTTTCACAGACTAATTTCGCTCTTGCATACCGTAGTTAATTCAATTATTTGATGTTTTTCGTTTAGATATGCGTTAATAATTCGTTAATTTTTTTTTTCAGTACCTGCTTTGGCTCTTCTCCAATCTTGGTTCCTTAGCGATCGTAATGTAATCTTCTTTCATACATAGTTCTCTTTAAATTTTCTAAATTCATTTTCCCTATTTGTGTTCGTGTTTTCTCTGAGTTGTTTGGGTTTGTGGTGTTTCGATTTTTATTAGTTTGCAGTTCTTTTCGGTTAGTGTTCTTGTTTTTCGGTATTTGGTGCGTCAGTTATGGTATTTGTGTCTTGTATTAATTCCCGATTTACATCAGGGGCTATTTCTTGTATTTTAAGGTCAGAGAACCAATCTTTCTTTATAATGGTTCTAACTTGGTCAGCGAGTCTTTGCATTGTTGTCTGAAATATTGCACATTCTTCCCGGTTCTCTATCATCCTTTTCCTATATCCTCTAAGTGTAAGGTTGCTCCTAAGATAACAGTTAAGTACAAGTTTGTTGCCTTCCTAATCCATGTTTTGTATTGCCGTCTCTTGTTTATGTGGTATCTTGGGTCATCGTTCGTGTGCCTGGAAAAAGAATAGCCAACATTCGCAGGATAATAAGTGGGTCAATCTTGCGGACTATCAGGAGAGCACCTACAGATCATATAACACAGAACTGCTGAAAGGTCCCACGTTGCGTTAGGATAAAAGTTGAATTTTTTTTATCGTTGGTAGTATATTGTCGCTATACCAAACCCAGGGTATTTTTAAAATCTGCGTACCTGTCACAAATGTGGCCAAGTATCCATAAGAAAGAGGATTCATAAGCAGATCACAAATAAAAAGAAATTAATTTGGTTATTTTTTCTCTCATCCATAGACATGATTCTTATGGATGGGTAGCAGTAGTTTCCTGAGTGAACTATTTGACCCAGGTCGTTTAGCAATGAAGTTCTTCCGTCCAGCATTTCTGCTATAATTTTCTGTAGATCGCTTATGTTGTTTTTATTGTTAATTTTGTTATCATCACTTTCGTTGCTATTATTATTATTATTATTATTATTATTGTTGTTGTTGTTCTTGTTCTTGTTTTTTTTATTATTCAGTTTGGTAACTGAAAAATTGTTGAGAAATATAATGTGAATCGATTATAACTGTGTGATTAGTTCAATCCGAAAATTTGTAGATATGTGCAAAAATAAAACTATAATAAATAAGTATCAATATCACTGATAATTAGCGATATTTACGAAGCAAAATTCATTTAGGACAATAACTTGATATTGGTAATTCTGGTGAAGTATTTTATGTAAAGAAGGCGTGTCTGTATTATAATATATCACTTTATCGAAATCTCACTTTATCCTGGCCGCAGAAAAACTACAACCAACAGTAGTTAATGTATACCTATGTCATTCATGATAGAAACTTGTTCTACATCTCTGAATACAGTTGGAAGTTACCGGAAAGTTATCAGACTTAGCAAGAAATAATTGACTTTTAGAATGGAATCTACAAATTAATCGTTCGTGTTTTTGTTTTATGAGTGGTTAGCGAAACTTGGGAAACCATTTATGATGGGCTATATATAGCAGGAAAAATTTGCGGAATAGCCTTAGATAATTTCCTTTTAGCTGAAGACGAAAACTTCCGGACTCCTTACACACACACACACACACACACACACACACACACACACACACACACACAGGGGTTGGACAAAATAGTGGAAACAGCTAGATCTTCGTATCATAATTGTGAAACTCCTATAAAATCATTAAACATTTGTAATTTTATGTTTTTTACTTATTACTAATCTTGGTCTTATAATACTAAAAATGTTTTT
>OY757907.1:115119147-115144147 GCA_963585895.1 Sepioteuthis lessoniana
CTGATTTTCAAAGTAACCCAAATTTATTTATTTGTCTTCTTGGCTTATTTGTCACCAAAAAAAAAAACAACCTCTACAAACCTACCGATGTAACAATTGAAAAGAACTGTATTTGAAGTCTTAGAACCTAAAATAATAATCCATTGAGGATAGTCATATTAAGTTCTTTCAGACTAACATGTACTCAGTCCATTAAATTATATTGAAACGAGGTAAGATTGGATATCTATTACTGTAGATGTTAATCGAGTAATTCTCCCATTAATATTTTTCTACCCGAGCTCCAATAAATAAACAATCGAGGTTGTAAATATTCTATCCCATAAAATATGGGGATTATTTTTTATTTATTTTTAGATTAAACATTGTCAGTCATTAATTTCGAAATGTATTTTCTTTTATCTGAATTGTTTGCTTATTTTAATTAGAACTCATAGCGAGAGTGAACTTTCTATTTGAAGTGGAAATATTAAACATTTAACTCCCTGAGAAATTCAAATTCACTTATCTTTTTCCAAATAGTATGACATGTTTAGTCAAAAGAAAAAAAAATCAGATAAAAAAATGTATCAGTCAAAAGTAAGGACGGAAAATATTTCCTCTAAAAATAAATTCAATATTATCGACTCATAATGCAAATAATAAAACAAAAGACTTAATGACTTAATTTTTTTTTAAGAGAAACTAGTGGGGAAAGTTTACATTAAAATATCAATTACTTTTTTAACAGAAATTAAAATACCCCCCCACACACATATATATATATATATATATATATATATATATATATATATATATATATATATATATATATATATATAAAGAAAAAGTGGAGGGAGGGAGAATAAAAAAATGAAAGTGAAAGGGAGAAAAATAGAGTAAGGTAGAAACAAAGACAAAGATATCACTAAGAGATGATTTAAAAAGAAATAAGCTCGAGAAATTGTAATGTTTGTTTCTGTATATTTACGTTGATAGACCAATCAGGGCTTAGAAGGTGTTTCTTTTTTCTTTCAAAAAATGTTCGTTGAGGTTCGTGGGTGACTATGTCTGATTAGTCACTCAAAACTGTAAGGATCAAAACCTAAAGTAATTGAAGAATTATTTTTCATCCTAGAATGTAAAAAAGATACAATTAGAATTATTAATAAATCATCAATTTTTCCAAATCTAATCTGAATCCTCCATAAGTCTTATTGATACTATTTACCAACCCCTCCGCTCGGGCAGGATATGACACAAGGTCAGTTTTTTAAGCGGAGTTTAACAGGTTTGAATTCAGAGTTTTCCTTCTCCTAGACTAGTTGCCTAACCAAGGCTGAAGAACCTAGTCTGTCCTACTATTTACCCATAGCTGGAGGGAGAATAATTGGATTCATACCTTTCCCAAGGGTATTAGTGCTATGTGAAATGCAATCAGTCTCGTCCAGGATTTAAACTCGTGTCGCCGTGTCCAATTCCTACGACGATAACGACTACACCACGGGCACCTCCATAAGTCTTATTGATACCAAAAAATATAAATAGACCTTTTGTTGGTTTTACTAATTTATTTAATAACCTACAAAATAACCTTTGTCTGTAATTCTTTAGATTGAAAAATCTAACTTTTTCATTGAATTTTACATTTAATCTCAACATCACTTATTTACCTCAAATTGGTTTGTTTTGGTTTGGTTTAATGGCATATCAACCTTTGTAGGTTATTTAACGCCAAATCCATTTTTATGTAAATAATCAGTTCTATTTAAAACAATTCAGCTTAGCATAAGTACACAGTTTGTCAAAAACATTTCTATTTCAAACTATTCAGTTCATTCCAGCAGTTATATATAACTATTCAGTTTAGTGTAAAACAATTCCATTTCAAATAATTTAGTTTAGCAGAATCACGCAGTTTAAATGTAAGTACATTTTAATCGTCAAAAACATTTTTATTTCGAGCTATTCAGTTTAGTCAAGCAATTCTAATTCAGCTAATTCAGTTTAGTATAAGTACATATCCTGTCCACACACAGCCAAATGTAAAAACAGTTCTATCTTAAACAATTCAGTTTAGTGTAAATATACAGTTAGTTCTATTTAGCCCATAGATAGGGCCCTATTAGGTGCTACCACGCCGGGCCGAAGTGGACCTGGGAGCAATGGCAATCAAAGCGTACTCTGCATTCCCCAAGGCCCCAGCATTATTGGAACCACGCCATCAGATTGTTTAGTGTCATATCTGGACTCTCATTGAGGGGAGGAGTCTTACCTCTCTGCAGAGGTACAATCAGTGTATTCTACTGCCCCAGCCAACTGGATAATACATAGAATTAAATGTCAAACGGTTTTATTTCAGATAATCCAGTTCAGGATAAATACACGGTTTAAACGTCAAAACAATTCTATTTCGAGCAATTCAGTTTAGCATTATTACGTAGTTTAAACGTTAAGACTGTTCCATCTCAAACAATTCAGTTTAGCATATATAAGCAGTTTAAATGCAAAAATCAGTTTAGCGAAGGAAACACGGTTTAGTTCAATTTAACCCATAGATAGGGCCTATATCAGGTGCTACCACTCCGGGCCAGAGTGGACCTGGAAGAAATGGCAATAAAGGTGTACTCTGCATTCCCCAAAGCTCCAGCATTACTGGAACCTCACCATCAGATTTTTTCAGTGTCAGATCCAGGACACTCGTAGAGGGGTTCTTACCCCTCTTTAGAGGTGCAGTCGGTGAATTCTACAATACCTCTAATTGAACGTATAGTTTTTTTTTTACCTAGATATCTTTTCTGCTGTTCAATCTTTTCACTTGCTGTTGATAATTTCAGCTGCAGCCGCGAACATATTAATGCATAAATATATTATCCCACAAACATAGTGACATACTCACACAAAGATCTTTTACACGCACGAAATATACAACTATAGTTTGACGATCGCAAACTGCTACAATTCATAGATGACGTTTACGTTCTCCGTTGAAATATTTATTCTCTGACTAATATTATCTTTTCTTGCAAGAAAAACCTTTGTAAATGCTGTTTTCAACGAACTTTCCGGCGAATTTAAAGAAATTAAATTGGTTCATTTTTAGATCTGTGTATTGTTCAATCATTCACATACTTATTCAGTATATTTATCTGTGTACATACATATATGTGTATGTATGTATGTATGTATGTATGTATGTGTAAACGAACACAGATAGACGAGTCATACCAGTGACATACCAGTCATACCAGTGACTCAAAATGCTACTTGATGACGCCTTGCTTAACACTCAGAATTGTAAGTTAAGGATTAAGGGTAAAGTAGAGCAATCTAGGGAATGAAGTAGCCCCCTTCTTTACATCTCGGTGTTTCAGCTATTGAAAAGGGAGCCTTCCGGTCACCCTTGACTACGTTCACCAACTTTACTTACTATATTCTTGGATAACGAATTCAAGGGTCTTCTTTTAATTTTAATGTTAAAAGTGTAACCCCATAAAAAGCAGTAAAATAAAGTCGCTCTTATTTTTTTTTTCTACTGTTTGGGGCACAAAGCTACTTTCGTGGTAAAACAGAAGCAAACTTGCTTTTGGAGCTTCTTTATCATCTGCATTTGTTTGCCTTTCAATCTACCCTTATTATCTTAAGTCGCCAACTTTCTTTGTTAAAATCTTGCATCGTTTTTTCACAAAACAACAAACTGAAGACTACCGTTTTCTTTTCTATTGTTTTTTTTTTTTTTTTTTTTTTTTTTTTTACTTAGCCGTCACCTGTCCCCGGTCGTTTTTATCAGTTCTTTTTTTTGTTGTCTGTTTAATGCCATTTTCCGAATTTATTTAGCATCTACTTTCGACAACTATTTTCTTTCCTTCTGTAGTCATCACTTTTCATTATCTCCAAAAATTCGATTTATCTTCTAACCTCCCTTTGAGAGCTTGACAATCAAATGAAGATTCTGAAATAAATCATTCGAATTTTCCTGAAGCCGACTGACACAACAATATTTTTCTCATTCATCGCTATAAAATATTAACAGCTGTATGAATCACGAAATCCTTTATTTAGAATATATATTTTTAAAACAGAAAGTTTGAATCGTTTCTTTCTAAAATTTTTCTTTTTCTTTCTGTTAGCCAAATCCATTTCTTTGATTATTCGTGTTGCACAACAAATGAAAAAAGTAAGTAAAAATCGAATTTCTGTTTAATCTTCAGTATTTACTTAGTAAACTAACAAAACTGTGCAATATCATCTATCATAATATATACATATATATATATATATATATATATATATATATATATATATATATATATATATATATCCATTGATATAAAAACGGTTGACGTCATAGATTTTCCTGTCTTTGTTTTTCGTAGCTGCTAAATACCAGTTTTGATATACGCCCCCAGCAATTTTCATTACGTTCTTACTCAGACTGTTTGCACCGACATTGTATTTCCATTTAGAGATGACTTTTTCTTATTAATATTCACTATAATAAGATAGCATATCCTGGAACAAGTCCTGGCGGCAACACCCCACAAGGCACCAACTATACGGCCACCTGCCTCCCATCACGAAAACTATCCAAGTTAGACAAACCAGACATGCAGGTCACTGCTGGAGATGTAGGGAAGAGCTCATAAAGTATGTACTCCTATGGACCCCCCATATGGCCGGGCAAAAGCAGGACGAACATACATCCAGCAGTTATGTGAGGATACGGGATGTGGCCCTGAAGACCTGCCAGAGGCGATGAACGATAGGGAGAAGTGGCACGACATGATGATGATGATGATGATCCTGACACAAGGTTACAAATAAATTGAGCATTCACAGTAGATCGATGTCTGTAATATAGTCTATAAGGTTAATTTTAACTACATTGCTCAAAGTAGAGAATTCAAATGTATGTTTATAGAAAAAAATTAATTCCTGAAATCAACGTTTTCTCTTTAATAGACTTAGCTTAGACTAATCCAACACTACATTAGAATGTAACATTCACTGATGATCTAAAATTTACATTTTAGTTTTTGACGTTAGCTTTATCTGTCATGAGAGCGTAAATGTGGGTTTACCAGTAAGGATGGTAAACACTACTTTCGAGAGAAACAGGTAAATTATAACAGGGCAATTATTACACTCAATTATTCAAAGTCATTTAGGTTCCAATTCAACCATATGTTTATTCACTGACATTATTGTTTGTTTTTTTTCTTTTTATGTGATATTGAGTTAGACATGCTTCGATTCCATTAATAAAGAAGATGACACACAATTATTTTATACTTTTAGCTAAGTATGCAATATATTCCATGCTCTCTTCAGATGCGTGGCTTTAGCTTTCCAAATTTGTCGGTGCATTTCTTAATACTAAGAGATTTCGTCATCAAGGGTAGAAAAACCGTTGATTTTAATTCTTAGTTACACAACCTGTCTACCATTGCAAATACTTTCCATACGCACGTATATTTGGTCCACAGTATTGATTGATAAATGCTGGCAGAAACCTTATCACTGTCATTTTCTTAGATTAAATCAATTTCTAGGGCAGTGGAGGTTTTGTAAATATATTCTTTTGATTGATTGGGTTTTACGGCATAACAACTACTGTTGGTTATTTAATGCTAAATACTTTCTATACATATATATTAAATATATCATTTGGTTTGCTTTGGTTTTATGGCATATCAACCATTGCAGATTATTTAATACCAAATCATGTTTATACATATATTATAAAATGTATGATTTATTTACACATTGTGTTTATAACAAACTCTCACGTTTGTACAGTTTCTTGGATTTGATTCATAACTAAGACTCTATCAGGTGCTACCGCTCCTGTCAAAGGAGATCTGGGAGCAATAGCAATGAAGGGGTAATCCAAATTCTCTAAAACTCCATTAAATGGTTTTATGTCATATCCAGGATACTTGTTAGTGATGGGGTCTCACCCATCTGCAGGGATACAACCGGTGTATTTTACTACCTCAACCAAATGGACTAAATATATCAGTGAGTTTTTGTACGTGCTCTTCAATGAGAGTACGAAGACATACTTTCTTTCCAAAGGGGAAGTATTCGAGACGTTGCATCTAACGTGCTTGACTACGGTACTGAGCTAAGCGGGTTCGAACTCGATTAGTGCAACTATGTCCTCTTTCGAACTAATACATTTGTGATTGGTAACGGTATTCTTATCCCCCAGCTATATGTTAAATTGTACTCTCCTTGTACAAGGATAACTTTTGCATTGAGTACCCAAAGAAGGCTGATATGCCAATAAACAAAGAAACCATACACTGATTGAAGATATACAGTTATTCAATTGTATACCAACCGTCTGATGTTAAAAATATTGCCAGAAATACAACATTTCATGGACATGGTATGATCACAGTACTTCAGAGCCATATGAAAAAAACATTGAAAAGTATCTAGCAATCAACGTGGAAGATGGAATGTCCCTCTGCTTTATTTCATTCTTGACTGATTTTGATTCTAATAGCTGTCTCCTCACATAGATTTAACTTCTCCAGTTCATACAGAAAGCTTATGATATGACAATTAAATGTACGTAGCAACTAAATTTCCCTAAAATTTCTCATCGTGTAGTTCGTTTGCAATATCAAAGATTTTCTTTAGATAAACAAAAAAGGGATTTATATCTATATCTTTTTCTATGCACTTTTCCAGTAAATAATCTACCAAGAAGATCATATTACTGGATACATATACTGTGTAGAAACCAGAGTGAGTTTCGGGGAGAAAATCATTATCAATGTGATTATGAAAACGATCTATCAAGACCCCATGTACAACTTTACCCACAAAAGAGAACGGGATAGTAACCCCACTACAATCTTAAACATTTTTCACCTTGTGAAGAACAATTGTAATTGCATCTCACCACTCTACTAGAAGACGCACATAACTCGAAATATCATGTAATATTTAAATCTATAATATCGTTTTCTTCAGCATACTTCAGGATTTATATCATCCATCAAAGACAATTTTCTGCAATTTAATCTCTATTCAAGGTAATGTCCTAAACTCTATCCAATTGTGAGATTCCAGTTCAGGTGGTCTGAGGAATATGGAGTGTTCAATCATTGTCGTAACTACCCGGTCCATTCTAATACGGAGTATTAGTACCTGTTATGGCCATAACTATACGTCAAATTTATCTTTTCAAAACTTATTTATATTAGATAGTAATACTTGATACCATATAAATGAGTGAAAATTGTTTGGATTAAGAATAATTAATTGAAACTATTTGTCAAAATTAAAGGATATTGCACTATGAAAATGTAAATAAAATCATACACTTACAGATGAATCAGGTTTCCACTTTAAAGAGCCCTTAAGGAGCTGATATGCTGCTAAGCGAATGTGCTAAACTGAACAAAACTAAGTCATTTACTTTCTTTACGCTTGCTTTAACTTCTCCAAACGAGAGAAACCGTCCAGTTTATCATTCAGTTGATTACTTCGGATGATGTTGACTAAACCAATGTTAACAATTCAATGATGTTTTAGAATCACATCAAATGTTCCTGCCATGTTTTCAAGACACCAGTTGAGCTACAGACATTTATTTTCGTCTTTAGTCTGTAACGATGCGACATGTTATGGAACATGAATTATAGCTTATATAAATTTTTGTATTATTGTCTTCTAATGCAGCTTGTATTTCATTGAACTTGTTCCCCCCAGTATGTACGAGGATCATTAAATATGTTTCCAGACTTTTTTTTCGTAAGGGCATTTTTATTAATAGTACACACATAAAACTCTAGTCTCCTTTGAAGTAATCTCCTCCGGCTTCAACACACTTGTTGTACCGTTCCAACAACATCTGGAAGGTCGCTGGGAGGTCTTCTTGTGTGAGCGTGTCAATGACTTTCGTCACAGCTTCTTTCATCTCCTCAATTGTCACATAACGAGAGCCTCTGAGCTTAGGGAATAACCACAAGTCACGGGGAGCAAGGTCTGGACTATAGGGAGGGTGACGAATTGTCTTGATATCCATCTTGGTCAAATAGTCTGTGTCAAGGATGGAGTTGTGAACTGGTGCATTGTCCTGGTGGAAATGCCACTGACCCGATTTGAAGAGTGCTGGCCTCTTCCGACGGAATCTCTTCCTGAACTCCCTTAAAACCTCACCATAGTAGCCCTAACCCTAAACCTTTGGCCTATCAACTCTAGTGTACTGACTTTCTTACTCCTCCCACACCTCTCATCATCCCTCACAGACTCCCTGCCTTCCTTGAATCTCTTATGCCACTCAAAAACTAATACTTGATTCATGCAAGATGGTCAAAAAGCAGTCTGGAGCATTCCATCCGTTTCTGTGGCATTTTTTCCAACTTTAAAACATAATTTTATCGTTCTTCTAAAGTGTCAGTGTTAAACGCTCCTTAAAATATAATACTATGTCACATTCTGCCCATTCAGAGACATTGATATATATATATATATATATATATATATATATATATATATATATATATATATCATTGTGTGTGTGTGTGTGTTTAAAGAAGGTTATAATAGCTGGTGATTATGCATGCAAGAAAATAATTTCGTATTCTGGAATATGCCGGAAATATGTTTCTGTGTAAAAAAAAAAGATAGTTATTTCATTTCTAACTGTAGACATGTCCATTTATACATTCTGTGTCATTTATCTTCTCACTGATTTTACAATTTATTTCTATGCATTTGGACTTTTCAGATTTTTAAAATTACTAAAGTAAAATTTCCTTGGTGTACAGATCACATGAACGAATATCATGGCTTCACACCATAAATACTTTAGATTAGACATGTTTTCTCTTAATTCCGTTTGGCAGAACGACACAAAACTTTTAGTAACTGACGTAATGATTTATATATTTCCGTTTTTTTACTTGTTCAACCATCAACGTGTCGAGCAATTTTATGCACTATTCTTATTTTCATTTTAATGAAAAGCTTCTCATACAAAATCAGAGACGTTGGGCTTGGCAACTTACTCGGGTGGGAGAATTTTGGTTATCAACGCAGTTCTTTACCGGGAATTACAAGGTGGTAAACGTCTCAGACATAAGCCAAAGAATCGTTTAACGATGTGGTGAAAACCAACCTTCGGGTGCTAAAAGTAAATGTTGAATACGAAGAGCAGATGACACAAAATCGATCAGTTTTGAAAGAAAGAGATATCTACGATGATTATAAGGCAGTTGATATCCGGAGAAGCGATTCTGTCATCTTGAAACGAGCACAAGAGAAACAGGACTGCACCTTAGTCCCAGACCCTATTTTAGCTTGAAAATGTTTGTGATATTTTCAGGAGGGTTTGTTTGTCCAAAGTCAAAATTGTATGTCTCGTAAAAACAAATCGTCATTGTCTCATATTAATCTACTCATTTTTCAGCAACTAAAGAGTAATTCGAGTCAGTTCAATGATCAATTGTATTGGTCTACGGCAGTTCTGAGAAGACATACCTGAGTCATTGGTGATATTGTCATCGTCCAATAGTGTTCTTTTGCTTGTCACATATGCAGCAGGACTTACAAAGATGAAGGCCTGAGAAGTCACCTGCTATCCGACGGACGCTTTCTGCAGCATTGAGGAAAGAGTCTTAAGTAAAGAAGTTTCAGTCACTACATATATTATACATATATATTGATAAGATTTTCATATATATATATCATCAAGTCGCAATACTAGCACGGATTTTCTTGACTCTCTCTCTCTCTCTCTCTCTCTCTCTCTCTCTCTCTCTCTCTTTCTCTCTCTATCTCTATCTCTCTCTGTCCCTGCATCCCTATTATCAACTACTCCCGAAAAATCCTCCAGACTACATCCTGCGTCCACGTAAAGCTATTATAGGCAAGTTCTGGTTGGTCGGTCAATGCTAGCTCGTCCGTGTAAACAGATCTACAGGAGAAGCCATTTTTTTCCAGCAGTGTCCCGCATGTTTTGTTTATCATTGATGGCTTTAGAGATGGGAGGTGAGTGCCCGACAGATGTTGTTTCGTGTGATGTTGCTTCTAGGATTTGTTCACTATAGCTGGTGATATTACTGTGCAGTTCCCGTCTAGCTTTGTTCTATACGTTTTGTCAATGTCTATGTAGTGCATCCGTACTGAAGTATTGACACAACTTTTTGGAAGATATCCCGTTTTATTTTATCAGATACAGTACATTTCCATGAGGTAGATAGCCTACCAATAGCAGTCCACGCCTTCGCTGAGCGCTTACTGACATCACTTTCACCTGATGAAATGCTGTTACCAGGTACGTGAACTTGTCTCCTTATTTCATCGGACCACTTTTTTGAGTGGAGTTGTCTCCTTTTCGATTAAAACACATGCACTCCGTTTAGTTGGCATTCACTAGGAAAGAAATGCCTCCTGATATACATGTATTATTTTCATTTATATTTATTCACATTTTATTTTAGATGTGGATGTAGACAGATACATATGGATATCAATTATCATCTTTTATATTCTTTTTCATTCGTTCTTCCTTTTTCTTCATTAGGAAATATTTTATAATGTTTACACTCTCTTTTCTCTTCATCTATATTATAGTCTTTCACCACTGATTTTTCCTTTTTCATTTTTTTTTTTTTGGATTTCCACTCCGATATACTTGCTGACTTTGAAAAATGTTTTCATAGTCATCGCAGTTTCCATCTTTTGCACCTAGTCTTGCTTTGCGGTACCCTGTTACATTTCTCCTGGCCATTTCAACATATTTTCCCTTTTCGCTCCATTTAATTTTTCCTCATGAAGTCATATAATCCTTCTGTTTTTTCTCTTTTTTTTCAACGGTGTCGGCGAACAACACACGTATTACTTTTACACAACATGAACACAACACACAATGTACCTACAGTAATGTTCATTTTCCCCACATTGTCATCAAACAGGGGAAAATGCCGAACATACAGCCAGCAAATATTGTATCTGCTCTGACAGAGATACATTTAATTGACGGTCTCTTACTGATGTTTATTTCTTTTGAAGTCGGAAGATGATTTGATTTGCATGCCAATAATTATGAAAGACATCACAGCCGACTTCACAATACGATATCTCAAAATCTGCTTGATAACACTTTCATCATTACCATCATTACTGTCATTGCGATTATCAAAATTATATTAATTATTGACGTTCTTCCTATTAATGAGAATTCGATATTATTTTCACTATTTAAACCAATGCAAACTCGTGAATCTTAAAAAAGACCGAGTGACACCAAGTTTCTTTTTCACTTGAATTTCCTTTCGAATGATTACTGCCATCGGTGATTGTGTTAGTTGAGCATTTCACTTAAGATAATCACTTGCAGTCAGGTTGACATGAATATTTAAAGAATTTGAATTAGGTATTAAATTAAAGAAGTAAAAGCACCTTACAAATCTCACTAGCTTTTGTGTCCCACTCAAATCTCAAAGCTCCACAGAATTTTACCCATCTAATTTTGTATGACATAATATGGTTTGTTTATACACCATTTCTCAGCATAGTAGAAGTCAAAATTAATTCTCTTGCACAGCACTCTTTTTTTTTTTTTTAGTTCTCTAACAAAGAATTTGGCTTCTAATGTCTTTTTTTGCTTTCTTTTAATTTTTCTCACTGGTCTGCCTGGACAATAAAATCCACTATTCCGTTGAATCTGGGTTTTTTTCTGGCTGACTATCACTAGGTCTGTTCGTCTGGCCAAGATTAGGTGATTTGTTCGTATTTCAAAATTTTAGATAATTTTATTTTATGTTTCTATCTCCGGGATGTACCACTTGTTCGTATTGTCAAATGTAAATTACTTGCACAATTCTCAGTAGATCACCTTACCCACCCCTTCATATCTTGTCCTATACCCTTTTTAAGTAGATTTGATACGTATTCTCTCAGATGTCGTATCGTCTCAGTAATAACACAAACTACATTTGTTAATTTGTTGCGACTTATCTATATTTGCTTTAACATACTTGGTTCGTGAAGCGTTATTTTGTGCTACTATTAGCAGCGATTCAGTTGCCCTCTAAAGATTTCCTTTTCTCAGCAATTTTTTTTCTCAGAAGCGTTAGCTGATAGTATTTCACTGGGATCTGAATGACCCAAAGTCTCCTCAAGTTTCTCGCATTCTTCACGGTATTCTCATTGATCTCAACAATTTTGTATTATAGATGGTCTAGTCTCGCCTTCCAATTTCGAACTTTTCCAGCCCCCTTACCAAGTCTTTGTGGACTGTTCCAAGCGCACCAATTACTTCTAGTATAATCGTCACCTTTATGCCTGTGGTGTAGTCGTTATCGTCGTAGGAAATGGACACGGCGACACGAGTTCAAATCCTGGACGAGATTGATTGCATTTCACATAGCACTAATACCCTTGGGAAAGGTATGAATCCAATTATTTTCCCTCCAGCTATGGGTAAATAGTAGGACAGACTAGGTTCTTCAGCCTTGGTTAGGCAACTAGTCTAGGAGAAGGAAAACTCTGAATTCAAACCTGTTAAACTCCGCTTAAAAATTGACCTTATGTCATATCCTGCCCGAGCGGAGGGGTTGGTAAATAGCACCTTTATGCTTCATAGTTTTAAAAATTGACCTTATGTCATATCCTGCCCGAGCGGAGGGGTTGGTAAATAGCACCTTTATGCTTCATAGTTTTGGCTTTTTTACTCTTCTGGCAAGGATCAAGTACTCGTATCTTTTTTGTTTTCTTTGATTTTCACTCAGTGGTCAACAGGAACAGCCAAGACAACTGTTCGGCAAGTTCTCTTTATTTAGTTGACTATCATCCATATCTTGTTTTCTGGCGGGAATTAGAGGATATTTTTCGATTAGAATATCCCGGATAATTTTGTGCGTCTTATTCTTCCGAAGATCAAATTTCAATCTTGTGCACAGTTACCCACGGATCACCGTTCCTACCCAGTCATACCTAGTCTCGAACACTTTTTGTAATTATTATTATTATTATTATTATTATTATTATTTACTCCATAGAGTTTTTCACATCAGTGTTAGCTGATGGTTTTTCACTGGTGTTTGAGTGACAATAAGTCTCCTCAAGTCTCCAGGACTCGTCTAAAGATTCTGGCTGTTCTTAGCAATGCTGTCGTTTGGATAGTCTCTACCCGTCCGCTAACTTCCAAGTCTTCCAGGCCTTTTAATAATCCTTTAGTTATTGTGCCTAAAGCACCAATCACAATTGGCACAATCGTTACTTTCATGTTCCACAGCTTTTTCAATTGTCTAGCAAGGTCGATGTACTTATCTTTCTTTTCACTTTCCTTTAGATCTATTCTGTGGCCCACCGGAACAGCAAAGTCGACAATTTTACAAATTTTATGGAGAAATCAACAAACATAGTTATATAGGGTAAGTCAGTACTGTGATAAACAAGAGATTAAAGTTTAAAAAAGTAAATGGATTAGAAAATAAAGATAAGAAAATAAGAAAAAAAAAAGAAGTCAGACACCAAAGTGAACCCAGGTAACGAAGTCCCTGTTCCTATGTTTTATATTTAATCTCAGGGTAATAATTCTATTTTATATTTTTTGTTTTATTATCTATTTTCCATGTACCAACGTGTTCACTAGGTACATATACAATTTGACATTTTTTCCTTTAAGAATTTTTTCTTTAATCCCTTTGGTTATATTTTATTTATATCTCTTTAGAACGTCTGTAGATTTTATGAAAGAAAATAGTTTTAAGCTGGCAAAGGAAATGAGCAGAAAATAACCGGCACAAACTATTATGGACTACGCCGATGACCTAGCGCTTCTGGCAAATTCATCTGCTCAAGCCGAATCCCAGGTACTTAGCCTAGAAGGAGAAGCAGGTGGAATAGGCCATCATTTCAACACAGACAAAACAGAATGCATGTGCTTTAATCAAAGAGGGAACTTCTCCACACTAAAGGCTGGCCCACTGAACCTAGTGGATAAATTCACCTACTTTCGAAGCAATATCTCATCAACCGAGAATGACATCAACAGGCCACTAGCAAAGGCATGGAGAGCTATCGATAGACTATCGGTCATATGGAAGTCAGACCTGACCGATAAACCAAAAACCCCAACCAACCAACCAACCAACTATTTTCTTCATTTATGTCTAATCATCTCCCTCATTATCATCAATATCATTAACGTAAAATCATGAATGCTATTTTATCTTTTTTTAACAATCTTTCCTATTCTCTTTCTGTGTTTGGTTATTACCTTTTGTAGTCAATATATTTCCTTATTACTGATATTATTGTTATCTAAAATATGCATCAGTTTTATTTATTTATGTACGATCGAATATTCTAGCTTCATTTTTCAGTATTAGTCGAGTTGGTTAAACTAAATTTTACACTCATATTATGTTCATTTGTACGATCTAAAGCCTAATACCAATAGTCTATGGCACAAGGAATCTAGCAAAAGCAAGCATTCTCATCAGGTTAGTTATATCTTCGGTATTGGAATTGATTTTGATCAGCTTAGATTACATGTCAAGAAGGTTAATAGATCTAATGAAAGAGAATAGTCTCACACTAAAAAAAAAGACGATATTCCATATTAGCTACCACTGATGCTGATTACGCAGATCGTCGACCATTTCTTGCACATACACCAGCGCAAGCCAAATGCCAGTTGCACATCCTGGAACAGGCAGTAAGAGGGATTGGTTTCTGTGGTAAGATAACCAGAGTTCATATGTTTTAAACAAGATGTTGAAATCACCACATTAAATGAGAATCTTAAGAAATTAACAGACTATATCAGATATTTCGGAAATAATATATAATTTACTGATAGTGATGTGACAATAGGTATAATCATCGACTCATATTGACAGGATGTTGTTGACCATACGAAAATCTAATGTCTGTGATGAAATCAAGCTGTAGCCGTGTCTGTTCTATTGTATAGATGAAACAGTTGGACTTTAACGAAATGATTGGAGAAAAAGCTAGATGAAAATAATCCCACAAAACAGCAGCTCTAAAGCCAATTGCCACGCATTTTAGAAACTATCAAAAGACGAATCATACATACTGAGCTCTGCTGGTGAATCAGGGAGTCACTCATAAGTGAGGTCCTCCTATCAGCTCCCTCATATGGACACGCCTGTGTTTACCGACCAAGAAAGACTTATATGA
This sequence comes from Sepioteuthis lessoniana, assembly GCA_963585895.1. Taxonomy (NCBI): domain Eukaryota; kingdom Metazoa; phylum Mollusca; class Cephalopoda; order Myopsida; family Loliginidae; genus Sepioteuthis; species Sepioteuthis lessoniana. Next base: position 115,134,304 of record OY757907.1, read on the forward strand.
ATCTTTTCTGTACAGGCACTGGATGTCATAGAGATGACCTGCTAAGATCAATACACCCTTGGGATGGATAACGAAAAAAAGCCATGTGAATTTTCGTCATCAACAGGACTTGACGATGCTGGTGTAGATAACCATCTCAGTTTTTCCTCGAATTTTCAATTCGTTTAGTGATTTGCAATGATTTTCAGGAAAGGTAATTTGTCTGGAGGAGTTCAAATATATTTTACCGTATTTTCACTTTTTCTCATTTTCCTTGTGAATTTTATAGGAATGATCAAATCTTTTATAAGATATCGTGTGGTGTAGCATTTTCACAGATGACCACAATGTCGACGATGACTGGTCACTTGATGGGTGAGCGGATCAATTAATACTATTCACCTTAAATATATGACCGCTTATTACTTCTGTTAAGCTTCTGATATCATGGAAGTCTGTAGAAATCGATAATAGACAAAATGTGCGGTATTTTTCATTTCCGTAGGAAACGACTCTTCTCATATCTTTCAATCATTCAGTCGCTCTATTAAGTAGATACGTTATAACACCTGAGTCTCCAGTCATTAAGAAGAGATGAATGCAATGAAAAAATCTATTTTTTTTATTGGGGTTCACAGAACATCGTGACCTCACTTCTGAACTGCCCACACAACATTGGTGATTTCGGCAACTTTTGGTTAATTACTGTTTACAATACGAGGTACTTGATAACGTAGAACTTTTTACGCCATAAAAATTTGACCGTTTCTCTTTAGGCTGCTGTTTTTTTTTAAATAATTCATATATTACTCAATCGCTTGAAATATTTTATCTGTTTTTACAACAGGTTAACCGATGTCTTGGTTTACATTAATGCTGCTTAAATTTCAAACTCATTTTAAGGTAAAATTTTTTTTATTATTGATATCATATATATTTACATCGATTTATCAATATTTAAGTTTCACCTTGGTTTTGCTTCTTTTAGAAATACTGTGTTATGAACATATAAAATTTATATTCATTCAAGAGAATGAATAAATATAAAGCTAACCAATTAAAATCACGAAATTAATGAAATCTCTAAATGTCAATGTATATACGCTGACATTAAGAGAATATATTTATCATATGATCTTTGTTTGTTTTATATGATGTAAATTGTTCTGGGGATATTAAAAGCTGAAGTCATTTTTTGCTATCAATTAAAAGGTTTCAAGTTACCAATAATATTCAATCGTATAGAATTATAGCTTCACTTGCATATTCTTTTTATAAGGTGTGATGACTGTGTCGGAAATAAACCGACAATAGCCAAACACCTCTTACTCTATGCCTAAACTATCACAAATCAAATATTTTTTTTATTTATGAATATGCCAAAGTACATCATCAGTATATATATATATATATATATATATATATATATATATATATATATATATATATATATATATATATATGAAGATTACTGTTGGCCCAATGAGAGAAAAGTAAAAATTTAAAGATGAATAGGTCCGCAAATATATTTTGACAATTTTATATACTTGTGTCCTTCAGGTGTTTTAGATTTTAAGTTATCTTCAAGAGATTGGTAATGGCTTGAATAGTTTTTTTGTCCTTACTTTTATAGTGAACACTGTTTTGATAGGTTTCTAATTCTTATTAAATACAAGATTTGTGTATCTGAATGTAATATTAGAGTCAGTTGTCCGTGAAAACGTCTGGCCAAAGCAGAGGGTTTTTGATGTGAAATCATTTTTGGGAGTTCGTAAATTCGCATATAAGTACATGCACCCATGTATATAGACACCCGAACACACAATATTTCAGGGTTGTTTTTCTCCCCCCTCTCTATCTCTCTGTTCACTCATGCAAGACAGTGACTATATATTTGTGTGTGTGTGTGTGTGTGTGTGTGTGTGTGTGTGTGTGTGGTTGGGGTTAGGTCATTTGCGCACTCGCACGCGCAAGTATTCGTGTATATGTTTGTGTGTGAAGTTAGGCTCTATTCTATGCTAGCTTAAACCTAGCAATGCATTTTTACGTTTATTCTGTGTAGCAAGTTGTCATTAATTTGGTATTTCGGCATCATTTAAAGTTCCTTTGCTGCATACATGATTTTGTTTTAAAACATAAAATTTTCTATTTTCTCGTAATTTAATCTAACTTTTATGGAAAGAAACTCAATTCCTGAATGTTTAGGTACAGCCAATATATACCTTTTTACTGTTAGAACGTACGATTATGTAATTTATTTTTAGAATTGCTGTCTCAGTTTCGATTTATGAATGTTGTTTTTTGGGTTTTCAAGTTATTTCATTGTATTATCATACAAGGTATCTCAACATACATGGAACCCATATGACTCCTAAATACTCAACTAATAATAATGCTGTGTTCTTTCTTATTTCAGATTTTAAAATAGTATATTATACCAACTAATAATCCTTGATCACAATGCCTAGAAGAGCGGAAAATATTTTACGTCACAATTTATTCGGAGCAAAATCATTCAAAACTGTGCAAACAAAATTTCGCATGAAGTTAAACCGACAATGATCCTGAGAAAAGTCAAGTTTATAGTTGGGAACATAAATTTCAAGCTACAGAATCAATAAAATACCTCAACTAGAAGACAGAAAATCTCAGTTCTGGCAGGAAGTTGACTGCAAGATATCCTGACAATAGATGTGATGAGGGATTCTTTCGGAATCCCGAAAATGTCCCTCCGAATACGTTCCCAATAAGCTCGTCTTTCATGTACACTGTAGGGTAAAGTCAATTAATGTCTGCCTTTATCATCTCGTTTGACTTTTCTGAAGTGATATGATATCTTATTAAGACTCATATAAAAAAATGAATTGATGCAAACTTAATGATTATATTAATGGGTGGTATCTATCTTTAGACAGCCTATATCACTGCACATCTTTTATTTTTGCCTTGTGAGACTCGGTACGTGGCCTGTTCCGCAAATTTCAATGAAGTTAGTGTGCACTTTAAGTTTTTTTGTTGTTGTCATTTGCGCTTAATGAATTGTATTGTGCCTGGTATATTTTTAATTATATTATTGTCTTTAAGTTGATCTATATTCTTGTTATTTCAATTATTAGTTTTTAGTTGTTTTTGTTATATGCTGAGACATATGCTATGTGTTCTTCATTGGTATGTTTTTGAGGTTTCTTATTTTTTAATGGTATTTTTCCTGATAATTCTAATCTCTTATTTATTAGTGTTGCGTGATATCCCCGCTGGAGGAAGGTTACTCATATTTATTCTAGCCCAATTTTTCGGGGATTTGTGTTATTGTCTATGAAGCATATCCTTCGGGCTAGAAAGTAAGGCATCGATTTTATACAGTGTTAGGGGAGATAACTTGAAATGGTGGTATTGCTGGGTGTCTGTGGGTATTTGGTAAATATTTGTAATAATTTGGAAACTTTGGTTTTTAATAGGCATGTCTAAATTGTAGTTCTTTAAAGTTGTGACATTTATTTTTGGATGTAATTTTTAGAGTAAGTGATATAACTCATTTCTGTTTCTCCAGAAGCTTATCCATAATATATAACAGTCATCTAGTAGTCTTTTCCATAATCTAATAAATTCTGTTTTTATATTAATGCTGGATTTTCCCCTATTCTTTCATATAGATTTTCTTCTATGTATGGTAAGGTTAGTGTGGGGTACGTTGGTGCGATTATAGTTCCCATTGCTATTCCTTGGGTTTGGATGAAATATATGTTGTCGCATAAAGAACTATTTAGGATTTGTTCTCTACTATCAGTGATATTTTTTAATACTTGGTGTGATGTTTCTGGGTAGTTTTCTATCCAAAATAATCTTGTTTTCCTGATTAGTGGGCAATATTATTACATGGGTTTGTGACATCATACATAACCACGAGTGTATCGGGATCATTTTTGTGGTATGGATTTTAGAATATGGATGTCATTTCGAATGTAGTTTTTATTATATTTTGGAATGTTTTTATGTAATATTCATTAGTCGGTGAGGCACGATGGTTCCTTTACTATACGTCTAAATTTTCGGTCACAAAGATTTATAATTTCTATATAATCAGACTTTTGGTTTTTCAAAGCTATTTTTTCCGCGGAATTGTACATTTTATGTCATCTGTTAAACTTGTTAATCTTTGGGATGTAAATACTTAGGAAGTCTTTTTGTTTTTTCTTGTGAATGTTTCGTTGTGTCTGTCAGAATGTTGTATATTTTCATTTGATAGCATTGCCAATGTTTGTATCAATTTATTGTTGGTTTCCTTCCTTAGAATTTCTTGTCTTTTTGTTTTTTCTGTAATATGTTTTTTAAAATATTTTTTTCTGAAATATGTTTTTTTGTTTAAATGACTACTGCGTTTTTATTGTCTGTTTCTTTTAAAATGATGTTGTTTTCTTGGATCTTTTTATGCGTTATTTTTGTTTGTATGAGAGGTTGTTCTCTGATGTTTTTTTTTTTCTTTTAGGTTAATATTCCAGAGATTTTCAAAGAATGTGTTCGATTCAATGTTATTATTTCTATCCGGGAAGAATTTTGATTTAGTTTTTAATTGAGAGTCGTCTCTATTTTTATCATTAGATTTCTCTATCAATCTAAATTTTCGTTCAAGTCCTTTGATGTTTCTTTTAAATTGTCCAACATTGATTTTTAGTGTTAGGCATAATTTTTTTGACAAATCAATATGATTTGTGTCTAATTTGTCTGTTAATAGATCGATTATTGTTGGTTTATGGGTTTTTTTATTCGATATACTACTAAGACTGGTTATTTTCTTCACCTTGTGTTGCCAATAAACAGTTTCTTATAGTGTTGTTATTATTTCTAGGGTAATTTATGTTGCCTAACAAAAGGTGTCTTACCTCATGAAACCCTGGGTTGATGAATGTGATTTATTTTCCTGTCATAATGCGTATTGTATTGGATGTTTTTAAACCATTCTGGATTTGTAAGTATGTATGGTGGTTGGGACATTTTTTGTGTGTGATGGTATGCTCATAGAGGGTAATTTTATTTTTTATTTGTACTTAAAATGTCGTTTTATATTGAATTGCTACTATTTTATACATGGTTGGGCCAATTCTTTCGTGGGTGATGATATACAGGGGAATTTCTTTTTTTGTAAGGGGTTATTTTTGTTTTGATATTTGTTTTGATCATTCTATCTTTTGTGAGATGTATATGTGAGTTAATATTTGTTTGTTCTTTTTTTTAATTGTATGTGTTTTTGGGCTTGATAATTGTTTTTGGCTGGTTGTTGTTCGGAGGGGTTTTTTTTAAGTGTAAAAGGGTAGATGTTTTTTGTGGAACCTGTTTTCTTTATCTTACGTCTTCATCCTTTCCTCTTTAGTTTTTCAATTTCTTTCTCTTTTTCTATTAGATTTCTCAGCAATGTATCATTTTGTCCAAGATTTTTTTTAGTTTTCTTCATCCTTTTTTAAATTTCTTTCTCGAAGTGTTGATAGGAGTTCTTATCTCTTTGTGGGGAGCAGTCTTTGATTTCTGTTAATAGTTCCTGATCTATTTCCAGTTTTTTTTGTATATTATATAGCTGTCTTCTAATATTTCTATTTCTGTTTTTAATTTTATGAGATTTAATTCCGTTTTTATGTTTTTTTATTTCTCCGTGTAATTTGGTGAGATTTTTTTTCCAAAATATTTCTTGGGATGGATATTTTATCTATTCCTATAAAAACTATGTTAATTTTTCATATCTCTTTGCTTTTAATCAAATTAAAGAATGCTATCTTCCTTTTATTTAGCAGGTTTCCACACATTTTGAGGTTTTGATTTTAAGCTTTTAGGCTTCCTCTTTCGTACGAATTTCTCCTATATTTTGTAGGTACACATTTCAAAGTTGTCTACTAGGGATTTTATATCGCTCTATTGGGATTATTTTGTTGGGGTATCAGGTGGTCAGTGATGTCGTCGTTTATTTTTTTGTTTGTTTTTTTTCATTTTTTATTCGGGAAGGCTTCATTTTCTACGTATGTTTTTAAAGTTGCGAGTTTTTCTTCCCAGTTGACTATTTTTCCTTTTCAGGCATTCTCTCGTTGTGGGTATATAAAATTATCATTAATGATCGAAAAAGAAGAAAAGTAAAAATTTGAATTTGAGTAGGTTCGCAAATTGAATCTGAATACGATTTTTAGGTTTTTATTATTTCAAATAGATGAGCTCTCTAGGTGTTTCTAAATTTACGTGTTCTTCAAGAGAGTGATAATGACTGATGTAGTTTTTGAAAAAATGGCGTCTACATAATCGAATGTTGCAAGTGCAAAAAACTATATACAGTGTAGACACAGGCCCTTTATACAAGGATATCAAATCACAACAGCAATATTAGAATAACAGAAAATAGAAAATTAGACGCATGGAAACGGCTATACGAATGTAGTCAAGGTAAATTTTTTAAAATATCCATATACTAAAATAACGACAAAACACTATTTAAAATTAAAATATAGATAAATTTAAGCAAAAATTTGATTAGTATGTGAAAATTGAATGTGTTTAAAGCTCTGTCAGCTGGATGAAAAAGGTGCTTCCATCGACTTTTGTTTTCATTTGATTAACGAACACAAACGATAATTCAAAACAAATTCTCAAGCAAGGCCCACGTATTTATCCTTCCTTTTGCTTTTTTTCAATCTTACTCTATGATCGGCCGGGACAGTAAAATCCACAATTTAGCAAGTTCCTTTTTTTTTTTTTTTTTATCGTCTGGCGGATATTAGGGGCTCCGTTTAATTTCAAAATCACAGATATTATTATTGTTGTTGTTGTTGTTATTGTTGTTTTTTTACTGTTGCTGCAGCTGCTGTTAATATAGTCGACATTTACGAAAGAGGTTTATTACCACGTAGTTGTCAACAATTTTCACCCGTCTCCCAGCAACCAAGTTTTATAAAAGATATGACAGGATATTTTGTATTCAAATGCCTTTAATTGATAGCAAATAGCTTACTGATTTTCTCTCTTCTTATCTCATGATTTTTTCAACGTGAATTGACGCAGAAAGACAACAATAAAACACTTCTTACCGTCAACACTAAAATAATAACATGTTTCTTATGAAGATAGACTAACTCCAGTTTTCTCAGAAGAAAATAAAAATTGGTATAATTATTATTACTCCTTTGGAGTTTTTCACATCAGTGTTAGCTGATGGTTTTTCAAAGGAGTTTGAGTAACAGCAAGTCTCTTCAAGTCTCCAGCACCCGTCTCAAGATTCTGGCCGTTATCGGTAATGCTGTCATTTGGATAGTCTCTACTCGTCCGCCAACTTCCAAGTCCTCCAGGCCTTTTAATAATCCTTTAGTTATGGTGCCAAAAGCACCAATCACAATTGGTACAATCGTCACTTTCATCTTCCACACCTTTTTCAATTCTCTAGCAAGGTCAAGGTACTTATCCTTTATTATTATTATTATTATTATTATTATTATTATTATTATTATTATTATTATTTTACTCCTTTGAGAGATTTTCACACTAGTGTTAGCTGATGGTATTTTACTGGAGTTTGACTAAAAACTTGTTACCTTATGTCTCCAAGACTCTTCTCAGCATTCTGGCCAATATTACTAATATTGTATTCCGGATGGTCTCTACCTGTCGTCTGATTTCTAATTTTTCTAGTCCCTTGACAATCTTCAAAGTGCACCATTTACAATTGGTATCACCTTCACCTTCCCGTTCTCTAGTGTTTTTAGTTTTCTATCGAGGTCTGAATATATATTTCTATTTTTAATTTTATTATTATTATTATTATTATTATTACTATTATTATGATTATTATTACTATTATTATTATCATTATTATTATTATTATTAGTAGTAGTAGTAGTAGTAGTAGTAGTAGTAGTAGTAGTAGTAGTCTCTTTTGAGAGTTTTCGGCACCAGCCTTAGCTGGTGGTTTCTCACTGGAGCCTGGGTGACATCAAGGATTCTCAAGTCTTCATGACACTTCTCAGTATTCTGGTCGATCTTAAAAATGCTGTAGTTTGGATGGTCTCCACTCGTCCACTTTGTTCCAAGTAGACCAGTCCATGTACCAATTCATTTGTGAATGTACTGAGCGTACCAATTACATTAAATATCACCGTCATATTTACGTGAGTTTCTTTACATCAGTTTTAACTGTTGCTTTCCACTGAAGTCTGAGTTATTGCAAGTCTTCTTCGATATCCAGGACTATTCTAAGTATTCTAGCTGAATTTGACATATCTACAGTTTACATGGTCTCTGTGCTTAGTTGTCTGAATTTTTTTGATAAAGCTTGATAATTTTTATCATTAAGTTTTTTTTTTTTTAGTAGTGTCTCTTTAGGAGCTAAGGAAACCAACTCCTATAACCGTTATGCTATGTGTCCAGCAGTGGCTAAGCTTCTAAGGAGACAACCCTGAAGTTGTTGCAGATCCAATCCTGACTACAGGCGAATAACAATACAGGAATACTTAACACTTGCCCCCGGTTATGGGTAACGGAATCAGAACAGGCGACACCATGGATTCAATAAAAGACGTAGTTCTAAGGTCCATGTAGGTTCCCGAGTTCTACAACACCTGAAGAAGGCTGGATGACATATCAGCCGAAACGTTGTGGAAATAGCCATAAAGATGAAGACAATAGTGCAAAAACCCTTAATGATAAAAGTCTCAGTTCTTCATCTGATCTCCAGTTCCTTCTTTCTCGGGCTTTGTAAAATTTTTTAGGGTAGCATTTATAATTGATATTACCTACACCTTGAAATTTCTCCGTATATTCAGCACTCTTGAGTATTTGGCTATACTTTGGAATACTTTTATTTCCATTTTATTGTCCATTGGAATTAAACTCTTTTTTTCCTTGTTAATCAATAAAAGTAATTTTATGGACGGGATTGTGTGATCTGTTGTATCTCAAGATCCCAGAGAATTTTAGACGTCTCATTTTCTAGGACAGATTATAATTTGTTGTATTGATTATCATATCACTGGTTATGAGTTCTTCAAACTAGCGCAAGTTGGTGATATTTTATTGGAGTCTGAGTAACATTAAATCTTCTCAGGTTTCCTTGACTCTTAGTATTCTAGCTGATCCGGACTATAGTGGATATAAGAACGATCGCAATGAAGGATTACGCCGCATTCCCCAACACTCCATGACTGGAGCTTCACTATCAGTTTGTTTAGCGTTATATCCAGTATAGTCAATGTTGAGTTTTACCTCTCTGCAGAGATGAAATCGGTGTATTCTACAGGCCCAGCCGACTGGGATGGCTATGGGTGTGAATTTTTGCGCGCGTGTGTGTGTAAGACAATGATTTACTTGATAGAATATAGTCAGTACGGAAAGTTTCCTCATAAATCTTTTGCACATAGCTAAATAAATGATTATAGACAGGCTCATACACACAAACACGCATACATACATACACACACAGACGCACACACAGAACGTCTATAGATTTAATGAAAGGAAACTGTTTTAAGATGGCAAAGGAAAGAAGCAAAATATACCCGTCACATACTATTACGGACGTGGACTATGCCGATGCTATAGCGCTTCTGGCAAATTCACCCGCCCAAGCCAAATCCCTGTTACATAGCCTGAAAGGAGCAGCAGGTGGCAGAAGTCTCCATGTAAACGCAGGCAAAACAGAATACATGGGTTTTAAGCAGTGAGGCTATATGTTCACACTAAACGGCGGTCCAATGAAACTAGTGGACAAGTTCAGCTACCTCGAAAGCAGTGTCTCATCAACTGAGAAGGACATCAACACGCCACTTATAAAGGCATGGACAGCTAACCATAGTTCATGTCCTGTAGAAGTCAGGCCTGACCGATGAAATAAAACGCAGAT
>OY757907.1:115149147-115184147 GCA_963585895.1 Sepioteuthis lessoniana
TTTTCGGTCTCCAACTCCCTCTCACACACAACCCTTTCTATAAATAACAATAGCATTGAGAGCAGTATTGAACAAGTCCTGGCGACAACACCCCACGAGACACCAACTATACGGACACTTGCCCCCCATCATCAAAACTATACAAGTTAGACGAACCAGACACACGGAACACTGCTGGAGAAGCAAGGACGAGCTCATAAGTGATGTATTCCTGTGGAACCCCACATATGGATGTGCAAAAGCAGGACGACCAGCACGAACTTACATACAGCAACTATGTGAGGACACAGCATGTAACCCTGAACACCTGCCGGAGGAAATGAATGATAGGGAGAAGTGGCGAGAGAGGGTCAGGGATATCCGTGCTGGCGGCACGACATGATGATGAGGATGATGACTTAAGCCTGATTGTCACAGCTGGTGAGTTTCTAAAATGCAATCTGACACTTTAGAAGAACTATATGCAATAAAATTATGTTTTAAACTTGGAAAAATGCCACAGAAACGTATGGATTGCTTCAGACTGCTTTTCGACCATCTTGCATGAATCGAGCATCAGTTTTTGAGTGGAATAAGAGATTCAAGGAAGGCAGCGAGTCTGTGAGGGATGATGAGAGGTGTGGAAGGAGTAAGGAAGTCAATACACCAGGGGTGATTGGCCAAAGGGTTAGGGTTAGGGTTATTATGTTGAGGTATTAAGGGATTTCAGGAAGAGATTCCGTCGGAAGAGGCCAGCACTCTTCAAATCGGGTCAGTGGCATTTCCACCAGTACAATACACCAGTCCATAACTCCATCCTTGTTACAGACTATTTGACCAAGATGTGCATCAAGACTCTTCCTCAGCATTTGGTAATTCTTTAAGCTCACGGGCTGTCGTTATGAGACAATTGAGGAGATAAAAGAGGCTGTGACGAAGGTAATTGACACGCTCACACAAGAAGACTTCTATGACGCCTTCCTGAAGTTGTTGGAACGATACAACAAGTGCATTGCAGCCAGAGGAGATTACTACAAAGGGGACTGAGTTTCATGGATGTACTATCAATAAAATGACCATACGAAAAAAGGCTGGAAACTTATCGTATGCACCTCATATCTTATTTTAATACCTGAAATGCATTTTGATATTATTCAGTATTTTTGCATATTGTGCTCTGTAAAAAGCTCGCGGATTTTTAACACTTTCAATTTTTATCAGAACACCATATCCATTGATACTATTATCCACACACAGACTGTTTCGTCGCATCACAACTCATCAGAGTTTGACTAGAAACGCAAGCTGGGATTGAAATCCGGCCAAGTTTACGTCAGCCTAATAACATAACCTCAAAGCCACCAGCAATCTCAACTTAAACTCTACAATTTAAAGTATATGTATCATTTTTTCCCCTTTTTTTTACATTTTACGCTAACGGAGAACGAAGTTCTCAATTTGCATTACGAGAGTAGCAACATTAATTCCTTCGCAAGGAATATATATATATATATATATATATGTATATATACATATATGATACCGTGTGCAATCATATGTATTCATGTACTTATCCGACTCCTCCAATGTGAGCAGGATGTATACGCAATGTGATTTTTTAAAATTGTTTTTGGAGTAGTTTATTTGCGATTTGTTTGTATATTTGTTTGGGTTTTATGCCATATTAACCTTTATAGGCTATTTAACGCCAAATCTATTTTTATTCAAAAACTGTTCAATTTCAAACAATTCAGTTAAGCATTTTAATACGCAGTTTAATTTTCAAAAAGATTAATATTTCAAGCTATTTAGAACAGTTCGAAGTCAAACACTACCGTTTAGAGTGTGTATAGTTTTTATTCACATACAGTCAAAACTGTTCTATTTCAAAGAAATCAGTTAAGCGTAGTCCAGTTTAAATTTCAAAAACAGTTCAATTTCATACAATTCAGTTTAGTATTCAAAAACAGTTCCATTTCAAAGAATTCAGTTTAGCACAAGTTTGCAATTCAGATGTCAAAACTATTCTATTTCAAGCAATACAGCTTAGCATAAGTACGCATTTTAGTTCTATTTGACCCATACATAAGACCCTATCAGGTGCTACCACTTTGGGTCATAGTGGACCTGGGAGTGGTGGCAATGAAGGAGTCCGCTGCATTCCCCAAAGCTTCAGGATCACCAAAACTTCACCATCAGATTTTTTGTCATATACAGGACACTCTTCGGGAGAGTTCTACCTCACTGCAGAAGTGCAGTCCGAGTATTCAACAGCCCCAATCAACTGAGCAATTTATTTTCAGTTTTACTTTTCACAGAATTGTCACCGTTTCAAAGCTAAAGACCTAATAATTCCTTACTATTTTCTTATAGTTGAAGAAGAACCAATGATTTATGTCTTTCGCTTGGGCATAAACACGAAGTAAATCGTAAAGAGCAAGTCTCGGATTTGATCTCGGGTTGCCGAATCTTTTTCTTTTGAATATAACTATTGCACCTGGTTTGCGTGGGGCTCTGCTGGTATCATCTTCGGTCCATGAAGAATTATTATTAGCCAAATAAACAAATTATTTTCACTGAACACAGGAAGACAGTGCTTCACTCTGGTAATTTCATAAATTGACCTTAGTGACGTGATGCTTCTTTTTTTGCTAAGTGTATACATCTTTGTGTATTTGGTTTTGTCATTAAATGTGAATGGGTTCCAGTGCGTGGGTTATATTAGCGAGAAATGAATACAGAAATGAATTATCAATTAATCCTGATCGTTTGAGCGCAACGTTACCCTTTCGAGTGAAACTGAGTGCAGATTCCGGATCTGATGAAGAAGGCTGAGTCGCTTTACAGACAAGAGAGCATAACAGAGGAAGACTGCAAATCTGATTGCCTGCTTAGGTTTGTGCATTATAAAGAAGAACAAAGAGCCAGTACATATTTGTGTGCATCCAACAATTATGGCAGTGTAAGAAGCTGCTTTCTGCTTACTTAGGCACATAGGATCAAAGAGATTCTCTTTGAAAATCCGTCACCTTCCCTAAAAAATATATCTTAATGTATATTTGAAATATTCATCTGTTTATCTATATATCTACACGTCCCACACTTAGCTTATTTGTTTATTCTTTAGTATCTGCTACGCACAAAGAGATAGATAGCTATCAGTTTAATAATAAGTAATGAGTAAATGTAGTGATATAATCTTGGACAAAAAGGCAGATAATTCCTTGGTGCAAATATTAATGCAGATTATATTAAAATGCTTAGTTCGTGTTGCAAAATGAACAATAGCTTGAGATTTTTCTTAAAAAATCTAAAGCACTTGAATTTTGATATATATAACTTACATCATAGATGGCCAGTACATGACATTAAACTGCATTCATTTGAATATCAGGATAGTGTGGAGTATCTCTTCCTTCTATTTCCACTCTGACCCTGAGTGGAGTTACCTGTTGAAAATACGATTTGTTGAAGATTATTATGGGATAGGAATGCAGGAAACCAACCAAATTATTATTATTATTATTATTATTATTATTATTATTATTATTATTATTATTATTTACTCCTTTTCGGCTTTTTGACGCCAGCGTTAATGAGGGACATCTGGTCATCTTGGTGGGCCAGGCGATCCACAGGGAATTATGCAAGAAATTGAAATTTGACCATATGAACAAATGCTATATGCACAACCCAGAATGCGTCCTAGAGAAAGAGAGGCAAAAAATTCTTTGGGATTTTGAGACAGAAACAAGTCACCTTATTTCGGCCAGACAACTAGACTTTGCGATGGTCCACAAAAAAAAAAAGAGAACCTGCCGAATTGTGGACTTTACCATTCCGGATGACCACAGGGTAAAACTGAAGGAAGGCAAAAAGAGAGATAAATACATATGCCTTGCTAGAAAACTGAAAGAAAACTATGAAACATGAAGGCCATGGTGATACTAATTGGAAATGGCACGCTCGTTACGGTCATCGAAGGATAGGTAGAGGGAGTTGAGGACAAGTGGTGACCATCTGAACAACACCATTGTTATGATCGGCCTGGATTCCTATCCAATAATAATAATAATGACATGACTTGCTGTCACTCAGGCCATTACCTGACGCTGGTGTGAAGAACTCTTAAATGAGTATAATAATAAGAATGATTTATACATTTTCCTGGATTCCTATCCAATAATAATAATAATAATAATATCAATTTTCTACAAAACCAATTTCATAAGATTTATATATATATATATATATATATATATATATATATATATACCTATGAATAGAAGAAAGATATACACTTTAGGTCCGTAACTAAAGTTTTGTGTTTTAGATAGTCAACAGTGTATAGGGCGAAGTGTGTACCAAGCATAGTCAAAATGTCTTTTCCTTTTACGTAAACAATTAGATCTAAAAAAAAAAAAAATTACAAATAAAGATAGGACATTTTTGCAGCGCTGAAACTTGAGATATTCTTGGTATATTCCTGAAATTGAAACTGGCCCAAGAAAGTTTAAGAATTTACCGTGATAATTGGTTAATATTTTTAAAAGTTGTAATGGCAGTAACTGACTTATGCAAGGAAAATACTAATATTTTCAAAATGATTTGAATTTGGACGTAGCGTCTGCGTAAAAAGTAGTTAATTTTTTAGACATTATATTCTTATTGAACATCAGCACGTGTCAATATTGCAGAAACCTATATAACCAAATGTTGCACTTTAACTTAAAATCGGATCATCCACCCACTATCCAAAACAATTTTACACATGAATAGTGCATAGTCTAGTTCACAAATTCTAGTAATATCCATTTTGCCAAAAAATGAAATAATTAAACAACCCTCAGTAATAGCGAGGTATACGCTAAAAGTTATACATAAGAAACAGTAATAGTTATAACAAAAAACAGAAGCATTGTATGGTTCAACCTTGCGTTCAACATGAAAATTATCTAATCAAACATTGGGAAAAAAATTTTCTTCAGTTAATTAAGAAAAACACTTGGAAAAATCTATGACACATAAAGAAGCGGAAAGAATAATTTTGAAAAAAAATTATCATTGCATTTGCAATGACAAATATGTTATTAGCAAACATAATTTAAGTATTTTTAATAAAAAGGAGGATAACTGGAATGACATATGCGACTGCATAGTTACGACTAGACGCTCATTGAATGGTAATTGCTTAATTAATAGCATCAAGGAAGAAAATAACAATGAGGAAAAAGATTTAATCCTTGCGAAATAACCGAAATACCTAAGCAAATGTCATAAGTAGAAGCCCATTTTCATTAACAGAATATATGCAAACAGTTCAACATAATCTAAATCGGCTGGGGCTGTAAAATATATTGACTGCTACGAGTGTGTCGGCTATGACATTAAACAATCTGAGGGTGAGGCTCCAGTAATGCTGGAGCTCTGGGGAATACGGAGCACCTCTTCATAACCATCGCTCCCTGGTCCATTTTGGCGCGAAGTGGTGGCACCTGGTAGGATCCTATCTATGAGTAAAATAGAAAACGTTTAAACTGTGTGGGAACAAACGACTTATGCTAAACTGAATTACTTCAAATAGGACTGTTTGATTACTTTATTGTGTGTAAACAAATGACAGATGTTTGATTGAATTGTTAGTGATACATTACAATACTGTGACAAGAGTAATTTTCTTCAAAGTGAATTGTTTGAAGTAGAACTACTTTATTATTTAACTGCATGTAAACAAATTATTAATGTTTGATTTGTTAAAAATATATAACAGCACATGGAGCTATTTATGTGTGTACTAAAGAATAAGCTTTGGTTCGTTTAAAAACGTTATCAACATGTGTTTACAAATCATCTATATTGAATGTATATTTATAAAGAGGATTGGACATTAAATAACCAGTAGTGTTTGATATGCCATAAAACCAAATCAAACCTAATTGAAATCTAAATATATAGGGCAAATGAAAAACGTTATGGGTTAACTAATCGTAATGATAGATGTGAAAAAAATTCAAGCTTATGAACGAGGCGACGAGAGCTACAGACTGTGCCTTAAAGAGAACTCATGCATCCTTGAACACTGTCAAAACAAATTGTCCAAACCAAAAAATCGAATCAATATCTTAGTATTAACATGGGAACAGACGTTTCCTGTGTTATGAGCCGCGTGACCCTAATTAATCACATAACTTCTTCTTAACAAATATAGACTGCCAGAAAAAAAAATGTTTGGACGTTTAAATGCCATGTATTCTAATCACGTTATTTTCTCGCGAACTAACTTCTCATCACGTGACAACATCTCACGCTTGACTTGCAACTATTGTCCCACTCTTGACGAAAGTTAGGGTAAAATCATGATACTTAAATAACGGCCTGACTAAGTTCACAGTTGGTATTAATAGGTTTTATACCTGTTCTGCTATAATAACATTGGGCACACCTTTTTATCAGAGACACTTTTCAAATTTTCAGTTCTAACATATGTATATATACCCTGTACTCGTCAGCCACCAACGATGGGTGGTGCCACAGTTTAGGTGGATAAACTGTGGCATCACATTATATATATATATATATATATATATATATAATTGGGTAGTTTTTCTTCATCGATACATATTTGATTGAACATTATAGACATTATTTGTCTACATATTTTTAATTCTATCGAGTCGCTGTATCAATCTTATAATATCTAGCGTGAATTAGTTGATAATCCTTCCTAAATTACTTATTTCCCAGGTACTTTCTGCCCAATCTTGGGCCATCATCAGGGAAGGGGTGTATTGTAAAAGTGATGTGACTTTTGCATGTATATAACTACTTTGTAATAATTAGCGTTTATACTTGTGTATTGCATAGTGTTTATTTTTTAAAATGTTTCAATAAAAAGGAGCAGTAGCTAAAGACAATTAAGTACATTAGCGCTGGATTCAAAAATAATTCTAATAAATTTGGCTTGTCTAGGTCGATTATGTAGCACCTCGGGAATCTATAGTTTTGCTTTCTATTTTGTTCAAATATTGTTTTGCTTTCGGAAGAATTTTCAAAAATTCAGTTATCGGGCGTGAATGTTCTTTTTTTTTTTTAGATTTTGGGCTTTGTAACTAGTATCAGAAAGATTCATGGTAGGTCTTCTGAATTGGATTGTTGAGGTTAAAGCAACGTATATATTGTTGTTTTCCTAGATTCAATCTCATAAAGGACATTTAATTTTATCTATAACATTAGTTTTTTTGCAAGACTTTAATCGAGGGAGAGGAATTATTATTGAGGATTAAGTTGGAGGCTTTGAATTTATTTTTGTATATAAGTTTTATTTTTTATTACGATCAGAGAAGAGTATATTTTTTAATCAATGTTTTTAAAATATTTTAATCTAATTCATAATTGGGTTGCTTTTGTTTGCGGTATAAAAAAAAGTTTGATCCTATTTACCCAACCCCTCCACTCGGGCAGGATACGACAAAAGGTCAATTTTTTAAGTGGAGTTTAACAGGTTTGAATTCAGAGTTTTCCTTCTCCTAGACTAGTTGCCTCACCAAGGCTGAAGAACCTTGTCTACCCTACTATTTACCCATAGCTGGAGGGAGAAAAATTGGATTCATACCTTTCCCAAGGGTATTAGTGCTATGTGAAATGCAATCAGTCTTGTCCAGGAATTGAACTCGGATCACCGCGTCCATATCCTGTGACGATAACCATTACACCAGTTTGATAAATACTTGTTTATTTTGGGAGTATTGCAGGGTTTATTTTGTCGGCTAATATTTTTAATTATACATTTAATTTGCCCATCAACAATTTCGCTACAGAACCCATTACTAATGAGAGTTTTTTTCACGGGATATTAGGTGATAGAAAATTTTTTTTTTTAAATCAGAAAGAGCATACGCTTTCAAATTTGAGGTTATAGGAGTTGTTGAAAGTGTTTTTTTTTTGTAAGTAATAATAATTTCACTCCTTCAACTAACAAAAAATGTAATGCCCTTTAGGCGATTGTATCTCTGAAAACAATATATACGTCGGTTTAACGTCAACCACCCTTTCGATTCTCTAGTGTCCGCAAAGAGCTGATATATGTAAATCCTTGTCGGTTGGATAACATTGGTTTATCTATAAGAGAACGTCACTTATGAGTTTAACCTTACTTCTCCAGCTCTTGATCATCAACTGTAATAATATTATATATATATATATATATACAAAGATGCTTGACAGAATCGTTTGAGTGACTACAGTTGAATACGCTGGCAACAAAGAGAATACTCACGGAGATTTTTTAAAAAGCCACCTAATTTGGCCATTGATCGAGGATTTCAGTTCTGTATCGATCCGGTCTAATTTACGCCCCATTGATATACTTTTATAGGAATAGTTATTTTATTTTTACGATATCCGATCTCGCGCCAGCACATACTTACTCATTCATCTCTTAAACATACACAGTCGTCCCCCTCATTCACACTCGTGTATCTAATGGAAATGGTTTGGCTGTCTCAAATGTATTTTCATTTTTTTTACAGACCAATATTACAAAGTTTATTTCATCTATAAATCGAGACTATATGACTTCACTTCACACATACACCCGCAAACACCGACAAAGGGCTATATATATATATATATATATATATATATATATATATATATGTGTGTGTGTGTGTGTGTGTGTGTGTGTGCGTGTGTGTGTGTGTGTGTCTTTGTATGTGTGTGTGTGTGTGTGTGTGTGTGTGCATTATTAAAATTGTTAAACTTAACGCTATACAAAATTTTACAACGTTATATAAGTTCTAAAAGAGTAGTAAACGTATTAAAATTATTTCAATGCTGAGAAAAAAAAAAACATATTTTCACAATGATAATTCTTTCAAATAAAGAATAAATAAAGCATACCCCTAACTCACAATTTCACGCAATCGGCTTTTTGTTAAAAATTTTCAACTATATCCGAAAAAATATACTGATCACAATGTATAAAATATATATATATATATATATATATATATATATATATATATATATCAACCATGTATGAAAAAATATCCGTATTAATCATACAAAGCTATATTTTTTAATTTCAGATGCCATAGTAACGAACACATTAATGGAGATTAAGTAAATTTGGAGTCACTAGTTTAAACTGAGTCTGAAAATAGATTAAACTGCTCGTAGAAAACGGGAAATGGAAAGACATAAAATACTAACTGTGTTATACTGTCATCTATTGATTCATGCAGAAATATAAATATATATGCTGGATACATACTGACGCAATGAATAACAGACGCACGCAATGATAAAAACGCAGGAAGACTTCTTTAACAAAATATATACCTCTCACTTTATTTGTAAGGTTCAAAAGGGGTTACTCAAGGTTTGCGTGTGAGAGGGAGCTGGAGATCGAACATAACTGCAATATTTTGACCCTCAAACTTATGGCCGGCAACGTTGAGTCTTTCTCGTTCTTTCAACCTGAGGTCCAGGGCCCACTCTGCTGGATGATGGCTTTCTTACTGCATCTTATCAGCATCTTCTCTGGACCCCAATTCATCAGGACCCCAAGCTCCTTCGGCCTGGAGTGGCTTTCCTTACCACATCTCGTCTCCAACTCTACTGCAACTCAACTGGCCCGTCGAGCTCAACTCAGTTGTACAATCGTTCGACGCCCACTAGATCTTTAAAATCGAATGTTTAATCGTTATCAAGCGGAAATAACTGTCATGCAGTTCAGAGGTCACTCTCTTCCAGTGCATC
Source organism: Sepioteuthis lessoniana (assembly GCA_963585895.1). Taxonomy (NCBI): domain Eukaryota; kingdom Metazoa; phylum Mollusca; class Cephalopoda; order Myopsida; family Loliginidae; genus Sepioteuthis; species Sepioteuthis lessoniana. The sequence goes on from OY757907.1 coordinate 115,158,886, forward strand.
ACTCTGTAGTGGCACAGTGGGACCTTCACCTTGTCTCATATTATCAGCCTTAATTCGCCCACGCGATCTCTTTTGATTACTGGCCATTGGAATGTGTCACTTCCTTCCTGTGCATCACCTTGGAATAGCATTTTTGAGCCGGGTCGAAGGTCAAAATATTACAACTAAATATATGTACGAGGATCATTAAACAGACTTTTTTGATTGATAGTACGCACACGAAACTCTAGTCCCCTTGAAGTAATCTCCTCCGGCTGCAATGCACTCGTTATACGATTCCAACAACTTCTGGAAGGCCCCATGGAAGTCCTCTTTTCTGAGCGTGTCAATGACCTTTGTTGCAGCCTCTTTCATCTCCTCAATTGTTTCATAACGACAACGTCTGAGCTTAGGGAGTAACCAAATTTCACAGGGAGCAAGGTCTGGACAATAGGGAGGCTGAGGAAGTGTCTTAATGTCCATCTTGGTGAAACAGTCTGTGACAAGGATGGAGTTGTGGACTGGTGTATTGTCCTGGTGGAAATGCCACTGACCCGATTTGAAGAGTGCTGGCCTCTTCCGATGGAATCTCTTTCTGCACTCCCTTAAAACCTCAACATAGTAATCCTAACCCTAACCCTTTGGCCAATCAACTCTGGTGTATTGACTTCCTTAATACTCCCATACATTTCATCCCTCACAGACTCCCTGTCTTCCTTGTATCTCTTATGCCACTCAAAAACTGATGTTCGATTCATGCAAAATGGTCAAAAAGCCTCTGAAGTATTCCATACGTTTCTCTGGCATTTTTTCCAAGTTTAAAACAGATTTTTATTGCATATCGTTCTTCTAAAGTTTCTTCATGTCCAGATTGCATTTTAGAAATTCACTCGCTGTGACAATCAGGCTTTAGTGGGTGTATTCCAATTGCCGCTGTAAGTGTTCATTTGAACCTGAAATCATAAAAAATTGATCAGTCATATGATAAGACGTATAGCAATAATATCCTGAATTTTCTAGAGCCTACGATGAATGTAAATGCTTGAACAAAAAGGTCTGGAAACTTATTGAATGCACCACGTATTTCCCTCGGAAGAAATGAAACGCTATCTTAACCTATTCATTTAACGCCCCGTGGACCATGCGCAAGATGTGACATAAGGTTAAACGGAGAATATGTTTTGAATTCACAGCATTTCATTTACTAGACTGGTTGCCAACAAAGGCTAAGGAAAATTGTGGTTCATGTGATTTATCCATAGCTGAGAACAGAATAGTTGGATTCTTACTTTCTCCCATGAAATTAGCGCAAACTGCCTCACTAGTATTTGAACTCATGTCACCGATTTCATTTCGTAGTACGATTATCATTGTGCCAAGTGAACTTGCGAATTAATACGAATGTAAAATGCAACATTTTTTAATTGAGGATTGTTACTTTTTCCTTGAAAGCGAAGAACCGACACTTAATGAACGAAAAGTTTTAAAACTCAAAGCAGATATTACGACTACCAAGACTCGAAATGTTCTGATAATCTCGGATTATTTAAAAATATTTCTATAAGGCTTTACATATAGTTAATACGTTCCAGTTGAATTCCAAGTTGTTTAGAATTGAAACGTTTATAGTTGTCTTTTGATTTGTGCTTTTTGTTTTGTTCTTTCTACGATAAGGAAATGGAAAAGTTGTTTTCAGTGAAATTAGATAGTAAGCACAGAAATACATAGTAGAGTAGCAGGAGTTTTTGCCAATATCTTTGAATTCGCAGACAGATGTTGTTAATAGGAAATAACATGAACAGCAAAGGGATCTACTGGCGCCAAATATTAATGTATTAGTTTTAGTAGTATAGATCTGCGTGAACCAAAGGCGGCAATTTTTATTTTCATTGGAAACGTTCTGTTATACTTTAATTATATCTTTCATTGTATACACAGTTATAAGGAAGGTATGTTTGATGAGAGAGGTTTCAATTTTAGCTCAGATATATACTGAGCGCGTTTTCTGTTTACGCACGTACCTATCTCTCTTGATAAGCCCGTAGATTATAAGCGAAAATCTTTCATTTTACACTACCAATAATTATTGCTTAACTAGAGTTCCCTTTTTATGAATTCTGCTCATTAAACAGCTGATCATCAATACCTACACTACACAGTACAATTGTCAGTTAAAAAATGTCGTTAATAATTACCGCAATTTAGACCTATTGATTAAACAATATATATAAGCATGAGAGAGACAAACAGACAGACTGATGCAGAGAAAGAGACAGAAAGAGGGACTTGTACGTTTTTTATAGATAGACACATACATATATACATGTTGATATCGCGTTAATATTGAACAGTAGTAATTTTTGTATATAAATATAAACTGACTATAAAATCTGAAAAATATAGGAATTATTAATTATCATTTTAAATAAATTTAGGCTACTTCATTAATCTATTGGAATAAAAAAAGTTAACCATACAAAATCAACTGCGAAAGAGTTGAAAGGAGAAACATTAGGTGCCATCATAAACTAGGCATTTAATATGGGTGAAAAGCAAAGTAAATTTGGAGTCCTTCAGAATTATGCTCTCAGTATTCAAACAGTTCATTCAAAAATAATTAGAAGCATAAGCAATGAAAAACCGAACGATATCGCTGCTTGACAGTATCAAAGAAAAATGCAAGTATTGCACTAAGAAGTGCATTGGTCGGTTGGTTTTACGGTGTAATAACTCTTTTGGAGGTGCCCGTGGTGTAATGGTTATAGTCGTTGGAAATGGACACGGCGACTCGAGTTCAAATCCTGGACGAGAATGATTGCATTTCACATAGTACGAATACCCTTGTGAAAGGTATGAATCCAATTATTCTCTCTCCAGCTATGGGTAAATAGTAGGACAAACTAGGTACTTCAGCCTTGGTGAGGCAACTAGTCTAGGAGAAGGAAAACTGTGAATTCAAACCTGTTAAACTCTGCTTAAAAATTGACCTTGTGTCATATCCTGCCCGAGCGGAAAGGTTGGTAAATAGGATTAACCCTTTTCGGATTATTTAAAGCAGAATTAAATTCCAAACAATTCAGTTTAGTATAGTTTATTTTTTGTTTACACACACTTAAATATCAAAACAGTTCTTTTTTTAAGCATAATACACGGTTTAGTTCTATTTGAACCATAGATACGACCCTATCACGTGCTACTACACCCGGTAATAGTGGATCAGGGAGCGATAGCAGTGAAGGGGTACTCTGCGTTCCCCATTGGTCTGGCAGTTGTGGAACTCTACTATCAGATTGTTTAGTGTCACATTCGGGACACTTGTTGGGTGGACAGGCTTACATCTCTGCAAAAAAGCAGTCGGTGTATTCTACAGCCCCAGTCGATTTGACAAAAAAATGCATTGGAAAATCAAAAGACGAAAGAAGTGATAATAGGAACATGGCAAGGCTTTAAGATAAACGATACACTTAGTGTCCTAAATATCAATTGCACTACTTTTTGATATTTTGAAAGACAAAGCGATACGATTGACTACAAAGGTAAGCAAAAATAACAGCTCCTAACACCAAAACAAATACCAATGTATGTGAGTTTCGGAATCACATACAGTTAATTAACATTCCGAAACTTACAATGTTAATTCTAAAACAAAATGTACATACATAGATATTTGAATTGTTCATATGAAAAGTGGAAAAATTAACTTTCAAAATTGTCGAAGACTTTAGATATTGATACATAACGTCTATATATTTTGTAATGTCAAACTAAAAACCTGTGACTTGAAACATGTTAATAACTTTCTACAATACATGAAACAGTAAACACGCACACACGCGCGCGCACACACACACACACACACACACACACATATATATATATATATATATATATGTGTGTGTGTGTGTGTGTGTGTGTGTGTGTGTGCGCGCACGTGTTAGTGTGTCTCTGTCAGTGTGTGTGAGTGTGTGTGCGATTGGGTTTGTAAGTGTGTTTGTGTAAGTATGTGTATGCTTGTGTGAAGGTGTATAACCTCACGCATATATGTCGACCTTCATGAATATTCATATTTGATTCAGAGAAATTTATATTTTTTCCAATGAAAACATTCACTGTAACAGATCGTACACCTAAACAAGAGACAAAAGAAATGTAGATCGTACGTAGTGGATATACGTTGATTTGAACAGTTATTTCAGACGAAAAAAAGAAGATTAAAGGTAAGTGAAAAAAAAAAAAAGTGCAATATATATATATATATATATATATATATATATATATATATATATATATATGCATGTATTGGTAAAATTATGACATGATAAAAAATAAAAATTAGAGGAGATTTAGATCAGTACAGCACTCTCTAACTACTTCCAAAGTGCAGAGCAAATATAATAATAGAGCAATAATCTATCTATCTATCTATCTATCTATCTATCTATCTATCTATCTATCTATGTCTCTGTCTGTCTGTCTGTCTCTCTCTCTATATATATATAGATAGATAGATAAATTGAAATATTTGACTGCTCTAATGTTATGACACACACACACACACACACACATATATATATATATATATATACACACACGAAGTATTTGATTACTCTAAAGATATGGCCCACACACACACACACACACACATACATACACATATTCTTCTATTTCAAATACTTATAATTCTATATAAGTTATTGCGTTGATGTCATAAGAAAATAAAACTAATACACAAAAAAACAATCATTTTTTCAGTAGAATGGTGTTGTTTAATTTCATTTATTTATTTTCAAGGACTCTCAACCTTTTTATGGATAATAAATGCCAAATCCAATTTCTACATATATTATCAGTTTTTAGCGAAATATTGGTAGTTAATTTTTTTTACGGGTCAGGGCTCAATTGTTTGTAAAGACTTGAAACGTTTCAAGTATTTCTATTAATTGTCTGCACATTTCAATAGTTTCAACTATTTCTTATAGCGATAGTTTTATTTTCAGTTAAACGTTTTCAAGTATTACAATCTAATATTAAGAATTCAATTTAATATCTATTATTTGCTTGCACACTTTTAAATGGTTTCAAGTATAGTAATTAATTAAACAGTACAGTATGGAGGTGCCCGTAGGAAATGGACACGGCGACACGAGTTCAAATCCTGGACGAGATTGATTGCATTTCACATAGCACTAATACCGTTGGGAAAGGTATGAATCCAATTATTTCTCCCTCCAGCTATGGGTAAATAGTAGGACAGACTAGGTTCTTCAGCCTTGCTGAGGCAACTAGTCTAGGAGAAGGAAAACTGTGAATTCAATCTGTTAAACTCCGCTTAAAAATTGACCTTGTGTTGTATCCTTCCCGAGCGGAGGGGTTGGTAAATATGATTAAACTGTACGAATTTACCAATAGATGGGACCCTCAAAAAGGGACTACCACTTCGTTTAGAATGAAACCGAGAGTAATAGTATTAAAGGAGCCCTCTAGATTTCTCAAAGCTCCAAGACTTGAGACTCAAAATCAGGTGCCGTTTCGTGTCATATCAAGGACACTCGCTGATGGAGTCTTACCCCTCAGCAATGATGCGGTCAGTCTATTCCACAGCACTAGGCCACTGTACTGAACCATGGAGAAAATAATGGTTATTTTTGGTCTCTCTGTTTAATTGCATTTAAACATTCATGGGTCATTTAATGCCAAAACCATCTTTATCATATTTACCAACCCCTCCACTCGGGCAGAATATGACACAACGTTAATTTTTAAGTGGAGTTTAACAGGTTTGAATTCACAGTTTTGCTTCTCCTAGACTAGTTTCCTTCTCAAGGCTGAAGAACCCAGTCTGTCCTACTATTTACCCATAGCTGGAAGGAGAATAATTGGATTCATACCTTTCCCAAGGGTATTAGTGATATGTGAAATGCAATCCGTATCGTCCAGGATTTAAACTCGTGTCGCCGTGTCATTTCCTACGACGATAACCATTACACCACAGACACCTTTATAGAATAGGCCGTCTTTATAAAAAAGTTGTGGTACTATTTAAATCGTGGATGTGGGTAAGGGGATTCATACAATATAACGAATGGAGTTCAAACTCGTTTACAGTGATGTCGCAGTACATCATGTTTGCCACTAAGTCTGAGGTTACCCTAGTAATATTAAAAAACAATAATGAAGATAATTACCATAATGGTGGCTATTTGTATTTATTCTAGAAAATATGACACCGTGTGAGTATTTGTCTTAATAAAAGAATCTACGCCGATGCAGCGTGATGAGACAGAGAGAGTCAACTACGATCTTTCTCCAAACAGAATAAGTAAACAAAAGAAAAAAAATGCCAAACCTAACTGACATACGTGCTGATTTCAATTCACTCGTGAAATTGCGGAATGAAGATATGAGAAGAAGCAACGATATTCCCACAGTCGGCGTCAGGGTTGTTCCCTCATCAAATTTACTTCCCAGCTTTATGTACTCCAGACTCTGATGAAGATTCCTTCTGTTGCTGAAAAGATAGCTCAGCATCTCAACATATTGCCTTTATCTAGACACTCAGAAAGAACGTTTCCTGCTGAATTAGTCACGCGAAGAATAAGCCATTATTATCTTTGCTTGCTAATATTATGGTCTCTCATCTTTTTTTTCTTTTTTTTTTTGATAAATAATAATAATAATAATAATAAGAAGAAGAAGAAGAAGAAGAAGAAGAAGAATGGCAACAAAATCCTCAGGGACTTTAAGATAAAAATGGATCACCCAATCCCAGCCAGAAGACGCCACCAGCTTATAATAAATAAGAAAGAACGGACACATCGGCAAGTAGACTTCACAGTTCCACGATTTCACGATTAAACTTAGAATATGCTGATTGCACCCCTACAGAGATCTGCAACGTGGGTGGTGTACCTATCTTTACCATTACTTCCAGCTCCACTCAGACCTGCAGCTGTCGTACCTGTTAGCATCTCATCTACGGGTATAGATACGTTTGAAAATTATTAGATAGAAATACTTGATTCAATGTAGCTGAGAAGTATTTGCATTGACACTAATTACTTGAAGCCATTAACCAAGTGGGTAGAGTGTTCGCCAATGGTCTGGAAGTCTTGGGTTCAAACCCAGGCTGCATCATACCAAAGACTTTTTAAATTTTTCTTGATACCTCCTTGCTTAACACTCAGCAATAGAAGGTAAGTATCAAGGGTAAAGTATAGCAATCCACGGAAATGAGTAGTGCCCTCCCTTACACCTCGTGTAGTAGCTATTGAAATGGGAGCGTTCTAGTTGCCCTCGACTACAGTCGCCAACTTATCATTGCTCGCTAAGTATTATAATTTGTTACTTAAAACCGAATAACTTTGTACTAGGGATTTACTATCAGTAAGTAGAAATAATTACTTCAAACCATAAACCATAGACCATACTGGTATCACATGGGCATACTAGAAACCAAAGAACTGCGTGCAAATTATTTGTATCAGACGGAAATACTTGATATCATATAACTGAGAGCTAGAAAAATCTCTTCAGGAACAAATACGTAAGAAATGTAAATAAAAAAAGTACTATGAACGCAATTACCTAACTTCTAGGCAAAGAATAAAATGAACATTTTATATACTGTTAAAATCAATTAATCAATCAGTTATGAGGTTCCAGCAGATCACTTAAATTAAAGGAATTTAGGGAGGTTAGCAAAAGCAATCAACATTATGGTTTGGTTTCTTTGTTTAATGGCATATCAACCTTTGTAGATCATTTAATGCCAAATATATTCTCCTAGAAGAACAGTAGTTGTACTATTTATCTCATAGCTGGGAAGATAAGGGGGTTCATACCTTCCACAATGGTATTTGCCCGAAAGTGAACGTTATAGCGCGACTGGAGTACGAACTCGCTTACAACGATTTCGCAGTCCATCGCTTTAACCATTAAACCACGAGTCTTATGAATTTCGAAGTGATAAAAACACAACCGCTTTCTTTCCCGATGGTATGGAATACGTCACCTGCACATTTGAAGAGGAGTAAGATCCCCCAAAGTATATTCTAGATATGACTCAAAACTACATCTGATGTTGAAACTATGTCCTGGACCCTGGGGAATGTGGAGTACCCTTTCATTGTCATTACTCTCAGGTCCACTAAAGGTTCACTCTTACACAAAACAGATGTTTGGGTGCAATCTATGGTTCAACAAGAATTGTTCAATCATTTATTAAGGATTATTATTAGTTATCTGAAAACCAAGATCAGTGGACAAATTATTTTTATTAGATACGAATACTTGATAAATAGAATTTATAATGTTAAATAGCAATACTAAAAAACATTTACCTGAGTGAACAAATGATAAATATTAAATAGTATTATAAGGATTAGATAGGTAATCATTTAACAGTGTTCAAACAAATATGCTCTACCAACTCTGCTGAAAATAAAGTTACCTACAAAGTACTTGCTAAAAACTCGTATATATTTGAAATAGATTTGGTATTAAATGACCCACAAGAGTTGATATGTTTCAAAACACAAACTAACCAACCAACCCATCTTTAAGATCATCGCATAGTAAAAAAGAATTATGTAAATTTCTTGATAAGAATAGATTATGTCATCAAAATGAGAACGAGGTTAAATATTCAGGAGTCCTCGAAACCGGCGATATTTTTTTATGAATGAAATGTTGGTGAAGGCCTGCACATTATATAACGAAATTTACTAATGTCAGGACTTAAATCACGGGATTTTATCAGCACCATCAAAATTTATGTAGTGTTGGCAGTAAGTTACACTGCCGTCACAAGGGGAAATACGGTAACATCTATGGAAAATACTGAATGCCTGTAAATCCAAAGTCTCATAAAACAAGGCAAATGTTACTAGATTATACTTGAAAAGATAGACGGATGTTAAAGAACTATCTGGCATGCACGACTCTATTCGGAATGAGCCAAGAAACATTGACTACTTACTAATAGTGAGGAAGGATTACATCTCTGTTTAAGTCATTTATTTGGCGGCAATAAAGAAATATAGAGGTTTACAGGAAAAATATAAGACACAACGGGAGGAGTCAGTGAATACACTGTGGCAAAAAGGTAGTTTGATAGGGGATTTCCTAGTTATACTACTGACATCAGAATAAATGTAATTTGATTGAAGCTGGAAAGCGGATAACTGCAAAGAGATACAAATAGCCTAATTGTCGATGTAGATAAAGATTTAGTGACTAACTCCATAATAGAGTCTATTGAGGAGTAACAAATTTCACGGATGTTGCATATAGGTAAAAGACGTTGTAGCCTTGGACAATGTATGTGAAATACTTATGCCAAAATAATACACAAGTCGAAAGATGGAAAAATCTACACTGTGCCATGCAAAATATCCAAATGAAAATAAATGGTAGTTACTCGAACCGAAAGAAGTACGGCAGAATGAGTTAGTGAAATTCTTGTGTAACATGGAAGTACAGATTAACCATGTAATCTCTCATCAATGACTTGATCTTTTGAAAAACACAAGAGTACTCCATGGCTCAGTCAGTTGGGACTACAGAATACACTGATTGCATTTTTGCAGAGGGGTAAGACTCGCCGAACGACTGTCCTAGATATGACTAAACCATTCAGCAGAGTCGACTGGGGCTGTAGAATATACCGATTGCTTCTCTGCAGAGACATAAGACCCCCCACGAGTGTCTTGATATGACAATAAACAATCTGATTGTGAGGCTCTAGTAATACTGGAGCTTTGGGAAATGCAGAGTACTCCTTTTTTTGCTATCGCTATCTGGTTCACTCTGGCCCGGAGTAATAGCACTTGATAGGCTCCTGTCTATGGGTCAAATAGAAGTATTTGATATTTAAACTGTACTTAAGCTAATCTGAATTGTTTGAAATATAAGTGTTTTGATATTTAAACTGCGTACATAAGCTAAATTGAATTGTTTAAAATAGAACTGTTCATAAAGATGAAAATGGATTTGATCTTAAATAACCTACATTGGTTGATATGCCATAAAATCAAAGCAAACTAAACGAAGAGTATGTCATCGTTTTTTTCCCTTTCCTGATCCTCACCATGCGAAAATAAAAATAAATTACGAATTATTCTTAATATATAATGCAGTATCATCATCATCATGTCCCGCTATCAGCACAGATATTCCTGACCCTTTCTTGCCACACCTCCCTATCATCCATTGCTTTCGGCAGATCCCCAAGGCTACATCTAGTATCGGCATAGAACTACTGTATGTAGGTTTGAGCTGGACGTCCTGCCTTTGCTCGTCCATGTGAAGGGGTACATAGGCGTACATCACTTATGAGCTCGTCCCTACTTCTCCAGTAGTGTCCTGCGTGTCTGGTTCGTCTAATTTTGATAGTTTTCGTGATGTGCGGTAGGTGTCCGTATAGCTGCTGCTTTGTGGGGTGCTGTCTCCAGGACATGTTCAATATTGCTCGCAGAATCCTTGAGTAATTGCCGTCAAGCTTTTTCTCTATCCGTTTAGTTAGCGTCCATGTGGTGCATCCATACAACAGTATCAACACGATCGCTATTTGGAAGAAACTGTGCTTCATTTTATCGGTCAGGTCTGATTACCATATGACCGAAATCTATCGTTAGCTATCAAGGCCTTTGATAGTCGCGTGTTGATATCTATCTTGCTTAATGAGACACTGCTCCCTAGGTTGGTGAACTTGTCAACTAGCTTCAGAGTCCTATCGTTTAGTGTAGATATGTCGCGTGTTTACTCAATGTCGGGGATACACTTGGTACAATACGAAAGAGATTCATCGGGAAGCGAGTTATTTCATACATCATTGACATTTTTTCCAAAATCAGCAATCCTTGCAAACGTGCATGCTGTCTAACTGGCCTTATTTGATGCTGAGTTATGAAAAACGTCGGTAGTTACAATCAACACAGTTCGAAGTTGATATACTTATGACGATAATCATATTTACTAACCCCTTGACTCGGGCGGAATATGACACAAGGTCAATCTTTAAGCGGAGTTTAACAGGTTTGAATTCACAGTTTTCCTTCTCCTAGACTAGTTGCCTCACCAAACCTGAAGAACTCAGTCTGTCCTACTATTTACCCATAGCTGGAGGGAGAATAATTATATTATACCTTTCCCAAGAGTATTAGTGCTATGGGAAATGCAATAAATCTCGTCCAGGATTTGAACTCGTGTCGCCGTGTCCATTTCCTACGAAGATAACCATTATACCACTATAATTATGACGATAATAATCCCTAATGTCAATAGAATAAGACATGAGTGTATATATTCAAATGCCGAGTCATCACTACTTATCCAAAATAAAATAAAAAAAGAAATGAAATAATAAAAGCAAGGAAGAAAAAAAGAAAAGTTGAGAGTAAAAGTGATAATCAGAAAGATATCGTTTGCATTTATGGAAGAAGGAAGAAAGAAAGACGAGAAAAAAGAAATGAAGAAAAGATACAGAGAAAGAAATTGAAGAATCATTTATATATATATATATATATAGAGAGAGAGAGAGAGAGAGTGAGAGAGAGAGAGGGGGAGAGAGAGAGAGAGAGAACGAGGGAGAAAGATATGAGTTAAATAAATAAAGGTAGCTTATCTAAAAAGTAATTTTAGAAGTTTTTTTTTCAAACAAAAACGTAGCATTATTGAGTTTTCATAAAAGTTTTGGTTGGTCAGTTGGTTTTGGTTGGTCAGTTTTGGTTGGTCAGTTGGTTGGTAGGTTGGTCAGTTTTAGGTGGTCATTTTGGTTGGTCAGTTTTGGTTGGTAAGTTGGTTGGTTCTACAGCGTGACAAAGTTTGTTTGTTGGTTGGTTCTATAGCGTGACAAAGTTTTGGTTGGTTTGTTTTGGTTGGTCAGTTTTGGTTGGTCAGTTTTGGTTGGTCAGTTTTGGTTGGTAGGTTGGTTGGTTCTACAGCGTGACAAAGTTTGTTCGTTTATTAATGAAGAAAGATTTTTTTTAATATATTTTTTTCATTTTTGAAAACTATTCTCAGTTTTCAAGTTACTAATGACAATAAATTAGATGAAATATCTAGACATTCCTCTTTATTCTTATTTCAATTTGAAAGAATTTATACCTCTTCTAATCGGAAATTTATTCGAATATGAACATTTTAGAATTTGTTAGTATATATATATATATATATATATATATATATATATATATATATATATATATATATATATAAACACTTGCAAACCATATCTAAAATGTGCAATAATTTAATTTTTATGTTTAAATTGCATAAAGTTCAAAACTTTTTCGTATAATTTGCTAATGTTGATATTTGTTTTTGTAATTTAAACTCCAAAATCATTTTGTGCAGTGGTTTAGGACTGTAGAATACTCCGACTGCACCTCTGAAGAGGGGTAAAAAAACCCTCAACGAGTGTCCTGGATATGACAGTAAACAATATGATGGTGAGGTTCCAGTAATGCAGGAGCTTTGGGGAATGCAGAGTACCCCTTTATTGCCATTGCTCCAAGGTCCACTCTGGTTCGGAGTGGTAGCACCTGATAAGTGTCTTATCTATGGGTTAAATAGAATTAACGGCATACTTATGCTAAACTGAATTGTTTGACTGAACTGAATAGCTTGAAATAGAAATGTGTACTGGTATTTAAACCGTACTGATATTTAAACTGCCTGCTTATGCTAAACTGAATTATTTGAAATAGAACTGTTTTTTTTACATTGAAACTGTATTTACACTAAACTGAATTGTTTAACATAGAACTGTTTTGACATTTAACTGTGTATAAACAAAATCTGTACTTATACTTAACTGAATTGGAACTGCTTGACTAAACGGAATTATTTGACATAGAACTGATTATTCACATAAAGATGGATCTGGGGTTAAATAATCTGCAAATGTCGATATGCTATAAAAACTCAACCAACCAACCAACCAACCAACCAAAATCATTCCAGAATTAGTTCCCTGGTAATGAGTTATTCTAGAAAATATTTCTTTTACAAAGCTTGAAAAAACTTATCCCATTCATTTGAATAACTTAAGCTAGTTTGTTTAAAGGATATTTTTGAAACCATGATGTTCAGCTCTATTAGGAAATATGTTTTTCGTAGTAATTTTTTAAAATCTATTTACTACTAAATGAAAAAAATCCAGGTGCGCATCGTCTAATTGAGATAAATCCATAATTTTTCTGGAAGCAGTAGATGTTTACAAACGCAATACCATGAATAAGAACGTCTTTATTTTTTCAGGGAAATATGTTTCCTTTCCATCTGTTAATTAAGAAAGGTGAACATGTCACTAAACATTTAAATCCGTGGCCATGCGATTTCCAATTATGGAGGAAAAAGAAAAGTCTTAATCCTTACTGACTGGAATTTCTTTTTCTCTCTGACTGAAAAGGAAGAAGTCAGGGTGATTTAAAGACCTAAACAAGGGATTAGAATAGGCTGAATCCTTTTTCTTGTTTGTCTGACCCTGACATTTTTCAGAATGTTCTGCATGGAATGTGTCCCTAGGTCAGAACAAATTTCAAAAGAGGGGTTAGAATGAATTAGATATGGACAGTGTTGACTGTTTCTGAGGTTGCCAGTATTGTGGCCAAGAATTAGAAAAACAGGCATTGAAGGGATTATTCGGTGGGGTTATCTGCAGGGATTAACTTGAAGAACGTTCGATGGCGTAATTTCTAATTTGATTATTAATGATACTATTTCAAATTAATATTCTATAAATATATTTTTTCTTTTCCTTTGTTTATACCAGGAATTCTTCAGAAAATGCACATTTACTTTACCAGCTATTAAAAAGACCTGAGACACTTGAAATGGCTATACAAGATAATATATTTCGTAAAGAAACAAAGTGGGGTTTCACGTGGTATAATGGTGAAAACGCCGGACTGCGGAATCGTAGTGAGTTCGAACTTCAGTTACACATTTCCGTTCACTTTCGGACAAATACCCTTGGGAAAGGTATAAAACACCTTACCTTTGCAGCTATGGGTTAAATAGTACCACTAGTTGGTCATTTAGAAGGATGGCGTTGGTATTAAATAACCAACAAATGTTATATAATAGCCGAGGTATTTCGGTTCATGCCTTTGAGTTAAGTTAGGCTGAGAACCTTTCGGCTCAGCACATTGGTTAGGTGCAACATTGAGGCAGGTGTTAACGTGGGTGCGCGTGGGCGGATGGAGGTGTCACTCAGATGTCATAATAGTCTGAGACGAAACGGGTTGACAGCGTGCGGGTGACGTTACGCACCGGAAGTGCGCGGAGGTTTGTGTGAGAATCTGAAGAAAGTCAGGGAGTTGAGTACTAGACGCCAAACGAGAAGAGTCAACATTTGGAATTCGCAGGCACGAGGCGGACTTGCGCCCTATGAGGGCCGCTCGAGATGGGGGCCAACTGAATAAGACAGCATAGAAGATTGTGTGTCTCCGCCTGATGTCGAAACCTTTAACTCAAAGTTAATAAAAAGGTTTCGTGCCTGAACAAGAAGTCGTTACGTGTTTTGAAATTCTGAGATTCCTATGTTCTTTTTATGTTCTATTATTATGAACATTATTTGTCCATTTCGCACATGACCATAATCGTGTATATGGCTATGTAACACGAAAGGTGATATACTCTTAAAGAAAGTAAAGAAGTATGAAATGCTCATTATTTTGACACAAGCCGATTTTAATATTACTATTGTAACCTTAACCAAATATGTGCTTTATACACAGATAATATACCATAATATATTTTTTTATAAAATAGAAATGTTAAAAAAAGCAAACCCTTGCAGATTTTACATATTATTTGAAAGTATTGCGTTCTTGATATAAAGATCTTTAACAATATATTCTTGATACATTTCTTTCTTCATATAATCTGCTGGTCAGACAAGTTATATATATATATATATATATATATATATATATATATATATATAAGGAAAGAAAGAAAGAACAAAAAAGTAACAACTCATCCCTTCAATGAACATTTGTTTAGGTTTTAGGAAATATTTTACCTTATCAGAATTAAATTCATTCTTTTTTATAAGATTGTGTATCACAATGGTATTTGCCTAATTATGAAAGGAATGATCACAATAAATGATACGTTCATGTTATTCCATTTTTCAAAAAATGTGCCACTTAATGTTTTAAGATTATTAACACCTTAAAAATAATACAATTGATACTGAAACAAATAATCACTCCTTTCTTGGTTGAATGTTGTAAACTTCAGCATCTCTAGGTAAATATTGAATCAAGGATACGGTTTAAAATAAAATAAATCCTCTTTCAAATTACTGGCTATATCTTGTAACAGGTAATTATGACAGGATTGGAAAATATCAAGCATTATCTAGAGATATTTTAATGGTAATGGATTTGAATCCAGTAGATAGGCAAAATATTTGCTTTTCTTTCCGTTGAAGACTCCATCATTCCTTCAATTAATATGAATCATTTTCTATACTAACTTCAAAAATATTTCCAATGTTAGATATAAATCACGTTTCAGCGTTAGTCTTTATACCGTGCCCGTGGTGTGATGGTTATCGTCGTAGGAAATGGACACGGCGACATGAGTTCAAATCCTGGACGAGACTGAGAGCATTTCACATAGCATTAATATCCTATGGAAAGGTATGAATCCAATTATTCTCCCTCCAGCTATGGGTCAATAGTAGGACAGACTAGGTTCTTCAGCCTTGGTGAGGCAACTAGTCTAGGAGAAGGAAAACTCTGAATTCAAACCTGTTAAACTTCGCTTAAAAACTGACCTTGTGTCATATCCTGCTCGAGCAGAGGGGTTGGTAAATATGGTTAGCCTTTATACTTTTTCCTCTAAGAAATTATAGAAAATGCTACGTTGAAAAATAACCAATGTTCATGATGTCAACTGGGCTGCTCATTTGAAATGTATGTTTGAAATTTTGCTGGCAAAGTGAAATTTTGTCATTACTAGTATACAGGCAGAGCAAGATTTTGTCATTTTAAATGCTTGAAAAAAGGTAAAGGTGTATCACAACTCGATATGAAAATATGTTCGCGAAAAAAAAAAAAATGGAAAATAATTTAAATATCTGAACAAGTATTCTTATGAAAATTGTAAATCTAAAAGTTACAGCATAACAAAATCTTAGATTTAGACATATCAATCGTGGATTAATTGTATCGAATCATATTGCTTACAACGACACAACATTCTTGGTTCAAAAAATGAGAAGAGAAATATCAGAATCACGTTGATTAATCGACAAACTTTTTTGAAGTAACTTATATTTTCTTCTTTAAAGGGAACCTTTTTTCTTTGAGGATACTTCCTCTTTATTAATTAAATATGAAATCGACTCACGGCTAACGAAGGCATGGACAGCTATCGATAGGCTTTCGATCATATGGAAATCAGACCTGATCGATAAAATGAAACGCAGTTTCTTCCAGGAAGTGATCGTGTCGATACTGCTATATGGATGCACTACTTGGACGCTAACTAAACGATTGGAGACGAAGCTAGATGGCAATTACACAAGAATGTTGCGAGCAATATTGAACAGGTCCTGGCGGTAACACCTCACAAGGCACCAACTATACGGCCACTTGCCACGAAAACCTGTCACGAAAACTATCCAAGCTAGACGAACCAGACATGCAGGACATTGCGGGAGAAGCAGGGACGAGCTCATAAGTGATGTACTCCTATGAACCCCCACATATGGCCAAGGAAAAGCAGGACGACCAGCTTGAACATACATACAGTAGCTATGTGCGGATACGGGATACAGCCCTGAAGACAGGCCAGAGGCGATGAATGATATGGAAAAGTGGCGAGAGGGGGTCAGGGATATCCGTGCTAGCGGCCCGACATGATGATGATGATGATGATGATGATGATGATTTACCAACCACTTCACACAAAAACGATGCAACACAAGGTTAATATTTAAGCGGGATTCAACAGTTTTAAATTCTGAGTTTTCTTTTTCCTAAAGTTAAAGAGTCCAGTCTGTTCTACTTTTTATCCATACTTAGTTGAAGAATATTTGGATTCATACCTATCTCAAGGGTTTTAGCGATATTTGAAATGCAAACAGCCTCACTCAGGATTTGAACTTGGCTTACCATGTTCATTTCTTACGAAGCTAATCGTTACGGCAGAAGCACCTCCACACAATCATCTTTCTCGATAGCCTCACGAGTAGGACCACTGGATCTATTACATCATGTGAGGTGCCCGTGGTGTAATGGTTATCGTCGCAGGAAATGGACACGGCGATACGAGTTCAAATCCTGGACCTAGCTGATTGCATTTCACATAGCACTAATACCCTTGGGAAAGGTATGAATCCACGTATTTTCCCTCCAGCTATGGGTAGATAGTAGGGCAGACTAGGTTCTTCAGCCTTGGTGAGCCAACTAGTCAAGGAGAAGGAAAACTGTGAATTCAAACCTGTTAAACTCCGCTTAAAAACTGATCTTGTGTCATATCCTGCCCGAGCGGAGGGGTTGGTAAATAGGATTACATCATGCAAAGTAGTAGTGTCTATCCTACTGAATTACCGAGCTAAGCATTTTTTACGTATCGTATGTTTATATATTTCAGAGATTTGATTTTGTACTCGCCAAAGAAATGTATTAAAGAAAAAAAGAAAAAAAAGAAAGAGAAAACAATACATCTCACCTTGGTTTGTTTGATATTAGATATAAGGAAGATATCAGGAAATGTCAGCATATTTTTCTGAAAAGATAAACCGTGTATATATCTAATCAATAAGTACTGCTGATTTTCTTTTAGAATTGCATTGTTAATAAAGAAAAGCTAATCGTCTTTAATCTTTAATTAAAACAAGATTCACTCACAAGTCCGTTATGGGATTGGTCCATTATGTGCCTAATGAAAATACACCGCAGAAAATGTTTGTATATTCTGCTCTCAATTAAAATGATAGAATAATTTACTATATCAAATTTAAAAGGATATTGTACGTAATCATAAATTAATGTAAGTTTAAACTTCTGCATAGCCTGGAACGAGCAGCAGCAAGCATAGGCCTCCATGTTAATGCACACAAAACGGAATATATGTGCTATAACCAAACGGGGGACATCTCCACTCTAGAAGGAACCCCTCTTAAACTAGTAGACAAATTCACGTACCTAGGAAGCAGCGTCGAATCAACCGAAAAGGACATCGAAACGAGGTTAACGAAAGCATGGACAGCTATCAATAGGCTATCGACTATATGGAAATCAGACCTAACCGATAAAATGAAACGCAGTTTCTTCCAGGCAGCGGTCACATCGATACTGCTATATGGATGCACTACATGGACGCTAACAAAACGGCTCGAGAAGAAACTAGATGGCAATTACACAAGAATGCTGCGTGCAATCCTGAACAAGTCCTGGCAGCGGCACCCCACGAGAAACCAACTGTACGGCCACCTGCCCCCTATCACGAAATCTATTCAAGTTAGGAGAACCAGACATGCAGGACATTGCTGGAGAAGCAGAGATGAACTCATAAGAGATGTACTCTTATGGATCCCCACACACGGCCGCGCAAAAGCAGGACGACCAGCACGAACGTACATTCAGCAGCTGTGTGAGGATACAGGATGTTGTCCTGAAGACCTGCCTAGGGCGATGAACGATAGGGAGGAGTGGCGAGAGAGGGTCAGGGATATCCGTGCTGCCAGCACGATATGATGATGATGATTAACGAACAAAACAAAGTATACGTATATATTTACCCAAACTCACAGCCATAGGTAGGATGTTACATCAGGTCAGCTAAAATAAAGCTTCTTTTAATTTAGAATATCTCTACTAGCCTGGTTTTCAAACCAAGACTAAAGCACACAATCCGTTCCATTATTGTTGTATAGTCACAATACAACTATACAAATATACAGATGCAGGGAAATACGAAACACTGACGACTCTCCGTTGTTCAGGTACGAAACGTTTATTAACTTCTTGGCTTTAGTTTCTCGATACGAGGAGAGAGAGAGACACAATTTTTACTATGCTGACTGTACTATTTGACCCAACAACCGCGATTCACATCCCGTAGCCCCCAGTTGGACTGGCCCGGCCCAGAGTCGGATCTCAACGAACGTCTTTTTCAAAATCACCAAATTATCAGCCCATCGCTTCCGGGCATGGCGTCATTAACACCCCAGCCTTATTTCCTATCTGGGTTTTTTATTATGACATTTGTGATTGTCATATCCTCTGCGCACGAGCGTGATCTGTACTCAATGTGTGTGCACCTGCACTAAGAGCCGGATAGTTCAAAGCCCAACCAAACCGACTGATGAAATATAATTAACGAAAAATGATTAATATAAAAAAATCATTCCGTAATTATATAACATTATTAATCTATCGCTGGGAGAAGAAGATATAGTTAATACCTTGCCCGTGGGGCTTTAGGAGGTGCCCGTGGTGTAATGGTTGGGGTCATAGGAAATGGACACGGCGACACGAGTTCAAATCTTGGACGAGACTGATTGCATTTCACATAGCACTAATACCCTTGGGAAAGGTATGAATCCAATTGTTCTCCCTCCAGCTATGGGTAAATAGTAGGACAGACTCTGTTCTTCAGCCTTGGTGAGGCAACTAGTCAAGGAGAAAGAAAACTGTGAATTCAAACCTGTTAAACTCCGCTTAAAAATTGACCTTGTGTCGTATCCTGCCCGATCGGAGGGGTTGGGTAAATATGATATAGTTAATACCTTTCCCAACGTATTAGAACTAAGCAAAACGCAAACAGCACCACGTGTCACCGATTTCTTTTTCTACGGGGATAATCATAGGCCTTCCTACTTATTTAAGAAAAAAATTATCGAGAGTGAAATATAGCACAATCTTCTTGAGTATGGACGATGCAGTAAAGCTTTCCACCTAAATGAGTCGAATGACTTCCTTGTCCAGATGTTTAAATATGGACGAGCATTGACATGCAGAATGAGGACATTACTGATGGCCAAGATGTAATGCCTTCAGACTGTCATCTCTTCAGCTCCATGAAAGAGGGATTAAGAGGAAACATTATGACAGTGAAGAAGTGAAAACTGCAGTGATGAAGTGGTTCAAAAAACGGTCAACAGAAATTTACGAGGCAGGGATACATGCCCTCATTCGAACGTGAAACGTTGTTATTGTAAGAAATGGGGATTATATAGAGGAGTAAGGATGTGATCCCCGGAGAACTAGGTTCATTTTGGGGTATGATGTGTGTTCCTGTGTCGGTGATTATTCCAGTACTAAAGTAAAAGGCATTACTTTTTGACTCACTTTCGTAAGATTACTATGAAAGAGACTTCATACGTTAATTAACAAAACTGATTATAAATTATAATATTTTCTTTTTCGTACCATGACTTTGCGTCGATGTAAATGATTTTGTAGTGAGTTTCATTGCCCCAATATGCAGTGAAGTGTCGTATAAAAAGTGTCTTTCTCTGAACGATACTTGCCAAATGAACACGCTGATAAGAGCTCTTAAGAAAAAAACTGCTATTCGTTAGATTCAATAGAAACTCCCACAAGATTTAACTACGTTTTCAGCAGAATGCACGTACGCTACAACAATATATATATATATATATATATATATATATATATATATATATATATTGTTGTAGCGTACGTGCATATATATATATACATACATATATATATATATATATATATATATATATATATATATGTGTGTGTGTGTGTGTGTGATAAAATAATCTCGTTGTGTGGGCGTAAGAAAGATCGATTTCTATATTATTGCCGGCAAGGTCAACAAAGATATCATGAGTGCATAATCAGAATTCCAGCTGATTTATTCACTTCTTCAAACCAGTTGAATATACCAATATTAGTATTTGTTTACGTATACTTTTTACCGTACACATACAACTAAAAACACACTGATAGAGAGAGAGAGAGAGAGAGAGAGAGAGAGAGAGAGAGAGAGAGAGGTTCGCACGTAAGCACACTCAAAGAGGCATATATATATATATATAATCATGATTTACATTTAACGCAAAATAAGTTTTCCATCATTTAAATACAATGTTCTGTGCTCGTAAATGCAGAGCAAATCAAAATGCTGGTGCACCAGATGATGGTCACATGAAATACAAATAGATACACATCGACACACACACACACATATATATATAGATAGATATATATATATGCAGAATTTTCTCTTTTTAAACATTTGATTGAATACGACAGACACTTAGTGCCTAATTATTCTATCTTTGATCAGTTCAAATCTTTGTATAAGTCGTTTGACATTCGGATGGAATGAATTTTGGAAAGCACCATATATTCCCCTGTCACTTTCGGCTCTTAAATTAAACTTTGAGGGAAGCGAATACATTGGCCTCCAACTTGTTCTTCCAAAGACTCTTTATATTAGAATATATGAATAGTCATTATGATTGTCATTCTATTATTTGCTAAGTGAAAGGTGGTTCAATCTGGAGCGGCGAGTACTTGGGAAAAATGGCACCTTCCTAAATTCACTCTACCTAAACATCAAACGACTCATTCAAAGATTTGAATAGATCAAAGATAGAATAAGAACACATGACGTTTCTGTCTAATTTAATCGAACACACACACATGCACACACACACACACACACACACACACATATATATATATATATATATATATATATATATATATATATATATATATTAGCGCTAAAAAGACCCAAGGTTTTATTCCTGTGAGAGTAAAAGCATAAAATGTGTATGGCTAGATAACTGGCTCCGATCCTCGCTTAACAGAGATATCTAAGTAAGTATAGTTGATGACTATAGTCGACGGTGACCCGAAGGCTCCTTTTTCGATAGGTACTACACCAAGGTGTAGAGGAAGGCGCTACTCCATCGCGTGGAATTCTCAACTTTACCCTTGATCCGTACCTTATAATGCTGAGTGTTAAGCATGGCGGGATCAAGTACCATTTTTTGAGTCTTTGGTAAGACTGGATCTGGGGTTAATCCCCGGTCTCCGGGACCATTGGCAAACACCCTACTCATTAAGCAAAACAAACAGACAAAAAAACAACAAAGGAATATATAGGGAGAAGGGAAAAAACTTTGTATTGAAGAATTCATTGAAATAATATTAAGTCCTAGCAGACTGGATCCGGGGTTAATCCCCGGTCTCCGGGACCATTGGCAAACACCCTACTCATTAAGCAAAACAAACAGACAAAAAAACAACAAAGGGAAATATATAGGGAGAAGGGAAAAAACTTTGTATTGAAGACTTCATTGAAATAATATTAAGTCCTAGCAGACATTTGCTATATTAACAGACAGACGGTCTGCTGGACAAAATATGAAAAGTCTACAATACTTTCAAATGGAATGAAGAGTGACTTTCTCAGTATAAAGAAGTCAACAGTAAAATTCTCAGGACAGTCATAGTTATTTATAAGGTGTTCTAACATCTATGACCCATATGTATTCTTAAGATTATCGGTCGGGCTAACATTGAATTTACCTATTTGCATATTTTTAAGATAGTGTATTTTCTTATTTTTAACCCAATATTTTCTTCATTTCCGCTCTGTTGAGCGAAAACCGAAATCGCTTGGCTAGCCTGTCACCTTTCATGGTTTTACTCTCATTATGAATTAAACCTTTGGTCTTTTTACCATTATGATTAAATTTTTTCGGAAAAAAACATCTTCAAATACTTTAAGACCAGGTACGATCCCGATGTAATCTATTGATTGAAATATATTTTAAAGATCAAAAGTAAAATTAGAACTATAAAAGATAACATATATTTTCTCCATTCGTGCATGACCGATAATTTTTTTCCCTTTTTATACTTTTGGTATTAAAAGGGAAAAATCAAATCCTGGATCCAGGATAGAAAAAGCATTTATTCAGATATTTCTATCGACACTTATGTGTAATCTTCCGAGCTTGAATAAGAATTTTTTTACAGCTTTGGGGTGAGTTTCTCAGCATATTGTTTTCTTTTCTTTTTTTTTTTTTGACAAAATACGTTTTATTCGTTATGTCACAATTATTCATGAACATAGCCTAATTAGACAATCGTCTGAACATCATATTATTTTACAATATTTGATTTATAAAAAGTTTGAGTGTTCTGTTAATCCTTATATTAGTAAGAATGTTTTCAGTCTCTCCTCTTTAGAGTTATTTAATCTTGAACTTATCATTCTAGCGCATGGGTTAGACAACTGTATTCCTGCCCCAATTATTATACAGGAAGAGATTTATTCTGTATTTAATGTTCTCTTTGCACAAATTAGAAAATATTCAACTCGTCTCACTATTAACCATTTTACGGATCTTAAAGCCATGTTAAATGAACAAGCTATTCATACGCACATACTCCAATTTCATATTCCGAATCCAAGAGGCGAAGTGGACATTTTCGCTCGTTAAAGTCACTTGGGAATAATAAATCCTTACTAATCACCAGATATGATAAAGGTTGTGCTGTTATCAGCGAAATCATCAAGACTATGTTGATAAAATGAAGACAATTTTAGAGGACGCCTCCAGATTTATAAAGCTTCTTCGGTGGATACACGCGGCCATACTCTGATTATTGAAAGGAAATTCCAAAAGAACATGCTCAAATGGGTCAAGAGTTGATATCTTTCCTCCACCATACCTAATTTGATTGGACCGGTAGGTTCTATTTACGCTCAACTTTTTGGTTTGCCTAAAACACATAAGGATGATATCCCATTAAAACCTACACTGTCCACGATAGGTTCTCCCCAACAGAAAGTTGTTAAATGTCTTACAACCATATTGCAAACTAGGTTAGATTACTACAGCGTTCATTTTATTGAAGATGACTTTCAATTTTCTAGCTTTATAACTGTATATCCGTTAAATGATAAGTTTACGTTCCTTTGGTGCCTTTAGTTTATTTACCTGCGTTTCGCTTCTTGAGACTATTGATATATGTATGGATTTACAACATCCAAGTCATTTGTCGCCTCTGACATTCCTGTGAATATATTTATTGCGTTTGCTTCCATTTCTGCAGAATTTACTTTTGATAATATTATGTACTGATAGATTGACGTGGTCTGTATAAGTTCTGCCCTAGGACCCACGAGAGCTAAAATTTCCAAAGGATTGCCTGAAATTAGTATCTATTCCGAACAAACCCGAAGTCTATTTTTGTTATGTTGATGATATTTTTACTTCTCTTAATAATATCCATCCAGATGATTACAGAGTTCTTGAGTTTAATTTTAAATATTTCGCCCCGTCACTTGCATTTAGAATACACAGATTATATACTCAGCATAAGAAACCCTTCTCTATAAACCGGCTGCCCTGAATATGATCTTAAACTGCGTCTGTTGGGCATGCTACAATTCTGGGGGTCCGTGGGTTAACCCTTCATTTCCACTAATTCTAGGGTCACTTTGATCTGGAGTGATAGTAACCGTTCAGGTCCCATCAAGGGGTCAAGTAGATCCGTATGAATTATTTTTATTGGATAGAGAAATAACATTTGTGTGCAAATAAATGATTACTCTTTTAAGGAATTAGTTACTTGAAATCATATAATTGAGTACAAATTATTTGTATTAGATAAAAATACTTAATATCCCATAGCTGTGTGCAAATTATTTGTATTAGATAGGAATACTTGAAGCCATACAACTGTATTAGATAGTAATACTTGATATTTTTTTTGTTGGTTGGTTGCTTTGTTTAATGGCATATCAACTTTTGCAGGTTATTTAATGCCAAAGCCATTCGCCTAGAAGAACAGTAGTGGTCCTATTTAACCCATAGCTGGGAGGATAAGGGGGTTTGTATTTTTCCCAAGGGTAACTGCCCGAAAGTGAACGTAATAGCGCGACTGGAGTACGAACTTGCGTACTACGTTTCCGCAGTCCATCGCTTTAACCATTACACCATGAGGACACCACCATATTTTTTTTGTGAAATATGCATGATAAGATAGGGTTACAGAATAAATGAAAATGAACGAGTAATGATCCCGATATTTAAACAAAACAATAATTTGCACAAGAAAGGGAAGCCAACTTCAAGTTACCCTTTCTAGATATCTTCGTTTTTATGACTACTTCCTGTTATGTCACATTGTTATATCGTAAGCATATATTCGCTGGTCTTTATATGCGTTGGGTTCCCTTTTGTTCTACAAAAAAAAAATAATGATTTAATTAATACCTTGGCACATAGAACACTTATGATTTGCTCCAGATCGAAA
>OY757907.1:115186647-115246647 GCA_963585895.1 Sepioteuthis lessoniana
ATTTGTGATTTCTTCTTTCACTCTTTATCTTTGCTAATCCTGACTGACTTTGCTCAAATTCTTTGCAATTAGTTCCAGAACTCCATTCCTAATTAATCACTCAAGCTGACCATTCTTACGACCAAATGTCAAAGGCACGTTGGCATTTTAAGCCGCTCTCTCTTGAACGTGATTACCCCTAAAGTGACCCTGTCTTTCCCTTTTATCATTTGGGCAAATGGTGTCATGTAATCATAATCTGTTTTTATGATCAGTTATTAGGTAAATTTCAACAAACACACAGACTTACACACTCCTATATATATATATATATATATCCTTAGTTAATTTTTGATATTTTCTCTTAACTTTTTTCAACTGATGTAGTTCATGTGCAAAACTTTTCCTATGTTGTGCTTAAATTTTTTAAAGAATATGTTTAAAAAAAATACTTATATCTTCTTCCAGAAATGATCTCTCTCTGTCTCTCTCTCTCTCTCTCTCTCTATATATATATATATATATAATTTGTGTGTAAATATGTGTGTGTGTATGTGTGTGTGTCTGTGTGTGTCTGAGTGTTTGTATATGTGTATCTGCTTTTAGACAGTAGATTTTCATGCAGCCATAAATAGGCCACTATCTTAATTAAATGGAAATTGCTGTGTATATATATATATATATATGTGTGTGTGTGTGTGTGTGTGTGTGTGTGTGTGTGTGAGCGCGTACGTCTGTGTATGTATGTGTGAGTATATATATATATATATATATATATATATATATATATATATATATATATATATATATATATTCTTCACATCTGTGTTCTCCAAATGAAACCTTGTGTCGCGTTTTCAGCGAGGACACAATTTTGATATTTAAGGATATGGTAAATATTTTATATAACTTGTCTAATTTGCATTATATATCTTTTATTATCCCTCTGGCTCATTATTTTGGTTTCTCTATATCCGTCGCTCTCGGTCCCTGTCTTTGTCTATCTGTCTGTCTGTCTGTCTGTCTTTCACTTTCATTTAAAAACTATCTTTCTCTCTATCTCATTTTCTCTCTCTCTCTCCTCTCTCTCTCTCTCTCTATATATATATATATATATATATATATATATATATATGTGTGTGTGTGTGTGTGTGTGTGGCATTTGGTTATATATTTCTTTCAATCCAATAATAAACTCTACATGAGTTAACGCCGGAGATTGTGATGATTTCATTACAAATGAAATGATTCAATTTTTTTTTCTATAACAGGGATGAATACTGTGAAATGAGATGAGCTTAGTTGTAGCAGTAAAAAAATGCTAATGATAACAAGCAACACATTTCTACCTCAATTACAATGCCGAGTTTGTATTAGAAGGAAACCAAAATTACGGAAAATAATTGGGATACGAGGACACTTAATAGGACATTATATCTGCTGGTGATACTGCCTGTCACACGAAGGAAGTTCGCTATTTGCTGAGAGTTACTGTTTAATTACGCTAATTATGCAAATTAGATAATTCCCTGCCTCAAACAACGTTCGAAAGGCCGGTTTTTGACGACAGAGCTGTTGGAGAAGACTTGATCGCTTCATGCAGCTTTGCTGCCATTTTGTCGCGGGAAAATTATATTGAGTAATGAATTATACTTACTGAAGATAAGAGCAAAATCATAGAAAGAAAGAAGATATTTAAAACGTTCAAATGTTGGAAAATAAAGTGAGAAAATCAACGAATAATCATTTAGGATTTTGGTAAGCTGCTTGTTTTGCCACATTGTGGGAATTATTTTTAATCCTTGCTAGTTTTGCATATCAGCGTCAGCTGGTAGACTTTCACTGGAATCTGGATGGTAGCAAGTCTCATCATGTATCCAGTATTCTTCTGAATATTTTGGCTGACTCTTCTCAGAATGTGAACTAATTAGGGTGATTAATTAATTATATTGATTATTTTATTTATCAAGCCAAATTGTAAGTTAGTTGACGACTTTGAATGTAAGTGTAATTCCTCGCAAATTTCATACCCGTGCCTAGTTGGTAAAGAGGTTTAACACTTCACGTCATAATAAGGTTAGGGAAGACAGGATATGGGTGATAAACAAATCAAGGCTTCTCAAACAACGTGGAGAAATAAGGGTTTGTGACACATGTGATGATTCTAAAAAGTATGATGCAATAAGTATTTAAAACAGTGAATATATAAAAATGAGATAATTTGAACATTTGTGAGTTGAATATTGAAATCCAGAAACAGGGGTTGGGGTTAGACTGGTGAGAATAAGTGAGGTGAAGTGATTTCAAAGGAGATACGTTAATTAACACTTGGCAAGTGTTTGTCTCTAGACGTGTTCGTGAATGGGTCCAAATAAAACAGCTTCGTATCTGAACAACATGAGTCAGTTACTATTAGTTTTTGCATTTTTAAAATTCAACATAATTCGTCATGTTACAAGTATTCAAGATAATCTTAACAAGAACGGCACGATGCTTCCTCTTGTTTTCAGTCTTTACGACCGCTCCAAGTGTACCAACTACAGTTGGTATCACCGTCGCTTTTATGTTCTACGGTTATTTTAGTTCTCTAGCAAGGTCCAACAATTCGCTTATCATTGCTCTTTGTTTTATTTTCGCTCTGTAATCTGCTAGTACGGTACATTTTACAAGATGTCAATTTCTTTTTTGTTAATCAAAACTCATTTTGTATCTCAAAATCCAGGAGAAATCTACGCGTCTCATTTTGTACGACTGGTACGAAATTGTACCTATAACATTTATACATATACCATGATGGTCAAATTTTAATTTCTTGCACGATTCTCAGTAGACTAACTTTCCTATGCAGTTATGCCAAGTCTTGGCCTCCACTTTTATTAATTTGTGCATTCATGTCTTCGATGATTAACAGTTTCTCCTCTCTCTGCGCATAACCGACGCTTGCTGTTTTGTTCCATATGGTAAATTTTCGCTTTAACATTAATAGACTTTGCAGTATTCTTTGATTATTGGTTAACTTTTGGGGAGTTTTACATACCAGCGTTAGTAAGAGGTCTTTCAGTGAAGTCTGACAGCAATTGTCCTCAGGTTTGCAGGTCCCTTCAGTGTATTCTTGTTATTCTCAACAATGATACATTTTGAATGGTATCGATTCTTCTTCTTGTTTCTAATTCTTTCAGTCTTTATTTTACTCCTTTTAGAGTCTTCATACCAGCGTTAGCTGATGGTTTTCCACTTGAGTCTGAATGATGACAAGTCACCTCAAGTCTCCTGCTATTTTCTTAATATTCTTGTCAACCTCAATAATGCTGTAGTTTGGATGGTCTCCACACGTCCTCTTATTTCCAAGTCTTCCAGTCCCTGTGCATATACCATTTGTTCATAAGGTAAAATTTCAATTTCTTACACAGTTCCGAGTGGATCACCTTGACCACCCAATCCTATTTACTCTTATTCTCTGTTAGTGCTAATTTGCTGCATTCATATATTATGTGATTGATTTTTTCATCTATTTCACCAACATAAAATACATTTGCTATTTTGTTTTGTCTTATCTATTCTTGGTTTCATATAATTTGTTATTAAGGCGATTTTCTGTGCTGCTATTAGAAGAGATTCTGTTTCTCTCTAGTCGTTTACTTTTTTGAGCCATGTCTCAGGTTTTTCGTGTGAGATTTCGCTTTTTTGTCCCTTAAAGTGTTCATAGAGTGGTTTCCCTTCCTATTTTTGTTTCCTGGTTATTTCGGTTCCATTGACGCTTGTCTCATCTGTTTTGTTTCAGATGGCTGTAATCACCTCGCTTGTTAATGGAATCTTTGAGTCGTTGTATGGATGCATCAACGCTGTATTAAATGCTGGCAAGTCCTCTTCCTCTTTCTTTTCATGACACATACCGTCTCCCTGTGTCGTCTCTGGGATATAAGCCCTTATGCATCGCCATAAGTTTTCTTGTTCTCTCGTCCATTTGTTGAAGTTGTTCTCAGGAATTACTTCAAGAATGGTTCCAGGTATCTTACGAGGAGGAGAGCCCAGCTATTAATACTTTTGATGAGATTTCTTTCACCAACATTAGCGGGTGGTATTTGACCTGAGTGAGAGTAAAAGCAAGTTTCCTACAGTCGTCAGGACCTAGCAGAACTCAACAATGCTTTAGTGTGGATGGTTTTCATTATCCAATTGATTTACAATTCATCTAGTCCCTTCTTCAAGTTTTTGGGGACCGTTCCGAGCGTATCAAAAGCACCATTTTATTATTTTCATTTTAATTCAGTTGTTGTTGTTACCATATTCCTCCTAGCAATTTTTAACACAAACTTTCGCTGGTGGTCATTCACTTGAGACTGAGAGAAAAAAAGCCACCTCAGGTATCCAAGACTCTTTTCAGAATTCTTTGCGATCTTTACAATGTTGCAGTTTTTGCGTTCATGACTTGACCTTCGATTTCTTGTTATTTCAGGCCTCTTAGCCAGCCGTTCAGAACTATTTCTTACATTTTTTATTCTTCATCTATTTTTTCTTGCCTCCGAGCTGTATATCTTATTTTTATTTCTTTAGATATAAAGTCGACTTGTTTAAAGATAAAATGATTGCATTCTTTATTATTTGAATATTTTTTTCAGTATTCTGACCGATCTTTTAAATGATGTAGGTTGAATGGTCTTGGTACCTCCTTTTTTACTCATCAAGTCTGTTTATTAACTGTATTAACTGGTCTGCTGTAGTGTCTAAGTATGTTTTAGATCCAATAGTTGTTTCGTTGCTCAATTCTATTGAGAATTAACCTCTTCCTCCTTTTAATATTTTGATATAGAGACGTTATATCACTGCTTCTGGGTGATGCATTCGGGGAAGATTATTAGTTTCTTAATTTTAGTATCTATTTTCTTTACAAATAACATTTAGTTTATTGTATTAAAATTGTATTTCACTACGTGTATTGCTAGTGTATTACTTGCAATAACCTATGGCATCACTTTTGTTCTTAATATGACTCTTATTCTCCTATAGTAATCGTTTTCATTCGAATTTTTTTTAGGATTGATACATTTCGTTACCTTAATCTCGAAATGCTTTTAATTTTTATGTTCTAAATTTTTCATTGACATAATTTATATCTAGAGCGATATATCTAGACTTTATATGTGAGCCTTTATTAAACGTGGGATTCGCACATTTGTCCAGATCAAATTGTAAACAGTAAGTCTTTTTAAAGTACTCCGTAGACTTTTTAAATCGTCACCAGTTTTGTATTTAAGGACACCTCTGGTGGTGTAATGGTTAGCAAGTTAGACTAGCAAACCTCCACGAGTGAGTTCGAGTTTCATCGGGAGCCCCATTCATTTGGCCCTGTGCTACATCGAAGCAAAGAGCTTCGTAAATTACTACCAGTTTTGCATTTAACTTTAAACCATCCTAATAGATGAGGTGTTTATTTCAAAGGTATTTTTTATACCATCGTCTGTGCTTTTAAGTTTTATAGAGAGAGGTAGACGAAAACGTAGACGTAAGCGTCTCCTTGGAAGATTCCATTGTTAATGTGCAAATGATACCATCTTTTGATATTATAATTTGGGAATGTTATTATTGCTGGGGATATTTTTATAATATTTAGAAAGTTTAATATCCATTCGCGCGGAGGGCAATCAAAAGCTTTTTTTTAAGTCGATCTAAGCCGTACTTAGATTTTTCTATTTGGACCTACAATTTTCTATGATCTCCGCACCCATATAATTATTTTTTGTTATAAAGAAAGGATTCTTAATTTACAAAGCTTTTTGCTTAGATACAGCGCAAGACCATATGAAAGGGACATCCAACGAAACTCAAACTTACTCGTGAATATTTGCTAGTCTAGCCTGCTTACTGTTAAATCACCCGAGGCACCCTGAATCTTTTTAGAATCAATGTTTTAATTTTATGCATATTACTACCTCTGTGAGTTAATCAATCTTTCTTCCATTTTTTAAAAATAATTTCTGAAATGGGTTTCATCAATAGGTGTTGTGTGTAAGATAGATGCTGAAGCCAAAAAAAGTTATTTCAATCGCTTCTAGGTAACTTCCATTTATGGATATATTTAAGTGTATTTGCAATCTCTTCAATAGTAATATATTGGTAGAATTGTTGTCCATTGTTTTCATAAGTGACTTTTATACTTTCAATTCCCTTTATGTTCTAATAATGTGACTTTCTGTGGCTACGTATAATACTCCAAAATGTTTTCCATTCTTAAATCCAGGGAGATTACTTATATTTATGTCTTTTCCATTTTCTCAATAAAATATTTTACGGCCATTTTAAAATATTTTGGTCTGTCTAAAGTATTTTGTTCGCTTTCCATATTTTTGGATACGCTGATCCTTTTGTTGTATGTTGCTTCAATTTTTCTTTTATTATCGAGATTTTATCAATTGATGTAATCTCAAATTTTCTTTGACTTTCTTTCTTGTTTTCCAAGTTTTCTTCTTGACACTCTCATTCATTTCATCAAGTAGGGATCTCAGTTCTTTATTCCTGAATTTATTTTTGTATCCATAATTTTCATTTGGGTTGCTTAAAACTATTTTGTTTACGTACTATGGCTACTGGGCCTATTTTTGCAGCAGTCACGTTTATTATTTCATTTAAAACGTTCAATAATTCTTTTAAAGTCTTGTAGAATATCTTTTATGTCATAGTTTGCAAACTTTATCTCCATCAGGGTATCATCTTTTTTTTCTTTTTACTCGTTTGAGACATTTTTTCACACCAGCGTTTGCTAATAGCTTCTCCCTGGAGCCTGAGTGATAGCAAGTCTCTTTAAGTCTCCTGGACACTTCTCAGTATTCTGACCGATCTTTGTAATGATGTAGGCTAAATGGTCTCGGGAGCTCCTCTGATTTCCAGTTCCCATACCTAGCTTTTGGAGACCGTTCCGAGGGCTTCATATATATTTGGTGTTACTATCACTTTCATGTTCCAAAGTTTTTTTTTAGTTCTTTACCAAAGTCTAGTGACATATCTCTCTTTATGCTTTCCTTAATTGTTACCCTGTGATGAGCCGAAACGGGAAATCACGCCAGTTTTAATTGATAGTGTTTCACTGGGGTCTAAGTGACAGCAACTTCATTTAGGTCTTCAGGAGTCTCCTGAATAGTCTAGCCGATATTAATACGGCTGTTATCTAGATGACTTCAACTTTCTTCTGATTTTCACTTTCTCCACTCTTCTTGAGTCTAGTAGTTGTAGCTGTTTTAATTTTCCTCATATTACGCACAAACCCGTGTTTGCGGTGTATTATGAATATAGTAAGAACAGTATTAGTGATCGTATTTGATCATGAAAGATAAAAAGGAAGTCATTTCTATTATGAATAGACTATTTTTGTCGTTCTTAAGATAGTCTTAGTACAATACGTTTTATATATGCCTTTCATCTCATGCCGCTTCTGTTGCGTGCATTTGTCTAAACACGTCTGCCTACACTCTTAGTCACGTGCCAGCTCAGAGATAAATAGGCAGACCCATCTGTTAACTTCTTTCAGATTTAATCAATAATGTGTTATAAAATACAGAAAAAAGGGATGAAATACAAAATATAAAACAAGTTTACCGAAAAATAATGTAAAATAACCCCCCCCAAAAAAACGCAATACATAATGGTGTACAACAAATGTTAGTGGATTTGTAATTGTTAGTGTCTTTGTTCAGTTTTATGAACATTGTGATAGTTTTCCATATTGTCTTTCTATGGTGCGTGAGACCTATTTATTTTCCTTGTATGTTTTATACGTTGAAAGCAACACACGTAACATTCTATGAATTCCTATTGAAAAGTATACTTGGTACAAACCACTATGAGACTCGGCATCTTCATTCATCTCATTTCGTTTCGTTTTTTTTATTTTATCATTTTTTTTTACAGAAGTAGTCACCAAACAAACTTCATTTTATTTTGCTCTTCAATTTATAACGTTTTTTTCAAATGTATATCAACAGGAAATCAGTCGATCAGGTTACCAAGAAAGCGACCAGAAAATTTGTGCCAGAACCCTGGCGTTTATTCTGTTGTGTAGGTATATCAGGGTGTCTTTTAGTTTACGAATTAGTGAACTAGTTGTCGGTGTACTTTAAGAACTCTAAGATGACAATCCTCCATAGAAAATTCAAAATTTTTCAAAATATTAATTGATTCGCCATATATTATTCGGGAATTAGATTGACTGATTGTTCTTAATGCAATGTCAACCAGTTTAGAGTTGTTTCATGCTTGGAGTTTAGGGAACTCCGTTCATTGTATTATTATGTTTACGTTTTCTGTTTATTTGTTTTTTTTTAATGGCATATCAACCTTTGTAGGTTATTTAATGTCTAAAGACATCCTCCTAGAAGAACAGTAGTGGTACTGCTTAACCCATAGCTGGGAGGATAAGGGGATTCATACCTTTCCCAAGATTATTTGTCCGAAAGTAAACGTAATAGCGCAACTGGTGTACGATCTAGCTTACTACGACTCCGCTGTGCATTGGTTTAACAATTACCCCACGAGGATACCCCCCACGTTTTTTGTTGGTTTAGTTTGGCTTGGTTATATGGCACATATGTTGGCTATTTAAAACGAAATCATCTTTATATATATATATATATATATATATATATATATATATATATATATATATATTTTATTTGTAAACATTTTGTTGATAACATTTTTATACAAGTCAGAGCTTATTTTTTTATACACGCTGTTAAATGGTTTCAAGTGTGTCTATGTAATACAAATCATTCTATTTACTATTGATTATATTTATGCACTATAAAAGGGTTTCAAGTATTTCTGTCTAACAATAACAATTAAATACCAATCATTTGTGTGACCAGATTTACATGATATATAGAAGATAAATTGGTTAATGATCGAATTTTTCAATATGTTCAAACTAATTTTTTGGTACACTAATATTGCTATTCTTTCTACACAGTAATTGGTTTCAACTATTGCTATCTAACACAAATAATTCAATTTAATATCAATCATTTGTTTACAGAGAAGGAAGTGGCTACAAGTATTGCTATTTAACACTAATTATTCAGTTCAACATAATTTATTCGTTTACACAAAGTTAAATATATCCAAGTATGCACTGTATCACTAACAATTCAATTAAATACCAATAATATGTTTACACAAAGTTAAATTATCAAACATTTCTATTTCAAACAATTCAATTTAGCATAAGTCATTTGCTTGCACACGGTTTCAATATCAAACAATGTGAGGGGGTGTCCTCGTGGTGTAATGGTTAAATCGATGGACTGCGGAATCGTAGTAATTGAGTTCGTACACCAGTCGCGCTATTACGTTCTCTTTCGGGCAAATACCCTTGTGAAAGGTATGAAACCCTTATCCTCCCAGTTATGGGTTAAATTGTACCACTACTGTTCTTTTAGGAGAATAACGTTGGCATTAAATAACCCTTCAATGGTTGATATGCCATTAAACAAAGAAACCAACAAAACAATTTGACCTATAGATAGTACCCTACCAGGTGCTACCTTTCAGGGTAAGAGGGGATCTGGGATCAAGGGCAATGAGAGGGTACTCCGCATTCCTAAGCCCCAGCATTAGATGGTTTAAAATTATATGTAGGACACTTGTTGCGGCGATCTTACCTCTCTGCAGAGATGGCATATTTTAAAGCCCCAGCCAGCTAGGCTGTTATATTTTTATTTTGGTTAAGTTTTTAAGAATTTCTGTTGCACAGATCTGTATGATTTTGAGTATCCCAATAAAATACAAATAATTTATGCGTGGTTATATGGATTCATATTTATACATAATCATAGGGTTTCAATTCCTATTCATCAATTATAATCATTTGTTAGCTCACACACATCGTTTCAAATTACTAATAATAAACATTATCATGTAACGGTGCTAGCACAGCTTTCCTTGAATCTCTCTCACCATGTCTCTTTATGATCCATCGCTTCTTGGAGGTGTTCAAGAGTTGATCCTGTGTCCGTACAGAGCTGCTGTAGGTAAGTTCTCGTTAGCCGGCCAACACTTGCACGTCAATGTGAAGGGACCCATAGGAAAACGTCACTCATGAGTCCGTCCTTCCTTCTCTAGTAATGACCAGCGTGCCTTGTTCATCTTATTTGGATGGTTTTAGTGATTGGAGATAGGTGGCTGTATAACAACTGTTTCGTGGAATGCTGCTTACAGCATTTGTTCAATATAGGTCGTAGCATTCTTGTGTAGTTCCCACTAGCTTTTTCCTTATACACTTAGTCAGCGTACATGTGGTGCATCCATATAATAGAACTGGCCCAACCACTGCTTGAAAGAAATTGTGTTTTATTTTATCCAATAAGTCAGACCTCCATATGATAATAACCTATTGATAGTAGTCCACGTATTCGCCAGGCGCAAATTGATGTCTATTTCATTAGATAAGTCCTTGCGACCAAGTCACGTTAACTTGTCCACAAATTTCAGAAAACTACCATTTAGAGTAGAGAAATCTGCTTGATTAAAACACATGTACTTCGTTTTGTCTGCATTGACATAGGCACCAACGCTTCCTGCACCAGTTTATGGAGTTGGGATTTGGCTAGTGTAGGTGTATTTGCAAGAAGCGCTATGTCATCAGCGTAGACAGCGCCCGTAATGAATTCTGTTCGTATCATCTGCTTCTTGCTTTTTTAGTATAAATGCTAATGATTTATGTATTCGCTCGGGCAGAATATGACACAAGGTCAATTTTTAAGCGGAGTTTAACAGGTCTGAATTCACAGTTTTCCTTCTCCTAGACTAGTTAACTTACCAAGGCTGAAGAACCAAGTCTGCCCTACTATTTACCCATAGCTCTAGGGAGAATAATTAGATTCATATCTTTCCCAAGGTTATTAGTGCTATGGGAAATGCAATCATTCCAGGATTTGAACTCGTGTCGCCGTGTCCATTTACTGCGACGATAACCATTACACATAGTTATGTTTTCAATTTTAAACACATTTATTTGATTTCGATTCCTACTGAACTAATAAACATATGTTTGCACATACATCATTTCAAATGAATAATAATAATAATAATAATAATAATAATAATAATAATACCAATTGTGATTGGTGCTTTTGGCACGGTACTTAAAGGATTATTAAAGGGCCTAGAGAGATTTGGAAGTTGGCGGCCGAGTGGAGACAATCCAAAGACCAGCTTTATTGAAAACGGCCAGAATAGTGAGAAGAGTCCTGGAGACTTGAAGAGACTTGCTATAACTCAATCTCCAGTGGAAGACAATCAGCTTACGCTGATGTGAAAAACTCTAATGTGTAATAATAATAATAATAATTATAATAATAACCAAAAATAAAGAATTTGTAAAATTGTCGACTTTACTGCTCCGGCTGGCCAAATAATAAAACTGAGATAATGTGAAAAGAATGATAAGTACCTTGACCTTGCTAGAGAATTAAAGAAAAATGCTACATGAGGGTGACGACTGTACCAATTGTGATTGGAGCTTTTGGCACAGTAACTGAAGGATTATTAAAGTGCCTGGAGGACTTGGAGGTTTGCGGGCGTGTGGAGACCATCCAAACGACAGCATTATTGAAAATGGCCGGAATAGTGAGAAGAGTCCTGGAGACTTGAGGAGACTTGTTTTCACTCAAACTCCAATGAAAAACCATCAGCTAATGCTGATGTGAAAAACTGTAAAGGAGTAATAATAATCATTAGTAGATAATAATAACTTCCCGTAAATGCCTCTCATGCAGATAATTTTCACTTATATGGTATTTAGTATTTTTATCAAATCTTATAGCGATTATTTGACCCACAGATGGAAACATAACAGATGCTACCACTCCCGATCAGATTGGATCAGGGAGGAATGGGAATGAAAGTATACTCCACACTCCAAAGTTCTCCAAAACGGAAGCTTTACCATCAGATTTGGGTGAGAGCTCCACTCTTCATTTTTTGAGTGTTGGGGTCTTAACTCTCTGTAGAAGATGTAGTCAATGATTTCTAAATATTTCGGACAGGGTTCCTGTAATTTAAAACTATTTGTAATAATTTTCAGTTTGTAATTCAACACTTCTGATAGACGGTTCAAATTTATACCTCGGCTATTAAATCTCATCCACTTTGCTAAGCAAAAATAAGGAAATGGCTGAAAGTCCTGCGAGAATGAAAAAATTATAATGAGTGTCCAGGTTTTTTTTCTGTATCAAAGCGAATGTTGTGAAGGACCACATATGGCTTCCACCTTCTTTCGTGAGTTTACTGGTCTTAATAGAATATAATTCATATGTTCACGAGTGTTACAATCATTTGATCCAATGGAATGCTGATCTATCTGATAAAATTAAATATAGGTTATTTTAAGCAGTAGCGGTGTCAATAATACAAAATGGATTCACCACATAGGCGCAAACAAAACAAACACAGAAAAAGCTAGATTTGAACTACAAGAGAATGTTACGATCTATTTAGAACAAATCCTGGAATTAAAAAGGAATAAAGAACAGTTGTACGTTCACTTACCTCCCATCGCTAAAACCATCCAAGTAAGATGGACAAGGCATGCAGGACACTGCTGGAGAATCAAGGACGAACTCATAAGTGACGTTCATTTATGGACCCCAAGTCAGTTAAATCTGTGTCACCACGACTTGATGGTGATAATTCTAAACGTATGACAGGAAACAACGAGAGCTACATGTGGCTCTCAAAGCATTGACTTAGTCAAGAAATTAATGTTTTCAACTTTTAACTCCAAATGATATCTTTCCTTGTTCTTGTTCTAAGACATAAAGTAATATTTATCAATGACTTATGTCTAAAGTAAATGGAAGGTACATTTTTTTCTTCAATTTTATTATTATGAAAAGGGTACAGAATTTTTCGAATTTACTCATTTTTCAGAAAATTCCAGACATCGTAAGTGCTGAATAACTGAATGGGAATGTTTTAAAAATTATGAAACGTTTTTGTATAATTTTTGTATAAATATTTGTTAATTATGATTTATATATTGTTCCCTTCAGATTTAATATTAATGAAAACATCCAAATTCCCACGTTTATTTATAGAAGAAAGTAGGTCATAAACAAAGAGACAAACCAAACATTTTAAATGAATAAGGGTCACGTAATATACGTTTGCGATGTAAGCAAATTAAGACATAAGACGAAGGTAGTCCTTATGTAATGGCTGAAGTGCTGATTTGCTGCACCCAAGTCAGAATTAAACATATTATCTAGTTTGACTTATATAGAGTTATCCTGGGTTGGAATCTGGAGTTTAAAGTGAATAATAGTCATTTTCTATTTTACAATATAAGCAATAATATTATTTGTCTAATTTTCAGAGACTAAGCCTCTTACTTTTTATCATTTAAAGTATTCGGTCGATGCGTCCTTTGGCCTTCTTTAAGGAGTCTATAAAGGAAATCCTTACCGAACATTTTATTCAATCGACCGGGGTACAATGTTCTAATTTTGTCATCCATAACCGAGTACATGTGTTAAGCAATAATAAGAATCCCCTTTGCAACTCTATAGGGGACAGTACAAGAGCCAAATATAATGCTATAGTTGTCACGGTACCAAATTTGATAAAATGCTTCTCATATTACCGAAACTGACACCATTGTTAGTAACGGTGCTTTAGTGGGGTCTTAGTTCCGTGACCACCACGTGCGTTCTCGGATAGTATTTTAATCAATTCCCCCGGTGCCCACGTTGTGTTTGGAAGATTCATTGATGGGGGATAACACAATCCATGTGGAACCTCCTCTGACGATCGCGGTGGTTCGTTGGAGCAGGTTGTCTGTGTGTAGGTAACTCAACAACCACAACTCTCCGTTAACAATTATTTGCTGAAATGTATTGGCGTTGCAATGATGTATCCATATATGTATATATATATATATATATATATATATAGAGAGAGAGAGAGAGAGAGAAATTGACGCTTTATTATCCTGATACAAAGGTGTTCACCGTCCAGAATGTATAGTTTTTCTAGCCGTCATCGAAGCAAGAGTGAGACAGACAGACAGACAGACAGACAGAGAACTAGCACGGGTTCATGAACAAAGACATACCTGCCGCCACAGAACCACGCACTCCCTCTCGCTGCCCTTGAAGAGCTCTATAAATCTCAACTCAAATGACGATCGACATCAAAAAGAAAACTGCCCCAACTAACCAATGTCACAACTGACTAATTTTCCAAATTCGTTAAGTTTTATATATTCTAAAATCAAGTCTATCATTAATGTGATGTCATCTCATTAAGTTATTGCATCATCTCATCATGATCATCACACAAGTCAACAACTTTCGCCATGTCCTCTTTTTATCTCAATCAAATCTATGACAAGACATGGATCTATTTCATTTACATTTGGCCTTCCGGTTTAACGATGGCAGGTGTCTCCTGTCATGTTCGCTGGTGCACGCGCTTGTCCTTTCCAATTTGACTTACATTTCCACTCAAATATTTAACTAACTAAAAGAGACCTGACCAATGAAATAAATATTGCATTTAACCATCTCAGTAATTATTTCATACTGGTTATTCTACTTATAATGTGAACTGAACCTACAACCTCCATATGACTTAGCTTAAAAATACTTTAAATAGACGCCTATATCATACTGAACAATACAGGGTGAGTCTTGGGGACTTATAGACCTAAGAAGACACTTCTTATTACAGTTATTTTCGTTACCGTAGCTCATATTACCTTTCTGCGAGATTATAATGTGCGTCCATGTTTTTTTTTCATCTAACGAAAGTTGTGAGGACCACATGTGGCTTTCACCTTGAAGAAATTACACCTAATCCTCATGAACCACTTTTAATAAGATAATATAATCTGTGTCTGTTGCTGATTTAATATATGATTGATAGGTGTGAAGTGAGATCCTTATGGTGTTGTTGCTTACGTGCTAGACAACAACGTAGCAAGTGAGTTCGAACTCAGTCACGGAATTTTATTCACTTTTGGATTGATGTCCTCACTTATTCTATGAACGCCCTTATCCCCCGAGCAAAAGGTTAAATATCATCTCCACTGTTCTCTATAGGTTTAGCTTTGGAATTGAATAACCCGCGATAAGTTTTAAAACAAAGACACCAAAACCTCACTGATAATGTATAAATTCATGAAAAAATACCTCTTTGGTTATAGTTACTATAAATTTCAAAACATACTTACCCATTTTTGATTGGGTCGGTGTGTATGTGCAAGAACGGAATGCTGAAATAATAAAATCGGATTTTCCTAAGGTCGTGGAATTTCCTCGTCGATTTTATCTCCTCTCTATGTATCAAGTAATACATTGTAGCTAACCCACATATATTGGAAGTAGGTCACCGGACATAATCTGTAAAATAGATTTTTAATTAATTTTTAATAATTTTTCTTTGATTTAGTAATTAATAAAAATAGTTTCAAAAATATATATTCTCACGCATACTACAAGTGTATTACACTTTGCAAAATGTGGGAGAGGAGGTGCCCGTGGTGTAATGGTTATCGTCGTAGGAAATGGACATGGCGACACGAGTTCAAATCCAGGACGAGGCTGATTGCATTTCACATAGCACTAATACTCTTGGGAAAGGTATGAAGCCAATTATTCTCCCTCCAGCTATGGGTAAATAGTAGGACAGACTAGGTTCTTCAGCCTTGGTGAGGCAACTAGTCTAGGAGAAGGAAACTGTGAATTCAAACCGGTTAAACTCCGCTTAAAAATTGACCCTGTGTCAGATCCTGCCCGAGCGGAGGGGTTGGGTAAATATGATAAAACGTGGGAGAGGATTTTCTGAAATGCCCATAATTTTAAGTTATTGTTGATTAAATATTTTTATGGAAGGTTTTGTCGAATTTCACAAATCAAAATATTACGTTTGAGGGTGAACTTTCATATCTTTGTCACTACTACCGAATTCTCTTTTACTCAAAATGATACTTTATGTTCCATCGTATCGATTGATCAAAAATATTTAAGATAGGTTTAAAATGACTTTAAACTATATTAATACATCGGCTCTTAATGTATTGGTGTTGGAACTGATCAAAAAATATTTTTTTGTTCTGTATATGACTGGAGA
The DNA here is from genome assembly GCA_963585895.1 of Sepioteuthis lessoniana. NCBI lineage: Eukaryota > Metazoa > Mollusca > Cephalopoda > Myopsida > Loliginidae > Sepioteuthis > Sepioteuthis lessoniana. Next base: position 115,202,746 of record OY757907.1, read on the forward strand.
CTATAATTAATGAACTGAGTTATGAAATAATTCAACAAGGGTAAACGTATCGTGAAAACAAGTTGTCCAACCTTAGTCGATGGCGACCGGAAGGCTGCCTTTTCAATAGCTACTACACCAAGGTTTACATGAAGGCGCTACTCCTTTCACTATATTGCTCTTACACTTGATCCGTAAGTTATAATGCTGAGTGTTAAGCAAAGATACATCTAGTACCCATATTGAGTCGTGAGTATGACACGACCTGGGATTGAACCCAGTCCACCCGAACCATTAGTTAAATTTATAACCAGTATGCCAATGGGCCAGTTTTTACAGTGAGTGTTGTATAGTATTATAGTTATTTACATTTTTATAGATTGTGCATATATATATATATATATATATATATATATATATATATATATATATATATATATATATATATATATATTTCTTATGTGACCACAACACTACATGAATTAGAAAAAAATACTAAAAAACACTGTACAAAAAATGTAAAAAGCAGTCTCCTATCACTTAAAAAAAAATTTCATTTAGGGGCTAAAATACTTAAATGCATATGACGTAAATGCTTAATTCAACAAAATATTCTTAATAAAAACGAACAAACATTTACAAATTGGTTTAACATGGGTTTGCCACAACATGTCTAAGTCGATAAGAAGCTTATGGGTAAACACAAGGAGATATTTTACATGCGTGTTGGAGATTGTGAAATCACTCCTGAAGATAAACTATGACCTTTCCGACCTTCAATGAACTGAAATGATGAAAATCTTGAAAATGCTCGCCAAGCAATACTCAATCGGTCATTGGTGACCTCTCCTTAGAAACTGATTCAATCCCCTATATATTGGGAGAAGACTTGAAAATAAAACGGACATCCACAAAATCACTGCTTCGTTTGTTTGTACAAGATTTAAAAAAAGGAATATATTTTTTCTCCATCTCTCTAAGGGTAGGATATGTAAGAATGGTGCAATTATTAAGCTAATGAAAATGTGCAGCAAATAATTTTATTAAATGCATTGGTATTAAAGAAAAGAGGATTGGCTATAATATATAAACGAAACAAGATATTAATAAAAAGTTAGTGATAGGATGGGTCTACTATTGGTATTCCAGACCAACTAATTTTCTCATTACTTGATAAGTTGTTCAAGCAAATTATAATGAATGTCTTGAATAGCCATTAATTAAGGGAATCTTAACTGACAATAGAGTTATCTTGCACAGATAGACAAAGCACTTTTTCAATGGGTGGAATGTGACTCCAAATCAATTTTTAAGCTTTGAATTCAGTTTGCATTCTTGCAAAAGTAAATCTTGAAAGATTGTCAGCTCAACTATTTACATCCTGGTGAAGGCGGTGAGAACAAATGGATTCATGCCTATCTCCAGGGCTTTAATGCGAAGTAAAACTCAACAAGTTTCGTTCAGGATTTGATCTCGGACAACGGATTCTGTTTTATACGATGATAAGCGTTACACAAAACACACACCTCATTTAAAGAAATGAATGTATACCACCTAATATTCTGTCTGTAAACACCTCCTTAGAAAATGGGGGTAGATTACAACTTAGTTAACATGATGCGACCATGCGGAAAGAAAATCGCGTAGATTCGTAAATTGGTTTGTAATTAAAACTCTTTACTTCACAATTCTCTAAATAGTTTTGTTTCATCAGAAGAACTGAAGTGTTGAAACGATTGTTCAATGTGTAAAACGCCTTGATTTGCAAGACAAAGGAGAATAAACAAAAATGGGCGGAACCCAGAAAAAAAAACACTTTAAGTTGCAACAGATTTCGCTTAACAAACTTGTTCGACTGCAAAACATGAATTCTTTCTTTTTTCGTACACATTTTCCAAATCTTCTATTACCTCCTCACCTGTTGCCACTACTGATTTCTTCTACTTCTTCTTCTTCTTCTTCTTCTTCTTCTTCTTGAGTGTAGTCTTTTTACTTATTTAACAGCACTCAGTATGGAAATTGTATACCAGGTTCAAATTCTGCCTTCATTAGTTTGTGTTCTCTTATATTGACTCTGTAAAAAGAAAATTATCCTAAAAGATTAAAACAAGAATTCCTTTTCGCTGCTGGATCACATGAGGTGCACTACTTTGAGAACACATTGGTCACTCAACAGATTGGCCGCAAAGAAACTTACTAGATACTTCGTCAATCTATAAAATCAAGGGATAACAGGACTTGATGTTGTGTGTATATTTTCACATATTCCGTCTATTTAAATTTTTGGATAAAATTTCACATATTCGGTCTATTTAATATTCTTGGATAAAATTAACTCTTTTTTCAAATTATTTTAGAAATATTTCACAAAAAATATTATAACTCATACAATATTTATGCAAATAAACACATCAATAGGAGTATGGAAAATAAAAAGTGCTCAGAATTATATAGGATTTCCAAATCGTCTTTCCATTTTTATTCTTATTTTTTCTTTTTACTTCTTGAGAGTTTTCCCCGTCAGCGTTAGCTGATGGTTTTTCACTGGAGTTTGAGAGACAGCAAATCGCCTCACATTTCCAGGATTCTACTAAATCTTCTGGCCGATCTCAACAATACTGTAGTTTAGAGAGTGTCTACCCATCCCATTATTTCCACGTCCTCCCGACCTTGTACCAGTTACAATTAGTATAACCGTCACTTTCAAGTTCCATAGTTTTGTTTAAATTCCCTAGCAAGTTCGAGGTACTCATCCCTCTTTTTGGATTCTTTCAATATTACTCTGAGGTCCGCCGGACAGCAAAGTCCACAATTCTGCAATTTCTCTCTTTCTTATTCATTATTATAAGGTCTGGCCGTCTGGCCTAGATAAGATTATCTATTTGTATCTCAATATCCCTGTGGGGTTTATGCGTGTCATTCTCCAGGACAAATTCTGGGTTGTGCATATACCATTTGTTCGTATGGTCAAATCTTCTTTGATTATTATTATTATTATTATTATTATTATTTGCGAGTTTTCCACGCCAACTATAATTGATAGTCTTTCACAGGAGATTGAGTAACATCATTCACTTTATTTTTCTTATTATTTTTGCTGATTTTAACAATGCATATGTCCAGTTTCGGAATTCATGTTTTGAAACTTTGGAAATCGTTTTATGTTATTATTATTTACTCTTTTAGAGTTTTTCACATCAGCGTTAGCTGATGTTTTTTCACTGGAGTTTGAGTGACACCAAGTCTCCTCAAGTCTCCAGGACTCCTCTCAGTATTCTGGCCGTCTTCAATAATGCTGTTGTTTGGATGGTCTCCACTCGTCCGCCAACATTCAATTCCTCCAGGCCCTTTAATAATCCTTCAGTCACTGTGCCAAAAGCACCAATCACTATTGGTACCATCAACACATTCATGTTCCATAGTTTCTTCAATTCTCCAGGAAAGTCAAGGTACTTATTCTTCTTTTCACATTCTTTTAGTTTTATTCTGTGGTCAGCCGGGACAGCATAGTCGACAATTTTGCAAGTCATCTTTTTTCTAGTTGATTATAAGGTCTGCTCTTCTGACTGAGATTAAATGATCCGTGTATATGTCAAAGTCCCATAGGAGTTCATGCGTGTCATTTTCTAGGACAGTTGCTGCGTAGTGTATATACCATTCATTGGTATGGTCAAATTTAAATTTCTTGCACATTTCCACGTGGATTACCTTGGTGACCCAGTCGTGTCTAGCCCTGTCCTCTTTCTGTGCTAATTTGCTGCATTCGCTTATTATGTGATTGATGGTTTCATTTCTGTCACCGCATAGTCTACATTTGCTATTTTGGTGACAGAGATGAAACCATTAATGCAGACAAGTCCTCTTATCCCCCTCTCTTCTTGACACGTATATTCAGTCAACATCATCTGGGGTGCGATGCCTTATGCATGGTCATTAGTGTTCTTGTTCTCTGCTCCATTTGTTGAAGTTCTTCTCTGGTCTATTTCAACAATGGTCCCGAGTATCTTACAGGGGGGGGGTGACAACCCAGGTATTTATCTCTTCGACAAGGTTCTTACTATAGAGTCTAGTCTCGAGTAATTTTCTGGCTCTTTTGAGATACTCATTTTTTAATTTTTTCTTTCATCTCCACTCGTTTGATGGCGTCAGCTTCCAACATTTCCAAGTATTTGTAGGTTTCCTTTTCTCCGAGCGTTCCGATTGCTACTTGAGTTGGTTGTTAGACACCTTTCGTTATCTGTCGGTTGCTACTTTTTCATTACTAGCTCGGCGCATTTTTCATGCCAAATTCAATTCCTATATCTTGATTGTATATTCTCACATTTTCTATAAGGATTTCCAATTCTTTTTCGTTTTTGGCAAAAAGTTTGATCTCATCCATGTACATCAAGTGCTTGATTTTTTCCTGCGATTTACTGAGTTTGTTTCCGGCTGTGCATTTCCTAAGGATGTTGTTGAGTGTCATCATGTTTATCACAAATAGTTATGGTGATAGTACACCTCATTGGAATACGCCTCCTTGGATTTTTACCTCTGCTAAGCTTAGTCTTCCTGATGTCAATTCCACTCTCCAGGTTTGCATGGTTTTCTCGATAAACTGTGTGACTTAGTTATTTAATACATTTTTAGACAGTGTAGTATCGAGCTTTAGGGGTCCATAGCTTTTTTGTTGTCGATCCAGGTCATAGCTAGATTTTTCCCTGTCGTTTTACTTTCGTTGAGGATGTGTTGATCCATATATAGTAGTTCATCTGAGTCTCTGGTTCTCTTGCAGCATTCTTTCCATTCTTCGAGGAAGATTCCGCGGCTTATCATATTTACCAACCCCTCCGCTCGGGCAGGATATGACACAAGGTCAATTTTTAAGCGGAGTTTAACAGGTTTGAATTCAGAGTTTTCCTTCTCCTAGACTAGTTGCCTCACCAAGGCTGAAGAACATAGTCTGCCCTACTATTTACCCATAACTGGAGGGAGAATAATTGGATTCATACCTTTCCCAAGAGTATTAGTGCCATGTGAAATGCAATCAGTCTCGTCCAGGATTTGAACTCGTGTCACCGTGTCCATTATCAACGAGTAGTAGTTCTCCTTGAATTGTGCCGTTAGTATTTTTTATCTTATCGGAAGGCACGTTTTGGGTCTATAGTTTTTTTAGGATAGTTCCTTCGAGGGGTCTTTTGGATTAGGGTGCTCTTTCCTTTGCTCATCCACTTAGGTATCTCAGTTTTCTGTAAGTATATTTCTTCATTTCGGTAGCAAGTCTGTAGTGTACGGTGGTAGATTTTTAAAACCAAAAACCATGTAAGCCATCCCGGCCAGGGATTTTCCTGTTTGATACCTTTTTATGTGTTGCCTTGAGCCCGTTGGGTTATAGGTACACCGCAGGACTTTCTTGGACCATTCGCAACTCTGTTTCCATGTTTATCCTGTCGGCTTTTTACGATCTTTCCGTTCCCAAATTTTGCTCCAAAATCTTCTTTCGGATTTGGCTCTTGATAGGGCTCTGCCCATTCTTCCCCTAATTGTTGGTAGAATTTTTTTCGTTTTTTCGAAACGTCCTGTTTTGTCTATATTCGTTAGCTTTGTCTGGCTATCTTTTAAGTCTTCATTCTTCCGCTCGTTTTTTTTTTAGGTAGGTTTCCTCAAAATTCTTTTTTGAGTTCTAGTTGCCGTGCTTTTTCAGTTTCGTCCAAAATTTTTATAATGTTCCGTTTAGTATTCTTGCTTGTTGTCGTATTCTTTTTATATGTGATTCAAGTCTGAGTTCAAACTCGGGTTTTGACTTTTTGCCAGCGGTCTTGAAGGAGACCCCGATTTTTCCACAGATTAGCTTTGCTCCTTCGTATATCACATGGTTTAACTTTGTTAAGCCGTTTATGGGGATATTTGTCAAGAAGTTGTTCACGTTCTCAGTTTAGGTCTTGACTGTACTTATTATTTATAAAGAATATTTCTTTCTCCATATGTTTTCCCTTTACCAGCTAAATTTTACTACTCTCATTTCATTTAAGATTATCGTTTTCTATTTATTGTTTTTTCATTAAAACTCTTTTCAATTTTTTTTCATTTTCTCCTTATTCAACTTGATCATCGTTTTTTATTTTTATTTTTACTTCTTTTCAATCATTTTTATTTCATTCTGTTTCATTATATTTTCACCGTTTTTTTTCTGTTTCGTTTTTCTCTTATTCTCCTTTTCTTCTTTTCACTTGTTTTTTGTTCTATTTACAGCGAATTGCATTTGGGAGCTTGTCGTCTTTCTTTCTTTCTTTCTTTCGGCATCTTTGCCTTGTCATTGGGGCTTAGAATATGATTGCTGTATACCCCACCCTGCAGTGGGGAAATATGTCCCAAAATATTGGTGCTCTAAGTATGAATATTAATTGTATCTAATGGCGAGATCCCTGTTCTAGAGACCTGCAAATTGTTTAGTGCTATTCTATTAAAAGTACACCCAGGTCCACTCTGACCAGGAGTGGTAGTAACAGTTTGTCTCCCATGTTGTTGAATAAGAATATGTTAAATTACATAACAGTGCGCAAATTATTTGTATTGGTTTTATTTGGTTTTGAGGCATATCAACCACTGTAGGTTATTTAATTCCAAATCATCATTATGCATATATATTAAATATATATGAGTTATAAACACATTGTTGATATCGTTTGTAAACGAGCCTAAGCTCCTTCTTTTGGATACCGTTTAATGGTTATAAGTATTGCTTTGCATCAATAACAATTCAATTAACCAACAGTCATAAGTTTACACAGAGTGAAATTATCAAAGTTTACACAGAGTGAAGTTATCAATGTTCTATTTCTAATAATTCGATTTAACATAAGTCATTTATTGCACACAGTTGAATTGTCAAGCTCTTCTATTCGATCCATTGATTAAGACCCAATCAGGTGCTCTTACTACGGGTCAGAGTGGACCTGGGAGTAATGACAATGAAATGGTACTCCGCATTCCCCATATCTCCAAGCCTGGAGCCTGACCATCAGATTGCTGAATCTGAAATTAAGGACACTCGCTGAGAGACACTTATTCCTCTGCAGATATCCAGTCAATGTATTTTACAGCTGCAGCCGACTAGGCTATATTTGCATTGGGCGGGCATAGTTGGTACTAAAAAATCTATGTACAAAAAAAACTCTTAATAAACAAAGACAACTAAATGTAAATATAAACTTACAATGAATGCGATTCTCTATCCTCTTGGCTTAAATAACCTCTGATAGTGTAACATTTAAAAAACCAACCAACCAACCAATTTACATCTTCTTTTTGGTGTTTTTTTTATATTTTTCAGTATTGCTCTTTTCCTTGTTTTTCTATTCGATTTTATTTCTTTTTCTTTTTTTTCTTCTTTTATCTTTTTTTTTTTATCTTCCCCATCTAGTCCATGTGCCTAATTTCTTCCAACTTTGTTAAGTTTATTTCATTCTCCCGCGCTTTTTCTTTTCCCATTCTTCTATTATTTATTTGTTTCATCAACTTTATTTTTCCTGCACTTCTATGAATACACAACAGAATCTCTTTCTTCGTCAATTACTTCTAGAATAGCATTTTTTCCTTGTCATTCTCAACGCTATTTTTTTTTCTTTCTTATATTTTTCCTCACATCTGTCAACACCAAAATCATCATTCTTTCCTCTTACTTTATTTTGTCTACTTCCTTTTAACTTAGTATTCTTCTCATTGTGTTATTTATTCTATTTATTTTTGTGGTCTTCCTTTTCTACTTCTCTAATTGTTTTCACTTCTTTACAAGAACGACATTCTTGGACTTCTTTACTTTTTACTCTCAGAGGTTTTAATCTACATTCTCGTTTTCTCACAATTCTTTTCTTCTTTCTTCTCTTTCCTTTTCGCAAGCATTTGTTTTGTTTAGCTGTAATGTTTATTTGTAAAGTGAGTGGTTCTAACGTGGTAGTTTGGCATTTTCAACGTCATCTTCTTTGGAAACATAAGCAATGGAAGAACCAAATTCTTGGTACAACTCAATTACCCGAAAATAGATGAGAGAGATAGTTTGGTTTGATTTAGTTTGGTTGGATTTAATGGCATAGCAACTCTTGTTGGTTATTTATTACCAAATTCAGTTCATACATATCTGATTTTAAGCGGGAAGATTTTAGGTAATATTATATTTAAACCTTTGGCTCATTGGTCAAGTGGGTAGAGTGTTTGCCAATGGTCCGGGAGACCTGGGTTCAATTCCAGTTCGCGCCATATCAAAGACTTTAAAAATTGCACTTGATACTTCCTTGCTAAACACTCAGCAATATAAGGTATGTATCAAGGGTAAAGCGGAGCTATACAGAGAAAGGAGTAGCGCCTTCCTCTACACCTCGATGTAGTAGCTATTGAAAAGAAAGCCTTCTGGTTGCCCTCGACTACGATATTGAAACGAGTCAAAACTCATTTATTTGTAAACAGTTTAACGGTTTCAAGTATTATTATACGATGCTGATAACAATGTTTAATATTAATCATTCGTTGGCACATCGCAAAATATTATTAAGCATTGATATCTAATGTAGATAATTCTATCAAATATTAGTCACTTGTTTGCTCACAATTTAATGGTTTTAATAATTGGTATCTAATATTATTACTTTTATTTAATATAAATCATTTGTGCACACATAATTAACAAGTATACTACCTTGCTATCTAATATTATTAACTCTATTTAATATTAATTATTTGTTTGTTCAACCGTACATGGTTTCATGTATTTGTATTTATCAAGTTTTCATATCTGATTCAAAGTACTAGTATTTGTTTGCACATAGTTAAATGGTAACGAGTTAATACTACATAGCACTAATAATTCTATTAAGCATTAATCATTAATGGTTTCAAATCTCTTATAATATTCATCTCAAGTAAAAAAAAGAAAATGTACTATTGGAGCGACAGATAGGCCCCTAAACGATTTTACTCAAGGCGAGAACGAACCTGTGTGTACTGGTATTATTAGGAGTACTCGACATTCCACAATACCATCAATGGGGTGTCGCCATCACATCCAGTTTAATGTCATACCTAGAAGAATAAATGTTTTCAAGTATTAAGAGCACTAATAATTCTATTCAAAATTAATTATTCGCTTCCATAACGATAAATTGTTTCAAGTATTTCTATCAAATACTAATAATTCTATGTAAAGTTAATATACTGTTTACAGTTATATAGTTTAAAATTCAAAAGGTTTCAAGTAAAGTAAATGATAGAATTATTCTATTTGAACCATAGGTTGAATCCCAACATGTACTTCAACTCCTGGTTAGAATGGACCTAAGAGTACTGGTAATGAACGGTAATGAACGGCTATTCCATATTCTCTACAGCTCCAGGAAATGAGCCATTACATCAATAATAGTTTAATTTCATAACCATGGCATTGAAGAGCTTTAGTCGGCTTCTTCTACAGCCCTGGATGACAGGGCAAGTTTGATGAATTGGTCTTATCACATATCAAAGCCTTGGTGGTTATTTAATGCCAGATCGCCTTTAGATCTCTATATAATTGTTTATGCAAATAGTTTGTTTTCAAATGATTAATAGATCATTTAGTTGACATAGTTAACTGGTTTTAAGTATTGCAGTTTATCACTAATAATTCTATCTGATATCAATCATAAGTTTTCACACGGATTAAATGCTTCCGAGTTTTGCTATCATGGAGCAAATGACACTCAGCCACCGTCTTCTACAACATTTAACATAATATTGGCTTGCTACATGTTTACTGTAAGAGCAATTTGAAGAATACGGTCGGGACAATCATATAGGCTCTTGAGCTTCACATGACGAATCTCTTCATCGGATTGGGCCACTCCATACACTTGTCTCGCTGAATAACACCCAAATTCTTTCAGATCAGGTGATGACTTTGGCTGCAGTGTCAAGGACTTCTCAGCCGCCAGGATCCTGTCTTGAAGCATTGTTGATCGCCCCCAATTCCAACAGGTTGCTTCGTTGGCCCGATCTTAGCCCTCTGCTCAATCGCTGTCAATGTATTTTACTGTCCCAGTCGATAGGGTGGTAAAAGAGATAGAAACTACAGAATGCTGGCATAGAAAAAAAGGAGGGAAGAGGAATAGAGAAGTCTGAATGATGAGAAGAAAACACAAGAGAAAAACAATCTGCGGGCAAACGAAAAAATAGAAGAAAAAAAATAAAGTTATTATTTGCCGCAAAGTAGTTTATAAACTTTTTGAATAACATGTGATTTGTCGTTGTGCTTAATGACCCGAAGAGGCGCCCTTTAAGTAAAAAAAATTGTTAAAACTTTCTGTGTGGGCAGGATTAAAGGATTGGGCTGTTTGCACCTGCAATAAGCTCTTCTATTCCTAAGGGCACATTTGGAAGTGCAATAATTTACGGATTTATCACACCCTTTCTCCCATGTCATCATCATCATCATCATGTCGTGCGGCTGGCACGGATATCCCAGACCCTCTCTCTCCACGTCTCCTTATCATTCATCGCCTCCGGCAGGTCTTCAGGGTTACATCCCTTATCATCACATAGCTGCTGTATGAATGTTCGAGCTGGTCGTCCTGCTTTTGATTGGCCATATGCGGGGGTCCACATGAGCTCAACACTTACGATCTCGTCCCTGCTTCTCCAGCTGTGTCTGACATGTCTGGTTCGTCTAACTTGTATAGTTTTCGTGATAGGTGGTAGGTGACCGTATAGTTGGCGCCTTGTGGGGTGTTGCTGCCAGGACTTGTTCAATATTGCTCGCAACATTCTTGTATAATTGCCGTCTAGCTTCTTCTCCAACCGTTTAGTCAGCGTGCAAGTAGTGCATCCATATAGCAGTATCGACACGACCGCAGCCTGAAAGAAACTGCGTTTCATTTTATCGCTCAGGTTTGATTTCCATATGATCGAAAGCCTATCGATAGCTGTCCGTGCCTTAATTAGCCGTGTGTCGATGTATTTTTCGGTTGATGAGACGCTGCTTCCTAGGTAGGTGAATTTATCAACCAGTTTCAGGGAGGTTCTGTCTTGTGTGGAGATGTCGCCTTTCTAAACTTGTTTGAATTCCTAGTTATCTTTTTCTACACCACTTTACCATCCAAGATTAAAAAGTCCAATCTCTTTTAGTATTTACGCATATTTGGAGGGTAAAAGATGGATTTATGCTTTTCTCAGTTCAGTTATTGTCTCGACTGAATTTGATATTATTAAGAACTTGTATATAAAATTATGGTGTTTTTTTTTTCTTTTTTGTTCTTAGGGGTTATTTTTAAACAAACCAAACGAAAGCTAAGTATACAATTGTATCAAAAACAGTTTATTTTTATCGGCAAAATTGTTTTAAGAGATTACAAATATTTGAAGACTTATATTGGGGCTACCAAAATCGATAGGGTCTCCGATGTTGTATTGTTAATCAACTGGGAATTTGTTCTCCATATGCTCTCCATTACTTGAATTTGTGAGAACTCGAGTATGCTGTATGCTATACGGTTTGGTTTGGTTGTATAATGACACATCAACCTTTGTAGGTTATTTAATGTCAAAGCCATTCACATAGAAGAACAGTAATGGTACTATTTATTCCATACCTGGGAGGATAAGGGAGTTCATGCCTTTCCCAAGGGTATTTCCTCGAAAATGAACGTAATAGCGCAACTGGAATACGAACTCACTTACAACGATCCCGCATTCCATCGCTTTAACCATTACACCATGAGGACACCCCCTGTATGCTCTATGTAGATGCTGACTTTTTCAAATACTCGTCTTAGGTGTTTTCTTATCACTAAGCGCTAATGCGCTTGGTAAAGGCATGGTACCTCTTTTCCCTCAGCGATGTGTAAATAGTAAGGCAGAATGGATAATTAAGCCTTCGTTAGGCAACCGGTATAGGAGAAAGAAAACTGATATCAAACAAGCTTGATGTAATGGTTATCGTCGTAGGAAATGGACACGGCGACCCGAGTTCAAATACTGGACAAGGCTGATTGCATTTCACATTGGACTAATACCCTTGGGAAAGGTATGAATCCAATTATTCTCCCTCCAGCTATGGGTAAGTAGTAGGACAGACTTCGTTCTTCAGCCTTGGTTAGGCAACAAGTCTAGGAGAAGGAAAACTCTGAATTCAAACCTGTTAAACTCCGCTTAAAAAATTGACCTTGTGTCATATCCTGCCCGAGCGGAGGGGTTGGTAAATAGGATCAAACAAGCTTTACTCAGCTTAGAAATGAATCTCGTGTCCATACCGGAGGTGTTCGCACAATACATACATTGATAATTGTTTTTTTTCAAAGAGTGTTTTTTTTCTTTTGGTGATCAGTAATTGACTATTTTTAAGGTGCGTTGAGGTGAAGACATGAACGCATTTATATCAATCTTATTAGGCAGAATTATTGTCAAATTAAGAAAATTCGCGAGAGCGAGCAATATGAACGAAAACCAACTATTGCCTCTCAATCTCATTTAAAAATAATAAAAATTGCTTTAAAGATAGCAGCACATCAAGTATATATATATATATATATATATATATATATATATATATATATATATATATATATATATATATAATTGTTGTTGTTTCTTTTTACTTTTCAACTCAGCAATATCCAATTCGTTTCAATTTTTAATGAATACTCTAATTAAAACATTAAAAAAACGTTTCTGGTTTTCTCTCTCCGAACTGTGTATTTGTTCGTTGATAGCGTTTTCCCAAGGAAATTTGATACCGGAAATCGGAATACTCAAGTCTTATGTTTGTGGCATTATGACATTAAATGTTTATAAATTGCTAGATGTTTAAAGCTTTCGTAGGCTTTGCCACTTAAACACCAGCCAGGTATTCTAATTCTAAATTCCTTCAGAGACCCTTGGTAGTTTGAATTCGAAATTATTTTGAAGTATAGTATATGATTATCAATTTCCGAGAATTTGGGCTAAACACACAGGGAATACTTTTCAAATACAAATTCCACTCTTTTCTATCAATAACTATTTTATATCACTTGTTAAATCTCTGATATATGAGTAGTACTTCTTGTGTTTTTTACGAGGCAAATTCCCTATACGTAAACTATAAATTTATCAACGCTGGGAATAAAACAATGATTGTCAAATTAATCATGCAGCCCATTCAAGAATGGACAGAGTTTAATTCTATCCAAAATTCCAGGCTTTTAAATCTATACTAATTTAGTAAATAACATTTTAAAGAGAATACTTAACTTAACGATTAGAAGGAAGGGAATCAGTCAATCATTCCCTGTTCATTTTTGTCGTAGAGGCCGAGAATAGTGCTGACATCATCCTTTGCAGTGGCTACAACTATTACAATAGCAAAAAATACTTAGTCTGGCGATCTGTTTGTTTTGGTTTTGTGGCATATCATCCATTATAGGTTACTCAATGGCAAAACCTCTTTTCACACACACACACACACACACACACACACACACACACACACACACACACACACATATATATATATATATATATATATATATATATATATATATATATATATATATATATAAATAATTTGTGTAAACTTTTTGCAGATCACATTCTAAAACGAGCCTGAGATATTTTTTGCACACAGTTTAATGGTTTTAAGTATTGTTAAATAACTGTCACAATTTAACATTAGTCATTTGTTTGCACAGAGTTTGTTCTATTTAACCTATAGAAAGGATCCTATCAAGTACTACCACTCCGGTTCAGCGTGAATATCGGAACAATTGCAATGAAGAGGTACTCTGCATTCCCCAAACTCTAGCATTATTGGAGCCTCACCATCAGATTTTTGAATGTCATATCCAGGATTCTTGTTGTGCAGGTCTTACCCATCTGCAGTGATACAGTCAGTGTATTCTGTAGCCGACTTGGCTGAAAACACTAGGGATATTGGTATGACCCTATACTACATTGGTTGATATGACTCCAATTCTGCAAATCCTTGGAAAATTGAGTAATCACTCATTGCCATTACACTCAGGTCAATTCTAACACGAACTGGTAGTCCCTGTTAGGATTCCATCAATAGATCGAATATATATGTTAGAAGCTTATTGGTATTGGATAAGAATACTTAAAACCATATAACTGATTGCAAACAAATGATCATTATTAAAAATAAATCGTAATATGTAAACCAAATATTTGGGTGAAATATTAGTATTAAATTCTTAATAGTTAAGGCAAAAACTTATTAAAAAAAGGTAATTTTGTAAACATTAAATAGAATATTAAACTATAGATATGAATCAGCATTTGACTTTTGATAATCTGTATCAGGTTGATATGCAGTTGAAAAAATATAAACCAAACCAAGCTAAATCCAGTCGCAAATATGTATAACAAATGTTTTCAACTACACCGTTCGACTCTTTCTGATGATGCAGAAGTTTGACACAGTTTTCTCAGTGCAGAGTTCAAACGTACATCAATTTAACAATAATCTTCCAATAGTACTCCAATTCTAACAGCAATAAAAAAAAAAAGCAGACAAAAAGTACATACTTGCATAAATATATATATTATTATAGGTTTGAATGCTTTAATATAGTTCTTAAAATTAAATTATATAGAAATTACTTTATCGAGTAAGATATATCTAAGTTTTCAAATTTTCAATGATTGAACGAAATCTAGAAACATGAGTACTCAAACATACACATACACGTACACATCGACTTTATATATATATATATATATATATATATATATATATATATATGTCGGGGTTAGACATATATATATATATATATATATATGTCGGGGTTAGACTTCCTGATGATCCGTTAAGGTGACACTTTAGTAGATTTCCGACTCGCGATGTAAGTTAATTTTATAATTGGCTCCACTCGTGTTGAGCACTCTTGTAATTGTAGCATTGCAGTGTTTGCGGAGGGTTTTAGTTTTCTTTTGAATAACTGACTGCATATCCCTTGATTTTTTTCAAGGGGTCTGACGAGGTTGGCCTTTTCTTTCTTTTTGACCTATAATATTTTTTCTTTTTACCCCGGGCGGTGATTCGAGATATTCTTATCACTTGTTCCTGGCGGGTTTTTTTTCTTTTTTTCTGGTACAGTGAATGCTAGTAGATATTAGATTAGTAAATATATATATATATATATATATATATATATATTATATATATATATATATATATATATGTATATATATAGGATGTGATTGGTACATTACTGCGTTTTTAAATTATTAACATGTTACGTGCACTTGGTTTCAAATTTTCCCTTCTGGGCAGCAAACTTGCACGTCGGCCATGGTCTGTGGAGAAAACAATACCAGGATCCAATTAATTCTTCCATAAATCTGGTAATGACATACTATACTGCTGGGCATTTAGTCGAAAATTCCTGGATGATTTCACAGTATTTGGGTGTGAATTTGAGTACTCCGTCCGTTATGGATACGAAAAGATTTGGAAGTGTCCTATGGTCATTACAAAGGTCCAGTAGCTCGGAAATGTAATTGTGATCGTGAGAAAAAAAAATCCCGAATTTCTTGGTGATATCCAGTTTACGATTGACAACTATCCCAACAAATCGATCTGGTACATACCCCAGGACATGTCACTAAGTTTCTTATCAGGCAGGTTAGTGCATGGCGATATTCGGCATTTCCCATATTATATGAGAAAGGGAGATTTTTTTTTTATCAAAGTCTATGTAGAATAAGAGGAAAAGTTGCGTGGCAAAGGTTTTTAATAAAATCAAGCATACCCAGCAATTGAAATTGTTTTGTTTTCTTCTCAGGTTAAAAAAATGAAAAAATAGCTCTGCAACAATCAGATGGTGAACTCACAGAAAATCCTTTGCCTTGGTCTTTTAGCCCAAAATGCATCGATTTTACTGAAGAGCAGGCACCCAGTTAAAAACCTTGCTCTTAGTGACGTTATGCCTCTCTTCATTTTCCCCCATGGCCTTACCCTGTACACAGAGGGCTTCATTAAGTGCTTGATAGATGCAGTGCTGACCTAGATCGAGATGGTGGTTGCTGGAAGACTCTACATTTGGCAACAGAACTCTATCTTATATCACACAAACAGGTGAATGCAATCTGAGCTGTGAGTAAACTTTTGTGACCCCATGACCCCTAATATCTGGCCGCGTCACTCCCTCGATTACAATCCTCTTGATTATTATCTGTCGAGAGCAGTTGGACGAGAGACCATCAAAACACTGTACAAAACAACACCAAAGACGAGCTGAAGAATAGGATTTAAGCTGCATTTACCAATTTTAACCAGTACACTGTTAGGAGGTTGCAGGAGATTCCATTGATGTTTAGTGGTGGTGGCTGAAGACAATGTTAATTTAATTGAATGAATTTAATCTGTAGTATTTAAAGATATTTTCAATAAATATTGGTAAATATATCACATAAAGTGAGGTGTAAGTGTTTTTTTTTTTTTCAGTTTTGTGTAAATTAAATGACAATCTACCTATCAGAGTGGGGATTGGATTCGTAAAAATAGGAGAAAATAATATTTTAATTAGAGAGAATATAATGAAGTGAAATAAAATTTGAAATTACGTACATATGTGTTTATATTAATGTGAACTAAAACGCAGGCAGCTTCAACCGATATCTATCTTTCTAACTATCTATCTGCGAATCAGCTGAAAAGTTCATTGGCTGACGAAGATATACCCACAGAATGAGATCAATTTTTCCCTATAGTTCCCGATGCTTTCCATATTTTTCTTATATGGGTGTTGCTTTGCTTGGACCCTATTGTTTCAAAATCGTCCTTTGAATTTTTCAATATATATATATATATATATAAAATGATAGAACATATTGATGTATTTTTGTAAAGGATAACTGATATTCGCTTAACAAACATTCTATAAAGTAGTCATTCGAAGCCCCTTTCCCTTAAAAAAAGAAACACAAAACCAAAAACAATTCTTCTATTTTGTATATCACAAAGCAAGGAGTAGATTTGAATACAGCCGATGATATGTTTTCTTTTTTCTTTATCAGCTGAGAATCAGAACAAAAAATTGATTATGATATATATATATATATATATATATATATATATATATATATATATATATACTATACTAAAAAAATACGTCTGTTATCGATAAAATTAATCGTGAAAAGAGTTGTTTAGCAGGTTTTACCATTTCGATTAATACGTGGTCAATATATATATATATATATATATATATATATATATATATATATATATATATATGAACATATAAGTGCTACTACACTTTCAGCGTGACGGTTACATCCCGTTGAAATTTGAACATGCAAACCAAGTGGGAAATAACTTAGAACATTTTCAATCAATTTCACAGCATGAGACCGCCATATGTTACTCCGCTTTATAACACTCGCATATATAATAAAACGAACATGTCTGCACGTATATGCTGTTGAATAACTACTTGCACCTGTGTCTACAACGGAGGTTAACATTACAATAAACGAAGTAAATGCGACATTATATATATATATATGCGTGTGGGTTTTTTTTTGCTTGTGTGTGTGTATAAAGATTATATGTAGGCATCCGTCTCTCGTTCTCTTAATATATATATAGATAGATAGATAGATAGAGAGAGAGAGAGAGAAAGATGAATTGTGCGTTTATATATATATATATATATATATATATATATATAGATAGATAGATATATGAATATATATGTCTGTGGTATATGTGTATAATAATACTCTCCTTCACACACACACACACACACACACACACACTCTCTCTCTCTCTCTCTCACACACACACACACACTCTCGATAGATAGATAGATAGATAGATAGATAGATAGATAGATAGATAGATAGATAATTCAACATAGTGTAAGCCTGGTAAATTCTATATTCATTTTGATACAGGCCTTAGAAATCTTTGCACATTTTTACACAACCACTTACAAAGATTTGCGTGCGCACATAGAAAGTCTTAAACACGCAGTGTCCACAGACACGTGTTATTGCCTTTACCTTTTCTTACCATTCAGTGTCTTAGTCAGTTGGTAAATTTTTTGTATGACAATATGCGCAAGCTCACATACGTACACGCTTGTGCTTGCACACACACACACACACACACACACACACACACACACACACACACACACACACACACACACACACACATACACACACATTGGAGAAGTAGAATTATATTCTTGCATATGTGTATTTTTGCTTTCATGGACCAAGCCATAAACATACGATTTTAAGCGTGTGAATCTAATGTATCACAATTTCCCTATAAGTTCAATATTTTCCACATATGCACACAAGAACATCACACTATCGTATTTACTTCTACTTCCATAAATGTATGCCTGTTTAGTTAGATATATATAATAACAATTTGAACAGGCAACATGAAATTGAACAATAATGCTAAATTGAATTTAATAGTGTGTAGCCGCCAGTGGGAAATTTTATCTCTGAGTTCAAAGCAATTGTGTACCTTCATTAGAGCTGAAGATTTTCTTAAATCACTAAACTGCAAAAGTGCCCCGAGCAAAAGTTTCATCTGCCTCACCAGGAATGCTTGGCATGTACAACGTCTAATGAATAGGCAAGGGGTAAACTTTTCCTGTCAGTATAAATGAGGACCTTATTCTTATTAGGTATTAAGAGACAGATAAATTTTCTCTAATTATATATAGATATATATATATACTTTGTGTTGAAATGATAGATTGTGGTGAATCTGACAATATGATGGTAATATGTAGAAAGTTGGAAAAATCAAACACTTAAAACCAGTTTAGAAGGTGCTTTATTTCGTTCCTTTATTTCATTTTAAGAACTTTCTCAGGCAAAAATATTTTCTGAGTTTTTCTATATATAAGCAAATGGGGAACATGACAAAATGACAGAGAGGATAAAGATTGAACTGGAAGAAGGTGTGGGTTTTGTGTCAAATATCAAAATGTTCTAATAAAACCTGTTACATTATATATATATATATATAATATATATATTATATATATATATATATATATATATATATATAATTAAATTACATTTTTATATAGAGCCCAAATCTAAGGTTAAAATGGACCCACGTCTTTCATGTAAGTTTATTACTTAATATTAATTCCCATGCAAGACTGTCCTTAGAGACAAATGTGTTTAGCATTTAAAATGATTATATCACACTTTATCCTCAGTTGAGGAAACCTCTATACTTAACAGTTTAATGATATTCAATGTATGTGATGAATTTTAAGAGTGAATGGTAACGAAAACTGTATAATCAGATATATCTTTTAATATAAGCGTTCTCGAAGATACAGATTTTTTAAAAATTAGGTTAACCATAATGAATCAAGAAAATTTATTATATATATATATATATATATATATATATATATATAGTACGGCCAAGCCAAAAAGCGCCGGCATATATTTTTTACTTGATGCGTAATCTAATGAATTCAAATGTGAAAAGATTTCGAAAGATTTCAAAGATAACTTCCGGTCTTACAATCCAACAACTCTCTTTCCTTTAATTAAAGAATAAATATTGAATGGCTCTGGTACATCAACAATCCCACGATGCTTTATGAGTAATATAGTAGGACACACACACACACACACACACACACACACACACACACACACACACACACACACACATATATATATATAGTATATATATATATATATGGACCATATATATATATATATATATATTATATATGGACACTTCAAACGCTCGGATTGCTAACTCACCTGACGGTCGTAAACATTTATATTATCCGATTAGCGATAGTATCTCGATTTCGTATTTCATGTCACTTCTACACACATAATAAAATTCAGTTCAAATAGAAACCCCACCCCAAATTTTGGCTTAACGCCGCTTCTGAGTATTGATTTTAGTCTCAAAATGCGTTCAAAATGAGAGTACCCTTTGTAACATCTTAATTTCTACACTGATATAACTAAATTTAGATTTAGCCTTGTTTTACCTAGTGAATTGCGTGCATATTTGCCAAAAATATCTCCAAGAATTGACAATTTATGCCAAAAGAGGTTTGCCTAGTCAGCTAGGCGGAAGAATGCACTGACTGCATCTCTGAAAAGAAGTAAGACTCCACACAACGAGTATCCTTTTATGACGATAAACAATCTGATTGTAAGGCTCAAGTAATGCTGGAGCTGTGGGGAATGCAAAGTACCCTTTATAGCCATCGCCCCCAGGTCCACTCCGGCCCGGAGTGAGCGCAAGTGATAGGCTCTTATCTATGGGTCAAACAGAACTCAACTAAGTACTTATGCTAAACTGAATTGTTTGAAATAGAACTGTTTTTGATATGGAAATTACATACATACGCTAAACTGAACTGTTTGAAATCAAACTGTTTTTGCATTTAACTTTGTAAACAATAAAAACTGTGTTTTTGCTAAACTGAATTGTTTGAAATAGAAATGTTTTTATATTTAAACAGTTTACTAAAGATAAATTGATTTTTTTAAATGAAAATGTTTATATGTATAAAAATGGATTTGGCAGTTAATAACCTACGTTAGCTGATATGTCATAAAACCAAATCAAATCAAAACAAGCAAGGTATACACATCCCTCTCAATAAATGTTGTTACTCAATAGATATACTGAATGTGATTTTCATTAAATGTTTTTGGCAATGTTACTTTTTATTAATAAGTGGTTCTACGATATATCATTTTTATTTCTAAGATAGTCCACGTGGAATATCCTGATATAAAAACATATGAAAACTAGAGTCTTAGAGCATGCATATCAACTCTTTAATTGGAGAGGAGAGAAAGAGAAGGTTAGTTGGTTGGTTGGGTTCTATTGGCATATCAATCTTTGTAAAAAATTGTATGCCAAATCCATTTTTATACAAGTAATCAGTTCTATTTCAAACAATTCAGTTTGGCATGAGTACACAGTTTAATAGTCAAAAACATTTCTATTTCAAGCTATTCAGTTTAGTGAAAGAGCTCTAATTCAAACAATTCAGTTTAGCATAAGTAGGCATTCTAGTTCTATTTAACCCATAGATAGGGTCCTATCAGGTACAACCACTCCGGTCCAGAGTGGACCGGGGAGCAATGGCAATGGGGAGTGTTCTGCATTCCCCAAAGCTTCAGCAGCACTGGAACCTCACCATCAGATTGTTTTGTGTCATATATCGGGACACTTTATGTGGTGGGGTCTTACTCCTCTGCACAGATGCAGTCGGTGTATTCTCTAACCCCAGCCGACTGGGCCAAGAGAAAGAAAAATAAAACAGAAATTAATAGATATTGTCATAAATAAAGAGAAAATTAACTTAAACGGAATAGAAATTTAAAAAGATATATGAAAGATGATATCTACAAGATATAAAAGTGATGAAAATTCAACTGAATTTATACGGATTGGATAATTAAACTGTTTCCATGCTCATAAAGAACATTAAACGAACGTAAAATATCAGAATTATAGTTTCCTTTTCAACGTTCTCACCTTCGATTTAAATTAAAATAATCAAGATATAATGTTGAATAAAAAAGCAGTCCAATACATAAAAAGGAGAAACTAAGAAACTGCACAAAAAAAAAAAAAAAATTAAAACAAGAATTCATGAAAAGGAAGAAGAAAGGAAGGCTTTTTTAAACTGAAAAAAAAAATAGCAAATTTCTTTCTGAGCGGAACAATTTCCAATTTTGTAAAAAGAATGTTCTCCTCAGACACATGTCTGTTTAAAAAACTTTGAAATGATAGTCTTCATAACTTTTTAAATTATTCTGTGGTCGTATTTCACCTTGTTTTGCTTTCTTTTGGTGTCTTCTTCGACGCTGTGACACCTAAAATTACTCAATGTTTTCGATCTTTCTTTTTTACGTTCATTTCTTTCTTTCTTTCTATAAGATTTCAAAAACACCAAAAAAAGCACCAGACGTCTCACACTTTTTTTTTTTTTAGTTCTCACGACTGCTAACTTGACACCTGCTCTGCTTTCTTTTCTTATCTCTTTCGATGCGGCAAGCTACCAATCACATGGTTCTTTCTTTCTTTCATTATTTTTTCTTTCTTTCTTTCTTTCTTTCTCAAGTGAGCCAGTTGCTACAACTGTTGACTTAAGTTCTTGTCTGATTACTTTTCTTTTCTCTTTCGATGTAGCCATCTACAAATCACATGATTCGTTTTTTCTTTCTCTTTTATTTTAGTTTTTTTCTTTCTTTTAAAATTACAGCAAAAATAAAACGTCACAGAGATCTCACCTTTCTTTCTTTCTTTCTTTCTTTCTTTCTTTCTTTCTCTCTCTCCCTCTTTCTTTCTCTTTTTTTCTTTCTTTCTCAAGTGAGCCAGATGCTACAACTGTTGACTTAAGACCTTGCCTGCTTTCTTTTCTTTTCTCTTTCGATGTAGCCATCTACAAATCACAGGATTCGTTTTTTTCTTTTTTTTTTCTTTAGTTTTTTTTTCTTTTAAAATTACTGCAAAAAAATGTCACAGAGATCTCACCTTCCATCCTTCCTTCCTTCATTCTTTTCTTTCTTTCTTTCTTTCTTTCTTTCTCAAGTGAGCCAGCTGCTACGACTGTTGACTTAAGACCTTGTCTGCTTTCTTTTCTTTTCTCTTTCGATGTAGTCATCTTCAAATCGTATGATTCGTTTTTTTTTTCTTTTTTACTTTGATTTTTTCTTTCTTTTAAAACTACAGCAAAAAAACAACGTCTCAGAGATCTCACCTTTCTTTCTTTCTTTCTTTCTTTCTTTAAATATTATGTGTACAGACACACAGCTGTACATGTAGAGCACTTTTGCTTTATATTATTCGGAGATATTTGTACCTCCTTACATAAGAAATGAAAAAAAGGAATCTCTGTCGCAATAGAGTAAGCGATTCATTGCTTTCATGTTTTTGTAGATCATCATTATAGCTGTTACAGTTTATTTCAGGAGACCTTACTCTAGAAAAACATGTTCAATCCTACCTCTGTCTATGGAATCACATGTCTTAGAAAAATCTACAAATTATAGAGTTAAAAAGGTGCCTGTACTGTAATGGTCATCGTCGTAGGAAATGGACACGGTGACACGAGTTCAAATCCTGGACCAGGTTAATTGTATTTCACATAGCATTAATACCCTTGGGAAAGTTATGAATCCAATTATTCTCCCTCCAGTTATGGGTAAATTGTAGGACAGACTGAATTATTCAGCCTTGAAGAGGCGACTAGTCTAGGAGAAGGAAAACTCTGAATTCAAACCTATTAAACTCTGCTTAAAAAATGACCTTGTGTCATATCCTGCCCGAGCGGAGGTGTTGGTAAATTTGAATAGAGTTAAAAAGCAATATTTGCAAATATTCTGTCAATTGTTTAACAATTATTGGAAACTGAGAAGTTTTGGATCGATTTCTCTGAAAACCGTTCTTGTGTTTCTATAGGAATTTCCCAAAGTTGGGTCGAGCTGGATGGAGAAACAGAGCATTATAAACCTATATATATATATATATATATATATATATATATATATATATATATAACATTGGTATAAACATAATTTGGCATTAGATAACCGATGGAGGTTGATATGCCATAAAACGCGAACAACCGACCTATGCAGCAATAAAATAAGAATTCTGCTTTATCACTCTTTGTCATTACTTGGTCGCTAGCTTTTCGACCATTATTCTGTTTAGTTTATACACAGCGTTGCATAATCGAAGAAGTAAATCATCAAAGTTCCTTGACTTTCAAACGTCAGGAGATATTTCTTTGATGCCAATAACTGTTTTGCTTTTTATTTATTTATTTTTTCGGAACTAATTCAAGTTCTTCCTCCCAACAAATTTGTAAATTTGATGACGGGTTGGTCATTAATAATTTCTTCATTAGATTTATTAGTGATTTCAAAAGAATTTTCAAGTAGATTCTTGAAATTTGCTCCATATTTTTTAAGTCTTTCCCTTTGGCTGGCAATTCTCGAGAGGCTTCAACTTTCGTTAACTTTATTTATTGTCTGTCATGCTGATTATAATTGTCTCATGTTTTACTGCATTTTTATTTCATTTATTTGAACTTGGATGATCTTTAGCTGTTTCTTTAATAGGTTTTATTAGTTCTCGCTAGGCATTCTTTTACGTATTGAGGCTTTTTGTTTTTTCATGCTTTTTAAGGATATTTTAACCTAACTGCTATTGACTCCTATGAAAAAACATTTGGTCTTTAGTTTTGTTGTTATGCACTCTTCTACTGCTTGGGAGTTGGCGGAAACAACTTTTCTCCTAAAGTGTATCAATTTTGCTTCTTACAGTTACCGTATATTCGTTGCATATATGATTTTGCCAACTGAAAACAGACATATCGTAAATCATTAACTATATATATATATATATATATATATATATATATATATATATATATATATAATGTATAAAATATATGTAGAAATGTATATATAATGTACGTATAAATTGTATATATAAAATGTATATATATATATATATATATATATTTATATATATATATATATATATATATATATATATATATATATATATATATATATATATATATGTATATATAAAATATAAACAAACGAACGCTGCTACTTAATATCTTATAATTCCCTAGCAGACATGGAACGCTTGTTGGCCGAGTTGTCTGATACTATGTCTAACGTAATGTTGGGTGAGTTTTGATCCCAAGTTCAAGCGTCATACGTGTCTAGCCACACTGAAGATTTGTGATACAAAGAAACAGTCTGTCTGTGGATGACTATATATATATATATATATATAATGACACCAACGAATATATATAAATATATATATATGCATATATATATATATATATATATATATATATATATATATATAAAATCATTGGTGTCATTATAAATTTATTTCAGTTGTATGATGACCGTCTTCAGATTGTAAATGAAGAAATTACGTGTTTGTTTATATTGCTCGGATTATATATATATATATATATATATATATATATATATGCATGAGACCTCGTGGTGTAATACCCAAAGTACTAGACAGCGACTTTACATTAAGCAAGTTCGAGATTAAGTATGGCTATAATATTCACTTTTAGATGAATATCCCTCCACCAAAAAAGTCGACGTCTTCATCTTCAGCCAGCTCTAGGTTAAAGAGTACGACTGCAGTTCTTCAACAAAGGATTTATATGGCATAAAATAAACCACACAGACTGATATACCATAAACAAAGAAACCAAACACACACACACAAACACAGTCAGACAGACAGACAGACAGACAGACAGACACACACACACACACACATATATATATATATATATATATATATATATATATAAGATGAGAATATATTGAAAAGATGGAAATAAAAGATATTTCCGGAAAGAAATATAAAACTATATTCAAAAAGGAAAAAATAGAAAAGAAAGAAAGAAAGAAAGAAAGAAAGAAAGAAAGAAAGAAAGAAAGACTATGAAATTGGAAATTAACGACACACAAGCACACACAAAAACAATAAAAACAAAATACTGATAGAATTAAAATAAAACAAAAAAAAAAATGATTAAAATAAAACCTAAAAAACAAACAAACACATAATTCTGTAATTTGGCTAAAGGTTGAAATGATCTTGTGATTGCTCCCAAGGAAGGACACATCAGTTTCGCGATAGAATTACTCTTCTTCAGAGGAATGACACCCACGGGGAAACTAAAAATACAAACAGGCCACGAAATCAGGTCATAAAACTGTCAGCAATGTTTTTGGGAAAATACGACGCATCTCAACGTTCTTCTCTGTCACCAAGATGAAGGAGCTTTGTAGATTAATGAGACCAGGTAATTGTTATACTCACGCATATATATGACGTAAACATAATGAAAGTACACATATATATATATATAGATAGATAGATAGATAGATAGAGAGAGAGAGAGAGAGAGAGGTTGAGAGGGAGAGAAGTACCTGGTCTAAATGGAACTTGTTCAGCAGTCCAATCATAACGAAAAGGATGCAACTGTCTTTTGGACTTATATCAAATGTGTTTTAAAAGTTAAAATTAAAAAAAAATGTAAGCAATTCAATCAATCCATTTATTCATGCTGATTAGCTGAACCATGCTCTCTTCCGTTCCCAGGTTGAAAACTGTGGAGAACGTGTTTTGTCAACCCTATCACTGTCACAACTGCTACAAAGTAATACTTGCTGCCAAACTGTAGTTGGATACAGTTTGGTCTTTGTAAGCATTTATTAAGCGTCAATGAATGTCAATGGGTATAAAGTCTTTTCTGCTTCGAGGAATCCAATAATATGACTTTGCTTTCATAACAGATATATTGTCAAACTCTCGTATATTTATTATACACAATGAAAATATATTGTTTTGAGGGGATAATAAGAAGGGAAGACGTTTTCTCCAAATACCGAGGATAATTACATTTGATAATTCAACTGTGTGTAAATAAATGACTGATGTTTAATTACGAGGTGCATACGATAAGTTTCCAGACTTTTTTCGTGTGAGCACTTTTATTAATAGTACACACATGAAACTCTAGTCCCCTTTGAAGTAATCTTCTCCGGCTGCAATGCACTTGCTGTACCGTTCCAACAACTTCTGGATGACCCCATGGAAATCCTCTTGTTTGAGCGTGTCAATGACCTTTGTCACAGCCTCTTTCATCTCCACACTTGTCTCATAACGACGGCCCCAGAGCTTAGTGAATAAAGCAAAAGTCACAGGGAGCAATGTCTGGACTATAGGGACGGTGAGGAACTGTATTGATACCAATCATGGTTAAATAGTCGGTGATAGGGATGGAGTTGTGGACTGGTGCATTGTCCTGTTGGAAATGCCACTGACCCGATGTGAAGAGTGCTGGCCTCTTCCGACGGAATCTCTAGCTGAACTCCCTTAAAACCTCAACATAGTAACCCTAACCCTTTGGCCAATCAACTCTGGTGTATTGACTTCCTTACTCCTCCCACACCGATCATCATCGCCCACAGACTCTCTGCCTTCCTTGAATGTCTTATGCCACTCAAAAACTGATGCTCGATTCATGAAAGATGGTCGAAAGGCAGTCTGAAACATTCCAAACGTTGCTTTGGCATTTTTTCCAAGTTAAAATCAAAATTGTATTGCATTTCATTCTTCTAAAGTGTCAGATTGAATTTTTGAAATTCACGAGCTGTGACAATCAGGCTTTAGTAGGGTGTATTCCAATTGCTGCTGTAGCTGATCATTTGAACCTAAAATCATAAAAATTGTTTAATCATCCCATAAAATGTGTAGCAATAATATACTGAATTCTCACGTGTCTACGACAATTTTAAATGACCATCGTAAAAAACGTCTGGAAAATTATCGTATGCACCTCGTAAATAGTTCGTGGTACATTGCAAAATTTTAAACCATTTAACCTTGTTGATTCTTGTTTACAAATCATATATACCTAATATATATGTATTAACCGGATTTGGCATTAACTAACATACAATGGTTGATATAACATAAAAATAAACCAAACCAAACCAAACTAAACCAAACATTGTCCCATTAAATTCGAGTGATTTTTAACCACATCTACTTGTCTAATTTATGACACAGTAAAATGTAGAACAAACTCAGAGCTGTGGAAAGCCAAGATTAATCCCAATGAATGTGTACACTAAGCGCTCTAGATCCACAAACCTTGAGCTTCACCATCATATTCAGTAAAGTGCAATACTCAGAGAACAAATTCCACTGTGCACGTTTGAATGTAAGCACTTTATATTCAAAATTTAGCACATACACCTTTATATTATTAATGTTAATCACTTCTGAAAATGTGTACCGTCTTTTTGAAGAGATCAAACAATAATTTAAATATTTAGTTCTATATCTTATAAGAAGAATGCTGGCCTGTCGAATAATCTTAATTCTATTAACTGCTACCTAAACAACTTCGAAAGGAAGTGAAAGGAATAAATCTCGGCTAACATACGTTATTTCTTTCTAAAAAAGCACTTAATTAATTACTTTTTTTAACAAATCAGTTTCTGAACTAATAAACCAACTCTATTTTTTATTTTAATTTAATTACAAGTATAATCATTAAAGTTAATCTGCAATATATAGCAAACGGAATTACATATTAAAAGAATTACAATATTTGAAGTGTATCTTTTAAAACGTTTACATCATTTAACATGGCTCTTACGTTTAAATTAACACTGATATATATATATATATATATATATATATATATATATATAATCAGCAGAAAATCACAGTGTAGAGAGAGAGAGAGAGAGAGAGAGAGAGAGAGAGAGAGGAGGAAGACGATGTTTGTTGCCTTTTATGGCATTCCAACACTTGTATGCTATTAATGTCAAATCCTCTTAATATATATATATATATGTATACATATATATATATATATATATATATATATATATATATATATATATATGATTTGTAAATGAATTCTTTGCAACTTTGCAAGTAACATTTTTTTGGACACTGTTAATTAGTTTCAAGTATGGAAAATGATCAAATATTTCCATTTGATCTATACATGTGACCCTAACAGGTACTACCGCTCCAGGTTCAAGTCGACCTGAAAGTAATGTTAATTAAAGAGTACTCTTCATAGTTTTAACTCCAAAACAGGTGCCTCATCATCAAATGTTCTTTAATGTCATACCCAGGACACCAAAGGAAAATGAGACAAAGGAATATATATATATATATATATATATATATATATATATATATATATATATATAATTATTATTATTATCATACCAGAGTTGGTTGTCACTAAATCACTTTGTGGAGAGTGTTCAATATCTAGGATATACCTATTATGTAATAATAATCAATAAATATATAATAGATTTATATATTTAATGCCATGGAATTTAGTCGGTGGACCCTCGGTTTTAGTTAACTGCCTGATGATCTTTCTTATGTAAATACTCCATGAAACCCAGGGGTCGCAGCCTAAATTCCATGGCATTAAATATATAAATCCCATTATTTAATCATTATATATATATATATATATATATATATATATATATATATATATATATATATATATATATATATATATAAATAACTGATCGTATTAGAATAATCTGTACTATTAAAAAACCTTCTCTGAAGTAATGGTCTATTCTCCAATTACAAAGTTTATTTGAGAACATTTGAGGTTTTTGTTGTAATTTATAAGCTTTTTGCTTGAACGAAATACAAGGCTGTCCTAATGGAGCACCAAATGAGACCCGGGCTCATTTGTAATAATTTTCTTGTCTAGATTGCTAACCGTTACACTACATGAGCCTCCCATAATAGGTTAAAGAATTCCGAATTAATTTTTTTTTTCATTAAAAAGCAGGATGTTCTGGAACCCCGTGAGATAGAAATTTCAACTCCAACACATCAGTGTACAAGATGAACTAACAAATTAACAATCTGAATTTAGCGAGAAAAATATTGCACTTAACGTAACCTGGCCATAGAACGTGACACCCCAACGAGAAGGATATTGTCAATGCTAACATACTGGTTATTTCTTTCTACACGGAGAGGATAAGAGTTGTTTTTTTTTTAATTAAATTCCTGTAACTTTCAATGTTGCAGATCCACTTCGAGGTTTCTCCTTCCCTGGCGATACATTTTTGCAAACATTTCCATTTTATATTTTTGTTATATCAATTTTTCTTGTACCAGACGGAAGATATTCTATAAAACAGAAGACTTTATTTATTCATGTTTATTGCTTATTTGCTGAAAACCTTAGCTCTTTATGATTGATATTTCTCATGTGTGTAACTCGTAGAGAAATATTTTACCGTGAATTTATCTTTCATGACTAAAGATTTTTTTAGTATTCATTCAAATATCGTGAGAAAATATAATATAGCATTTCCCCTTTGCCATTAGAAAAAAGAGAAAGTCTTCATCATAAAAACAAAGGTATGTAACGATTATATTATGGTTTGGTTTGATTTGGTTTCGTTTTATATCACATCACCCATTGTTAGTTATTTAATGCCAAATCCATTTTTATACATATAAAGATGGCGACCGTAGCCGAAGGTGACATAAAAGTTTCCCTTTCATGAACTATTACGTCGTGGTGTAGAGGAGAGCGATACTCCTTTCCCTGGATCGCTCCATTTTACCCTTGATCCTTACCTTATAATGCAGAGTGTTAAGCAAGGTAGCATCAAGTACCTTTTTTTTTTTAGTTTTTGGTATGATTCAACTTAGGACTGAAAACCAATCACCCAGGCCATTGGTAAACACTCTACCCACTAGTCCAATATAAAACTTTCTATTTCAAAGAATTTATTTTCTCAATAGTACACAGTTCCGTCTCAAACAATTCAGTTTAGCGTAAGTACGAAGTCTAAATGCCAAACAGCTCTATTTAAAGAGTTTATTTTGACATGAGTACAATTTTTGTTTATACACAGTTAAACGTAAAAACACTTATGCTTCCGACAATTCAATTTAGCATAAATGAACGGTTTAGGTGCCACCACTCTGGCTCAGAGTGGAGCAGTGAGTGATGGCAATAAAGGGGCAATCTGTATTCCCAAAAGCTCCAACATTACTGGAGCCTCAGCATCTGATCATTTCCTGTTATATCAGGACACTCGGTAGTAGCATGTTGCCCATCTGCAGAGATGGAGTAGGTGTATTCTGCTGGCCCAGCTGACTGAGCCAACACACACACACACACACACACACACACACACACACACACATATATATATATATATATATATATATATATCATTGAGACTTCACCCTCTTCAATCTCCTCCAACCCTTCTTTCCTGTATCTATTCTGATTTATTTTATCCATAAGATCTGAAGAAGTCTTGTTAATTTTTCTTCGTGTTTTTTTTTATTTTAACAGGATGGAAATACATTTATTATCCTAATGTGACCGGTTTGTTTTTTTTCTTAAAGAAAGTCACACACACCCACCCACCCCACACACACGCATATATATACATATATATATATATATATATATATATATGTTTTCACAGAATCGAACGTTGGAACGGTAAAATGTTATATATTAGCGACACTCAAGTTCTTAATAACTGAGTCTCTTTGCATAAAAGCAAACTTAAACTACCAGAAAATAGAAAACTCTACATATTAAAACATATTCATGAATGGAGCAATATATACTTTTAAAAGGTGCCAAAATAACAAACTAATGACGATTCGTTACTCCAAATAAATAAAATATAATCCTTTCTGATAAACTTAAACCTACTTGAAAGAGAGCATGGCTTCAAGAACGCGCACACAGGCATACACTAACTCACAGACACACACATACACACTGTGTCTCTTTCACACATACACGCACGCACACACACAAATAGGACTGGAATTAATGCACACAGTCTCAAACACAAACGTTTAAAGACACTGGCTATCTTAAGATATATTTGTCTGTGGAGTTAAATAGATTCTCAAACATATTCCTATCAGGGAGAAAGAGAGTGAAAGTAAAAACAGCAACCAAGAAAGTATGTGTGTATAGCATAAATGGATGTAAGTTCATGTATGCAAATGTATACACACATACACACACAAACAGACGCACACACACACACACGCTTTAAGTAAATGTAATATAATGGCCAAGGGATTTCGATTTATGCCTTTGGGTTTAGTTAGGCTGAGAAACTTTTGGCTCAGTGCATGGGTTACTTAGGTGCAATATTAATGCAGGTGTTTACGCGCGAGCGCGCGGAGCGGACGTGTCACTCAGAGATGTCACAATAGCCCAGATGGTAAACGGGGCTAGGGATTGTGAATGACGTAACGCACCGGAAGCGCGCGGAGGTTTTGGGGAATTTTGGAGAAAGTTAGTTGAGTTGAGTCCTGCCTCAGAAGAAGACGGTTGACTTTCGCTTGCTCGTAGAAGCCAGGCCAGTGGCCTTGTGGCAGGTGCCGCACGAGATGGGAGGGCTGATGGAAAAGTCATCATAGAAAGATTGTGCATCTCTCTTCCTTATGTCGAAGCCTTTAACTCAAAGGTAATAAAAGGTTTCATACCTGAACTAAGAAGTCGTTACGTGTTTTTCGTGTTTCGGGACTCCGATGTTCTATGTAAATATGTTATGAACATTCTATGTACGTTTTGCATATCCATATCATCGGTATGTAACACAAAGACTTGTATACACATAGATTAAAAAAATATCTAAAGAAGACACGGGCTTTAACGAACATAAACTCCAACAGAACCTTCACGGACAAAAGTCCTAGAATTAAAAAGAATCACAAACCAATCAAAACAATCTTTACTATGAAAGTTCGAAGCAAAGAACACCCTAAATATTATCAATCTCCAGTAGAAGATCATAAAGACAAAAATATCTCTAAAGCATAAATATATGAAATAATGAAAACCAAAATACCAACTCATCATTCATCTGAGGACTTATTTCATTTATATATATATATATATATATATATATATATCATCATCTTGTCGTGCCATAAGCATGGATATATCTGACCCTCTCTCGCCACCCCTTCCTATCGTTCATAGCATCCGGCAGGTCCTCAGGGCTACTCCCTGTATCCTCCCAGAGCTTCTGTATGCATGTTCGAGCTGGTCACCCTGATTTTTTCTCGGCCATGTGAAAGGGTCCATAGTAGTACATCACTTATGAGCTCGTCCCGACTTCTCCAGCAGTGTCCTGCATGTCTGCTTCATCTTAATTTGATAGTTTTCGTGATAGGTGGTAGGTGGGCGTATAGCTGCTGCTTTATGGGTTGTTGCCTAATACACACACACACACACACACACACACACACACACACACACACACACACACACACACACACACACACACATATATATATATATATATATATATATATATATATATATAAGCGGGGATAAAAAATTAATGCCTTTTTCTTTAGGACAGGACTAATCACCGACAAAAAACATGCATCATGTATTAAAATGAAGTTGGTCCTCAGTTGATCCCCCACCAATTTATCAACATAATAACCGTTTCTTTCTGTTGCAATGTTCCACTTTCAAATGAAAGCATATACCATTGCCTCATAAAATTCTGTTGACTGTTCTTTAAATAACTTCATCAATACAGTTTTCACTTCCTTGTCACTAGCAAAATGTTTCCCTCTTAAACCCACTTTCATGAGGCCGAAGAGATGCTAGTTTGAAGGCGCTAAACCTTTCCTATCGATAATGTCCTCTTTGCATGAAAATGCTCGACCACACACAAGCAGCAAGACAAGGGAGACTGTTGCTTTATTCGGGTGGAAAGTAATTCAATTTTCCCTCTCCGTGTACATATGTGTGTGTGCGTGTGTATGTGTGAGAAAGAGAGAAAGAGAGAGAGAGATAGAGAGAGAGAGAAGCTTCATAGATTTGAAATCTGATATAGTTATAAACATTTCCTTTACAAAACGAGTATGTATTGTTTTATGCAATAACTGTCCTTGTTACAAATTTAGCGATGAATAATTCGTAAATAATATGCAGTGAAAGTTTTTAATCAAATTAAATTAAAGGTAAAAGTGATTTGAGTAAATCAATTATCCTATTTTGTATTTATTTTAGTATTTTTCTAATATATTTGATCTAAATACATAAATATACATGAGAACACTCTCTTGTATATATGACCATATACTCATATGAAATAACAATTAATATACATTTATACAAGTACGTTTATGTGTTTTGCAATAGTGAATGCGTAATATATATATATATATATATATATATATATATATATATACACAAATTTATATATATATATATATATGTATATGTGTGTGTGTGTGTGTGTGTGTGTGTGTGTGTGTGTGTGTGTGTGTGTGTGTGTGTGTGTGTGTGTGTGACAAGAACGAATGAAATAATAAAATATCTCAAAGACGAATCTTCGGTTTTAAAACCAGTAGAAACGAAAATAAGAGGCTTAAAAACTGTCCACTAACAAACTTTAAAAAAATATTTGAAAAAAATCATTCAACTAAGGACAATACAATAAGATTATAAGAAGCACTCTTATTTCATTTGGATTAGACGGAACCCTGCGAAATTTTGATGACAGAGAAAGTAACAATAGGAGAATGGAAAACAAAAAGACGCAGGCGTGAGCAAAGAAAATGTGTATGCAAATGCACAATAAAAATATACTCTATTGTGCATATAGTAAAAATCAATTCGTTGAATTGCTGTTCAGATCTACGCATAAATAATGAAACTCACATAATCTCAGTTAAACTAATACTAACTTAGGATCTTTGAAGTATCGGTCATCTTATTTTCTAAACGTTAAAAGAGACAATTATTGTTTAAAGCTATGTTATATTTGTAGCGGTGTTGAGTAATAATATTTCATTTAATAGAGTACTGTTGAAGGTTCTGTAAATAGAAGAGTTCATCATTTTAAGGATATCAAAAATGTATCATAGTTAATCATGGAAGTTTTCGGGTCAACGTGCTGGACTGCTATCTAGTAGTAAGCGAAACTAGTTAGAATCCATTTGTTTGCATACCGTTAAATGGTTTCAAATATTACTATTTAACACAAATGATTCTATATAACATAAATCATTTTTGTTATGATAAGTCATATGGTTTAATGGCATATCAACCCTTGATGAATACTAAATGGTAAAACATGTTTTAACATGTTAGATTATTTTAAAATAACGGTTTTTAGGTAACTTTATTTTTAAACGTGTTAGAGCTCATTTGTTTGCACATATGTAAATGCTTCAAGAATAGAGATTTATTTTTTGCACACAGATAAATAGTTTCAAGTATTGATATCAAACACGAATAGTTTTTTGGCACATAGTTAAATCGTTTCAAGTATTGCTTGAACCAATAGTTCTATTTCATATTAAGAATAATCCCAGCTAAAAAAATGAATTGTTAAATTTGACTCATAGATTGGAAATGATTACAGTAGGAGCGATCTGTTTTTATTTTAAAATATATAATATCGTCCTCAATGTCTGTTTTGGACTCCTCTGTGGTTCTGAAGAAGAAATTCATCTGTTACACTCATAATATTATAGACACTTTCCACCTTAGTAAAATT
The DNA here is from genome assembly GCA_963585895.1 of Sepioteuthis lessoniana. Lineage (NCBI taxonomy): Eukaryota > Metazoa > Mollusca > Cephalopoda > Myopsida > Loliginidae > Sepioteuthis > Sepioteuthis lessoniana. Next base: position 115,237,852 of record OY757907.1, read on the forward strand.
GATTGCCGACAGTGAGAAACTCTCTGAGTACGTACTGGAAACGGTCACACGAGAGTTTATAACGGTAAATTTGTCGAGTCAGTTGGTAACATGCTGAGGAGAAGGAACGTCTTAAATTTTGGAGCTTGTGAAATGGCCCTTCTCTACATTTAGCTATTTCTTCATCGACCCGAAAATAATTCTTCGACTCTTTTGGCTTGGGAGTTTTATAGAGAGAACTTGAAAGATAAAAATAAAGTAAGGGATATTTCTTCTGTCACCACGTGTCTAACATTTTTACCTTTCCAATGAATGCATCTTTTTCACTTGATCTCGGCTAAATATGTAGCAACATTCATTGAGATCCGGCAATACAACACGAGCTGGAAAAATAAAAAAAAAGCCTTAAACGGCTTTGAGCTGACAAAGAAAAGAAGCAGAAGGTACCCCGAAAAAACAATTACCGACGCTGACTACGCCGATGACATAGCGATTCTGGCAAATACACCCAACCAAGACTAAACACTACTGCATAGTTTGGAAAGAGCCGCCCAAGGCATTGGCCTCCATGTCAACGCACAAAAAACAATATATGTGCTATAATCAAACAGGCGATATCTCCACACTAGACGGAGCCTCTCTGAAACTGGTAGACAAATTCACCTACATAGGATTCAGTGTCTCATCAACCGAAAATAATATCGACACATGGCTATCGAAGGCATGGACAGCTATCGATAGGCTATCGATCATATGGAAATCAGATCTGAGCGATAAAATGAAACGCAGTTTCTGACAGGCAGCAGTCGTATCGATACTGCTGTATGGATGCACTACTTGGACGCTTACAAAACGGCTGGAGAAGAAGCTAGACGGCAATTACACAATAATGTTGCAAGCAATATTGAACAAATCCTGGCGGTACCACCCTACAAGGCACCAACTATACAGCCACCTGCCTCCCATCACGAAAACTATCCAAGTCAGACGAACCAGACATCCAGGACACTGCTGGAGAAGCAGGGACGAGCTAATAAGTGATGTACTCCAATGGACCGCCACATATGGCCGGGCAAAAGCAGGACAACCAGCTCGAACATACATACAGCAGCTATGTGAGGATACGGGATGTAGCCCTGAAGACCTGCCAGAGGCGATGAACGATAGGAAGAAGTGGCGAGAGAGGGTCAGGGATATCTGTGCCTGCGGCACGACATGATGATGATGATGATCTTTTAGAAAAAATATGGATGCAGTTATACTGACGAATCATTTTGGAGTTTCCAAAGAGATGACACACTAAGCATTTACCCACTCTGCCATGATGTCTGATATAAAATTGTATCAGACCTGTTGATAATGAATGAGATGAAAGAAAAGGATTGGGAAATCTGGTCTATAACAGATTGAAGAGAAAGTGATGAATGTATAGACCCAACCTCACTGCCACCAGTTGAATGGCTTATATGTATCAGCAGCAGCCAAATGTGTTTGTTTCAAATACAAATATTCACATATTTATCTAGCCCAGAGATAATGAGCTGGGTGTGACACAAAGTCAATTTATTTGGAATAAGTGGATTGTAATTCAAAGATTTCACTCACTTAGAATGTTTAAATTACGTAGTACAGTCAATAAGTTTCCAGAGTCTATGCCAATTTTAAGTGCCTGTACATTTTGTACAGGCACTTAAAATTGGCATAGACTCTTGAAAATTCAGTATGTTATTGCTATACATCGTATGAGATGACTGATCAATTATTATGATTTCAGGTTCAAAGGAACAGCTACAGCAGCAATTGAAATACGCCCTACTAAAACCTGATTGTCACAGCTGGTGTATTTCAAAAATGCAATTTGTATGTGAGGACATTTTAGGAAATCGATATGCAATAAAAATCTGTTTTAAACTTGAAAAAAATGCCAGACACGTATGGCATGCTTCAGACTGCCTTTCGATCATCTTTCATGAATCGAGCATCAGTTTTTGAGTGGCATAAGACATTTAAGGAATACAGGAAGTCTGTAAAAGATTATGAGAGGTATGGGAGGAGTAAAGAAGTCAATACACAAGAGTTGATTGGCCAAAGGGTTAGGGTTAGGGTTAGGGTTACTATGTTGAGGTTTTAAGGGAGTTCAGCAAGAGATTCCGTTGGAAGAGGCCAGCAGTCTTCAAATCGGGTCAGTGACATTTCCAACAGGACAATGCACCAGTCCACAACTCCACTCTTGTCACAGACTATTTGACCAAAATGGGCATCAAGACTGTTCCTTACCCTCCCTATAGTCCAGATATTACTCCCTGTGACTTTTGGTTATTCCCTAAGCTCAGAGGCTGTCGTTATGAGACAACTGCGGAGATGAAAGAGGCTGTGACAAGGGTCATTGACACGATCACACAAGGGGTCTTCCATGGTGCCTTCCAGAAGTTGTTTGAAAGGTACAAGTGCATTGCAGTCGGAGGAGATTACTTCAAAGGGGACAAGAGTTTCATGTGTATGCTATCGATAAAAGTGCCCATACGAAAAAAGTCTGGAAACTTATTTAATAATCCTCGTATCATGGCTAAAGAACCCAGACTGTCATAATAATTAGGGGAGAAGAGATATTTTAAAAACATTTCCCAAGAATATTTAAGTGAAGCGAAATGCAAACTGCCTCGGCAAGGATTTGGTCTCGGGCTGACAATTCTTTTCCAGCAAAGATAACCGTTTTCCTAAGAACGCCAGATTACTTGATGGGTATCTGAGAGGTGATTATAAGTTCTTACCTCTAGGTTACACACTCACAAATCCGCACGCACGCACGCACGCACAACACACATACACACACAAAACACAACACACAACACACACACAACGCACACACACACATATATATACATATATGGAAGTAAATAAAGAAAATGAATCCGACAGTATGAAGAAAATAGAAAAACAAAAGTGATGAATTTATTATGAAGGAAAATCAGCGTTAAACCGATTTGGTTTTAGTAAACTTTTATCGGGATTTTAAGATGGTGAAACAAGCGTTGATAGAAAAACAATGTATGTTTTAATCTCATATAATAATTGAGAAAAAGAAATATATATATATATATATATATATATATATATATATATATATATATATATATATAGATCATAAAACCGTTTAATCATTCAATTAGCGTCTTTTTTTCTTAAAACATTGATCGTTTTTCTATCAACACTTGTTTCACTATCTTAAAGTCCTAATAAAGGTTTACTAAAACCGAAACGTTTTAACTTCGGCTTTTCTTTGAAATGAATTCATCATTTTTTGATTACTTTGTTTTGCTATTTTCTCCATATCTCTCTGTCTCTTTCTCTCTGTCTTTCTTTATATATATATATATATATATATATATATATTCCCAGAAGTGATACTTTCATGGAAACTTGATTTAGCATAGAAACAGATTATTATTCACCCTAGTTACTTTTTTCGTTTTCTTCCTTTGTTTAATGGCATATCAACTCTTTTTAGGTTATTTAATGCCAAAGCCATTCTCCTAGAAGAACAGTAGTGGTACTATTTAACCCATATCTGGGAGGATACTTTTCCCAAGGGTATTTGCCCGAAAGTGAACGTGATAGCGCGACTGGAGTACGAACTCGCGTACTACGATTCCGCGGTCCATCGCTTTAACCATTACACCACGAGGACACCCCCTCACCCTAGTTAGATCGATGATTAGTTATCAATGTTTCTAACGACACGAAGAAAATCAGGTACATTATATTTTTTCATGCTTACTTTAAAATAATCCTATTTAGTTACAAATGAAATAACATTTATATAGCAGGAGGAATCAGAAAGTTATTCGAAGTTAATGTACAAAACATAGAGAAAACTATCTAATTTGGTGTGGCTCCTCTCCTGCCTGAATGACGGTTGCTACATAACATTGCACCTAGTCTAGACTGCGTATGGTGGACAACAAGTCATCTACATGTTACATGTGTCGCGATAGATTTGCATTTCAATCACAGACATTTCAAATTACTACGGAAGATTCCCCTAAACCTTTGCAATATCATCACTAACCTATATAGTAAGCTGCTAACGGTCTGAATTCGTGTGGTATTCTCCACTTACAAACTTTATCAACTGCCCCCTTTTTTCAACTGTCTGCCGCTAGGAGTCATAGTGGATTTGTGACTAACATGATGGACTGTAATATCGTATTTACGCTCTCTTTTGGACTAATACCCTTAGGAAAAGTATGAATTCTTTAATCTCACCAACTATGGATAAAAATAATCACTTCTGTTATTCTACAAGGTTGGCTTTGACATTAAATAAGCCATGAAGTTTGATATGCCATTAAACAACGGAACCAAAGAAACCAACCGGTTGCTAATTTATTTTTGTAAGTCATATGATTATGATATACTCTTGAGAGTATATCACACCAGCCTGCAGCCCTAGGAGTGTACCGCCCTCTCCATATCACAATCGGTGGAACTGAGCTGAAAGCCGTCCATCAGTTCACTTAAATGGAGTGTACCATCACATCAGATGCCAATATCGAAAGGGAAGTAGACAACAGACTGACCAAGGCAAACAGCGCTTTCGGTAGTTTTTACAAAAGAGTGTACCATGGCCATATACATGAATATGTGAAATGTACATGGGACGTTCATTACAAATATACATAGAACATATGAATCTCGAAATTCGAAAAACACATAACGACTTCTTTGTTTTGGTACGAACCTTTTTATTAAATTTGAGTTTAAAGGTTCATCGAGATAAGGAGAGGGGCTCAATCTTTTTATTCTGGCTTTTTCATCTCCCCACACAACAAACCGTGTGTCACTCGCCACAAAGGTCTCTGCGAGCAAGCGAAAGTCAACCGTCTCGTTCGGTATCCAGTTTTCAACTCTCTGACTTTTTCAAAATCTCCCAAAATCCTCCGCGCGCTTCCGGTGCGTGACGTCATTCGCACTCGCTAGCCTCTGTTTCCCATTTCAGGCTATTGGGACATCTCTGAGTGACACATCCGCTCTGCGCGCGCGCGTGAACACCTGCATTATTGTTGCACCTAAGTAACCCATGCACTGAGCCGAAAAGTTCTCAGCCTAACTAAACCCAAAATCGTAAACCGAAATCCCTCAGCCATTATATTACAAGAGTATGAAACAACTAGTATCTGAAGAAAGGTTCTAAGATCAGCGTCTATCGTGCAGTCTTACTCACCACCCTGCTCTATGGTTCTGTTTTATGGCCAACCAACCCCCACTATCTACGACTCGTTGAGCGCTTTCATCAGAGCTGCCTCAGCACCATACTCAATATTCCCAAGAGTAACTACGTCTCCAAAGTTGAACCCTTGATCAGGTAGAAATCGCCTGCATAGAGACCATATTGCTGAAGCCACAGCTACGATAGCCATGTATCCAGAATGGGGACCTATCGCCTGCTCAATATAGGTCTGTATTGTAAACTCTACCCTGGCTACGGTGACAGAGAGGCGCCAAAGAAACGTTTTAAAGACTCTTTCCCGTAGATCCTTGGTACTTGCCACATTGACCACCACTAGTTGTTGACACTTGCTGCTGACCGTCAGGCCTGGAGCTGCACCGTCCACCACGTCGTTTTCCTCTTTGAGGATACCCACAGAACCAACATCAGCAGAAACACCGCAGGTGGAAGATCCAGGGTGCCTAAGCAGCCATACCCAACTAGGCCTTTAACGGAAGTCGCCGCAGCCTGAATTGCCTGTCTCGCATCGGCCTAGTCAGCCATCATTATGCCCGCAGTTGACGTGGACCACCTCCTTCATAAACATCCGTTCGCCAAGAAGATTATTGAGATTTCTGCTAATGAAAATCGTAGAGAAGTGACTACCTCAGTAATGTCTGGTCTTAATTCGCATTTTGCGGGGCTAAATACTGACTGAAGCACATGGTTGCTACTGCTACATTACCTCTTTATTTATTTTATCTTAATGTATTATATATTTGAGTTTATTTCAACAAGTGCAGGAAGACAAAATAATCCGTAGTATATCTGTCTCTAAGTTTTTAGTTCTTTGTTTTATTATATCTTATCGATTTGTTTTATTAGCGAATACGCAGAGTTTTAGTAAATAAAATGACGGGATTATTCACGTATGATGACTTTTGCTTTTGATCAATGTTTTGCTCTCCTGTTATTGCAGTAGAGTATCTTCCCCGTTACTGCAACGGTTATCATCAAAAGAAACTGAATCAGCGATCCGTTTTCATATACTGTATAAGGCTGTTAGCGTATTACTTCAGACTTATACATTCGAAAAAGACACGAATCTATCTTTTCCGCCACCCCACCTATAGTTGAATAGAATGACAGCATGTGTTCTTTGGACTTAGTTGAGCGGTCTGTCTAAAGAAAAACTCTACATTCAAACAAGAACATACTCTGTTTAGAATAATTGTCCTTGTGTCACATTTGACCAGTTTTGAATTTCTATGGTAAATACATACATTATCTTTAATTTTTTTCATATCTGGGTGGAATACGGCAGAAAATTGTGGTGTAGTTGTTCCTGGGATTCTATGTATCTGACAGCACCTACCTACAGACCAAATTTTAAAATCTAGTTTATATAAAATGGCTCTCTTGGGGTTGGCGTTATTTCTGTAAATTTTGCTGAAAATTAAAACCTACTTAATTCTACGTAATTACCATTAGTAAATTCTTATGAAAAGATCCTATTTATAGTGCCTTATTACACTATTCAAACGGTCTTTATTTGAGTGGTTTGAAAGAAAGAAAGAAAGAAAGAAAGGTGGCTATGTAGAAATTGAGAATTAGGAAAAGACTCTTGGAAAAAGACGGGCAATTGCGAAATGCTTGCTTGAGATACTTTACTTTTGTCACGAGAGCTTTTAAGTCTTTTCTTTTAATTATTTATTTGGCATCTGGTTTTAATAAGTAAAGACAAAAAACAAAAAAAAAAATGCAAAAAGATCGGGACGAAAAGACCTGGGACGTAAAATAACAATGAAATATAAAAAATGATAAAAAGAAAAAAAATGCTAAAGAGTGATAACGGAAAGAAAAAAAAAAGAAAAAAAAGCCTGAGACTGAAATAAAAGAAAGGGTAACAAAAAGTGAAAAAGCAGAAACCAAGAATATACACATTTAAAATATGATAAATAGAAGTAAATGAAGATAAGAATAAAACTAGTAAACAAAGAAATGCATGCAGAAAGAAGAAGTAATTATGAAAAGGGAAGTGGAATGGCAAAATTAAATTCAAACACTTCTATACATAGCATAGCTTAGCAGAGGAATATCGCAAAGGTTTTCGGTAAAGAAGCAGTTGTTCTTGGTTTAATATTCAGTAAGATATAAGAAGAAAGAAGAGGGAAAAGAAAAATGTGTAACAATTAACTTTTAACAAGATGAGTATTACGTAAGTACAGTATCACTGTATAGAAACACATTTGTGAATACTGAAAACAGATGGTCAAATTAGCTCTCAAACATTTACGGAAGAACAAACACGTAATAAAGAAGACGTTGATTAGTAAACTGAAGCATATATGTACTAAAAGAATAAAAGAAAACGAATAAGTGTGGTTGTAAGGAAAACAAGGAAATAAATGGACAGTATATGATAAACGGTTGATAATGATGGAATAAGTTCAGTAAAGATTTGTGAAAATAGTGAAAAAATGAAAAGTAAGAAAAAATATAGGAACATATTGTAGATTGGTAAAGATTGAGGAATTATGGTAATAAAGAAAATACGAAATAGAATAAAAAAATATAAAAGAAAGAAAAACTCGATGAATGTATGTGAAAAGAAAGAAAGAAAAAATGTATGACGAGAAAGAAAGCAGGAAAGAAAGAAAATCGTAAGAAAAGAAAGAATGAAAGAAAAACGTCAGAAAAGTAAGAAAGAAAGAAAGAAACATGTATGGCGAGAAAGAAAGAAAGAAAGAAAGAAAGAAAGAAAGAAAGAAAAACGTAAGAAAAGAAAGAATGAAAGAATAATGTATGACGAGAAAGAAAGAAAGAAAGAAAGAAATGAAGAAACATGTAAGACGAGAAAGAAAGAAAGAAAGAAAGAAAGAAAGAAAGAAAGAAAGAAAGAAAGAAAGAAAAATGTATGACGAGAAAGAAAGAATGAAAGAATGAAAGAACGAAAGTAAGAAAGAAAGAAACATGTATGGCGAGAAAGAAAGAAAGAAAGAAAGAAAGAAAGAAACAAAAACGTAAGAAAAGAAAGAAAGAAAGAATAATGTATGACAAGAAAGAAAGAAAGAAAGAAAGAAAGAAAGAAAGAAAGAAATGAAGAAACATGTAAGACGAGAAAGAAAGAAAGAAAGAAAGAAAGAAAGAAAAATGTATGACGAGAAAGAAAGAATGAAAGAATGAAAGAACGAAAGTAAGAAAGAAAGAAACATGTATGACGAGAAAGAAAGAAAGAAACAAAGAAAGAAAGAAAGAAAAACGTAAGAAAAGAATGAAAGAAAGAATAATGTATGACGAGAAAGAAAGAAAGAAAGAAAGACGTAAGAAAAGAAAGAAAGAAAGAAAGAATAGCGTATAACAAGAAAGAAAGAAAGAAAGAAAGAAAGAAAGAAAAAGAAAGAAAGAAAAACGTATGAAAAGAAAGAAAGAAAGAAACATGTACGACGAGAGAGAAAGAAAGAAAGAAAGAAAGAAAGAAAGAAAGAAAAATGTATGACGAGAAAGAAAGAAAGAAAGAAAGAAAGAAAGAAAGAAAAACGTGAGAAAAGAAAGAAAGAAAGAAAGAAAGAAAGAAAAATGTATGAAAAGAAAGAAAGAAAGAAAAA
>OY757907.1:115249147-115251647 GCA_963585895.1 Sepioteuthis lessoniana
TATTTCTAGATCTTTTGAGACGGACTCAAAATATTGTGTCAAATTAAGAACATAAATGTGTGTAATTGTAAGTGTACCGAGGAACAGAACAAAGGGTTTCGAAGAACGGAAACTTCAAAGAAATATCTAAAATCTCACAACAGCTATATTACTGACTTCATCAAGGATGCTGAAGTATTGATATAACATGGTATCAACTGATTTCTGAAAAGATCTGATAACCATTGCTAGTGTAATAACTCTATACATTAATCTGAGAAATGCGAAATATATTATTAAAAAATAAATAGAAAACAATAATGAATGTATTATTTTGTTGAATATATCTGAATTAATTTAAGGGACGAAATATTGGAAAATCTTATTGAGACACATGTAAAAACTTATTTTGGTTTGAAATTGAAAAATCTTACGAGCCACCAACTCCCATGATAAAATAGATGAGAAAACATAGAAACTAATTTATTCTCGAATTTGTATGAATTCTTAGAGGCGTTTGTTGTTTAGCGGTTAACGTTGTAAACTAACCTAGTTCAAATCCTGAACGAGGCTAATTGGACTTCTTATTCGTTAATGCCCTTAGTAAAGGAATAAATCCCTCTATTAAATAATCAGGCAGGCTGAACACTTTCACTCTGGTGTCTTGTCTTGGAGAAGGAAGACTCTGAAACAAAAATAGATTTAACTTCCGAGATAGGGAAGCCTCACCTGACTATATCCACCCTAGACACGCTACAGACATAGCGATCCAACGATTAAACGAAGTTACTGCACCATTGAGTGAATGAGAGATTGACAAAGTGCCAAGGAAGTTTCATCGTTCGAGTAGGTCTCCAAGCAATCAAATTTACCTTTGAATAAACCATGTGTCTCTCTAAGTAGTGCACTTTATGTGGTACAGTAGAAAGCGGGGGTCTTTTTTTTATCTTTTTAGCAGAAATTCATTTCTATAGAGAATATATAAAAAGTGAACAAAAAAATGAACAAGCTGAGACTTGACCACGTGTAGAAATTCCACCTTGAGATTTGTTAAATGTTAGCCTAAACGCACACATCTACAGCAGACTCAACATACTGCAAAAAGTGGATATGAGTATTTTCATTAGAAAACACATTCCAGATTGCAGTGAATATGGAATATCTATAAGGAAGAGAATTCCTTTACAACACCTCGGGAAATAAGCTTTTTGGGCAATACACTATCACTGCTGGTTAAGACAGGGGAAAAAAACCACAAATATATATTCTTGCATTTCGCCTCACTATCCTGAAAACCAGGAGAGCAGAACTAATTGCAGCTATCTCTCTCTCTCTCTCTCTCTCTCTCTCTATATATATATATATATATATATATATATATATATATATATATATATATATATATATATATATGACTTTCATATCTCTCTCTTCACTGCACACAGAAATGCCTGTCCTTGGAAAAATATGCGCATAAGCAGAGGGAAATGAGAGGGTGGAATCTTAAGAACTGGTTCATACGTAAATAGGCCCAACACATACATTATATATATATATATATATATATATATATATATATATATATATATATATATATATATATGTGTGTGTGTGTGTGTGTGATTAATTCTTGTTTTTGTAATTTCTGAGCTTAAATATAAAATATACCTTTTGAAACAAATTTCGAATCTGATAGAGATTTTGTACCTGGCTTATGTAATCAAAGGATGTATTAGCTCGTTTAATGAGAAAAGTTTCACTTCGAGTTAATCGCCTCTTCAGAAGCTCAAATATAATCCAAGCTTCTTTTAAATAGTAATTTTAAAATCTAGAAGTACCGTGCACGAATCTCACAGTCTCACCTGCGATAAGACCACAAGCTTCCTTGGCATTATGAATAAAAATTAGCCTGGTCCAGGTTTTGTTTGAAACCGTGTCAAATTCGGGTCAGCTTCACCAAGAAAAAAGAACGAACGAATGAAAACGAAATTATCAGTTGACGTTTATAGATTCACACTTCGAGTTCATCTTGATAACCCGTGTTGAATATGACACTTCGCTTTTCCATCTATGTGAGTAAATCCAAACTGAAAATGCTACTGGATATGACACTTCTAGTAACCAACTATAGTGGACGGTGTGTTGATTACGAGCGATATTACAAAATCCTCCAAGCCACGACTGATCTGGGGTTCCACTGGTCTGTTCAAGTTCTTATTGCTTATTTAGATATAAAAAAAGCATTGATTTCCAGAAAATAAAACCACCCCTCTTGTGTTGACCAGCCCGAATCAAAGCATTTAAATAAGTATATCCTTGTCTATATACGTCTAGCCCTAACTTTGAAAAAATCTTCAATTTAATACGGGCATTAAAAATCTAGTCCATTCTTTCTGATCTAGATGTACTCTTTCTATTTTATTTCCATGAAAATCTTCGAAATTCTCTTGCTCGTTCAGCTATACTTTTCATACTACAATATACACAAAGGTGGACATACATATATTTGTTACTTATGCTT
>OY757907.1:115256647-115291647 GCA_963585895.1 Sepioteuthis lessoniana
ATATATATATATATATGTTTTCTAAGAAAATATTTTATTTAAAATTTTCATTTCATCTAATACCCGGAAATGATAAGGCCTGTCACCGTAACGTTTGTGTTTATCAAAATATTTACGTATTTTCCTTTTAGAATTGCTACTTCTTTCCCAATATATATATATATATAGAGAGAGAGAGAGAGAAAGAAAGAGAGGGAGAGAGAGAGAGAGAAAGGGAGAAAGAGAGAGATTTCGGTGCCGTATTTAGCGTCGCAGTTAATGTCGTAGAAAATGGTATCATCTACTTGAGTTCAAATCCTGAACCGGAATTGTCACATTTCACTTCACACTAATACCCCAAGAAAAGGCATTAATCTATCCGGTCCATCACCTACTATGAGGAAATAGTAAAGCAGACAATGAATTCAACACAGAGATAGATAGAGTCAGAGAGACAGAGGGACAGACAGGCAGACAGAGAGGCAGAGAAGCAGAATGAGAAAGAGAGAAACTTTCTCTTGAATTGACATATATAAATGGACACAACTCTATTATTTCACTGAAAAGAGGATATAATTTTGAATATGATTAATGTGAATTCACAATATCATTTATCTACGGACAATCATGCTTGCCACAATGCTTATCTATCTATTTACCGTCTTATCTCTCTATCTATCGATCGATTTATGTATCCACAGGTATTTATTTATGAAGATTATGTATATATTACCACACACACACACACACACACACATACACACATATATATATATATATATATATATATATGCGCGTGTGTGTGTGTGTGTGTGTGTGTGTATTTATTCAACCTATGCATGCGTTTATACGTATTGATATTCATAAACATATGTTGGAGAGTCATTGAAAACAGACACGCTCAGGCATATATGTTTGTGCATACAGAAAAAAATTACATAACATAATGGCAACAGTTAGTAACAACCACTATAATAAATAAGAAAAAGTTTCAAGCAAATATTTTCCCATGCTTTTGCATATCCAAACACGTAAACGAGAACGTTGACTAAAACCGTTCAATACATTAAAGATTGGTTATAGAAAGATAAATGCATCTCTGCCTGTGCAAATACATCTCTAGAGAGCACCATATCGGTCGGTAGTTTAATAAATGGAGATTTACTAAGCTTAAGTTTATCCTTTCTCAGAAAAATAACTGCAAAGAGGTTTTGTGAATGCTAAGTCTCTGCTCAAGCGGTCGTTTCTTTATGACTGATAATTTATAGACGCAGCTCAATTTTCTTTTGTTGACATGAAATAACCAGTAACAGGAATGAGAGGCGCGTATATCACGAGATGAGAAAAACTACCAGTGGGAGAACTATCTTTGCCAGTCTCTTCCTCAGTACTAGTTATGATTAGCATTTGAAACAAAGACTCTTGTTAGAGTCAATAATACGACCCATATATAATTTGGAGAAACCGGTTGACTCATCCAATATACATTACTATTTCAATAACAACATTCAGCCCACGAAGCTTTTCGGACTTTTTCGCAAAAATGTATTGACTGACAAAGCAATGTATTTGATTCAGATTTAAATGATCCATTGAGTATTGTTAAGACTTAAAGTCAGATCTGACTGAAATATTGGGCTAATGGTTAGAGTGTTCACCCATGGTCCGGGAGACCTGTATTCAATCCCAGGTCACGTCATACTAAAGACTTTAAAAATGGTACTTGATACCACCTTGCTTAACTCTCAGCAATATAAGGTATGCATCAAGGGTAAATTGGAGCAATCCAGGCAAAAGAGTTGCGCCCTCCCCTACACTTCAGTGTAGTAGCTATTGAAAAGCGAGCCTTCTGGTCGCACTGAACTATGGTCACCAACTTTACTTACTTATAGCGTATTCATGGAAAGTATTAGCAGGAGAACTCGGCGTTTTCCGGAATTCAAATAAGGTGTGAAAACACGTTTTCCCAATAAAACATGTACAAAATTTGCTTTCTAAAATATTTAACCATGTCCCATTGCTTTTTCGCCCAAAAAATTAGGGAGCAACTTTAGATGGCAATTTTATTTGCATTTTGAACAAAACTTCTTGTTCATTTGAAAAAAACATGTTCCAGGAAGCTCCAAGATCAGACAAGGGGACTCCTGTAAATTCATCAAATGCGTCTCTTCTCTGCAGATGACTTTATAACACTACTTGTGGTTAAAGGAGTTCACATGCCAAGTTTCATCAATATATGCCCATGAGCTTTAATGTCCATATTTCACAAACACAAAAGAAATTAGGTGAATTATATATAGAAATGCAAGAATGTCAAGTGGGGAATTAAAATCTGTCGCCAAACTTAATAATTGGTTTGTTTTGGTTCCTTTGTTTAATGGAATATAAACCCTCGTGGGTAACAGAAAGTTAAATCCATCAATGTAGGATGACATTCGTGGTATTATTTGATGCATAATTGCAGGAAAAAGGAGGTTCCTATCTTTCTTAAGGGTATTTGGCAAAAGCGAACCTTACAGCGCGACTGAAATTCGATATCGCATACTTCGATGTTGCAGTTTAGTATGTTAGCCATCACACCTGGGGTACTTCCCCACGTAATTATTTTATATATTTTCAAATCAAAATTCTCGAGATGATGCTATATTTTCGTTTGGTTTAGTTTTATGGCGTATCAATCATTGTTGGGTATTTAATGCTAAACCTATTTTATACATACTGGTTAACAAATTCACCTACCTAGGAAGCAGTGTCTCATCAACTGAAAAAAACATCGACACACGGCTAACGAAGGCATGGACAGCTATCGATAAGCTATCGGTCATATGGAAATCAGACCTGACTGATAAAATGAAATGCAGTTTCTACCAAGCAGCGATCGTGTAGATACTGCTGTATGGATGCACCACTTGACGCTAACAAAACGGCTCGAAAAGAAGCTAGACGGCAATTACACAAGGATGTTGCGAGCAATATTAAACAAGTCCTGGCGGCAACACCCCACAAAGCACCAACTATACGGCCACCTGCCTCCCATCACGAAAATTATCCAAGTTAGACGAACCAGGCATACAGGACACTGCTGGAGGAGCAGACCGAGCTCATAAGTGATGTACTCCTATGGACCCCCACTTATGGCCGTGCAAAAGTAGGAAGACCAGCTCGAACATATATACAGCAGCTATGTGAATATACGGGATGTGCTCCAGAAGACCTGCCAGAGGCGATGAACGATAGGGAAAAGTGGCGAGAGAGGGTCAGGGATATCCGTGCGGGCGGCATGACATGATGATGATGATGATGATGATGATGATTTCATACATAAAAAAAGTTCTATTTCAAACATTTCAGCTGAATATAAGTACACACTTTAAATAGCCAAAACACTTCTATTTCAAACAATTTAGTTTAGTATAATTACATACTTTACTTCCATTTAAACCATAGATCGGGGCCTATCAGATGCTACTCCAACTGACCTGAGAGGACCTGGGAATAAAACTGTACTTTACATTCCCCAAAGATCTTGCATTACTGAAACTTCACCATCAGTTTGTTTAGTGTAATATCCAGGACACTCGTTGAGGAAGTGTTACTATTCTGTAGCCCCAATCGACTGGGACAAATACTGTTCTATCTTTGTAGTTAATATTAAACACCTTTTTAAGTCTATCAAAATAAATGGTATTTATGTTGAAAAGAAAATGTTTCTTGTGCATGATTAATTATTTTTCACTACAAGCAATAGATTTATTTGTATTCCATCGTATTTCTATTCGTCCATGTCGAAAGTTGTATCTTCTCACCAATATATATATATATATATGTATATATATATATATATATATAATAAAAATAAGTGGAAAAGATGGATTAATCGTACAATTAAAAAGGGTTTAATCTGATGAAACAATCTAATAAAGAATGAAATATTACTACCGAACCCTTTGTAAATGTTTGATTTATCCATCTTTTCAACTCATTTTTTATCCTCTTGTCTCATTCAACAAATTCTACCATTTCACACACACACACACACACACACACACACACACACATATATATATATATATATATATATGTGTGTGTGTGTGTGTGTGTGTGTGTGTGTGTGTGTGTGCGTTAGACATATATAATCCATTCATAGGGTTAATAACGTACATACAACTGCGATTATGTATTTCTTATATGCAGGAAAAGTTTGTTTTTCTACACTTTGAAATATATATATATATATATATATATATATATATATATATATATATATTTAACATGAATTAAAAAAACAAATATTTCAAACGTTGTATTCTTACTCTGCTTCGTCTTATCATTTTTAACTCATTAGACAAGTAGTTTTCTCTTGCCTTACGTTGATATAAATATTTCCTTTGATTTACTTACTTGGTTACGTTCATATTCGTCAATTTTTTATTCACAAAGTTCTGCTTGCTTCTAAATTTCTATTTCTTCCTTTAATACATCTCATTTTCTCTCTCTCTCTCTCTCTCTCTCTGTCTCTGTCTCTCTTTCTTTCTCTCTCTTTTTCTCTCTCAGTCTGACACTCCCCCTTTCTCTGTCTGTTCCTCTGTCTCTCTGTCTCTCTGTCTGTCTTTCAGTCTCAGTCTCTATCACTGTCTCTCTCCCACTGTCTCTCAGTCCCAGTGTCTGTCTATGCCTCTCTCTCAATCACAGTCTCTCTCTGTCTCTGTCTCTCTTTCTGTCAATCTCTCTCTCTCTCTTTCTCTCCGCGTCTCTCCGTCTCTGTATCTCTCTTTCTCGTCTCACTTTCTTTCTTTTACTTACTTACACATTCCTGATGCTTTACCTTCTTCACTTTTATAAAATACGAAGGAAGAAAGTATTTTTCAACATGAATGGCTAACATTATTTCATTGGCCCAGTTGGCCGGGGTTGTAGAATACACTGACTGCATCTCTGTAGAACAGTAATATTCTCCCAACGAATGTCCTGTTATGACACTAAATATCTGCTGGTGAGGTTCTACTAATGCTGAAACCTTGTTAAATGTGGAGTACTCCTTTAATGCTATCCCTCCCACAACCACTCTTGCCAGGAGCCGTAACACCAGATAGGGCCCAATCTTTAGGTCAAATAGTACTAAACTGAATGGTTTGGAATAGGACTATTTTGACATTTAAACTGTGTACCTCTGCTTAACTAAATTGTTTGAAACAGAACGATTTGTGTGTATAAAATGTGTTTGGAGGTGCCCGTGGTGTAATGGTTATCGTCGTCGGAAATGGACTCGGAAACACGAGTTCAATTCCTGGACGAGACTGATTGCATTTCACATAGCACTAATACCCTTGGGAAAGGTATGAATCCAATTATTCTCCCTCCAACTATGGGTAAATAGTGGGACAGACTGGTTTCTTCAGCCTTGGTGAGGCAACTAGTCTAGGAGAAAGAAAACTCTGAATTAAAACCTGTTAAACTCCGCTTAAAAAATTGACCTTGTGTCATATCCTGCCCGAGCGGAGAGGTTGGGTAAATATGATAAAATGTGTTTGGCAGTACATAACTAACAATGGTTTATATGCCATAAAACCAAACCAAATCAAACCATTATATAATCTACAGTTAGAAATAAGAAACACTAATTAATATAAATAAAATAAAACATGCTCATCTCTTTACACTTGAGTTGGTGTCATGTTTGACGTACAATTTTCGCCAGCAGTTTTGCGTGAACTTTAAACTGGCTGTGTTTTACGAAATGCTGGCTTAGCGCCAACGTTGACCTAGTCCAACAAATATCAACTTATTCACGCTTTCTTACAAACTCACCTTCCTTCTATGTCACACGCCAGAACTTTTAGCAAAGCAATGCGGAAGAAAGATCGACATGATCACGATGCAAAATCAACGCGAATTGGTCGCTAGAGTTGGACAAGGATTTGCTTGCAAAAAGCTGAGCCCGCAAGGCCAGTATGGAAATGACAGGTTCCATAGACCGGACGCATTCAACAATCCTAAGTACTATTACGAATAAGATGTTGGACATTTGATAATTAAAGTAGACAATGACCTGCACTTGTGTCTGAACTGCTGGGAGCACTGCAGGAAATTACATACGTAAGCCTTCTTCGTATCAGTCTTATTCTTGTTCTGAATCTTATTTCTTCTTCTGTTCTTCTTTTCAAGCACGCATGCTCAGTACATTTGCAAGTAAAAGAACGGTTCTTCGTTGGTCGACATTGTTGTTGATGTATCTGCTCGCACCAAACGTTTAAAAGTTACTGATATAACCTGGCAACGAACTTTCATGAACGTGCTGTGAAAAAAAGTCATTTATTGTTACTCTGTCTTGGATTATTATGTATTATTTATTATGGATATAAATTGTTATTGATGTATTGATATTTCTTTTATAATTCTGTATCCGTGATATTTTCTAATTTTAACACATATTTACTCGCTTCATAATAAAATCACGAGTAGTTTTTTGGTTTCCATTTTATGATTTAAATAAACACACGGACGACTGTCTTTAATAGATAGCTTTCTTCCGAATTATCTTCTTCTTCTTCTTCTTCTTCTTCTTCTTCTTCTTCTTCTTCTTCTTCTTCTTCATCCGAAAAATGATACGTTTTCCCTCTACAACATCCAACTATGTAAAATGTTTTCAAATTTTCCTTTTTTTTCCTGAAGCTTTTCATTCTTTTTTTAAAAACTATTTCATTTGCCTTCTTTATTTGCTCTCTATTCTTTTAGAGCTGCCTTTTTCCCATTATTTTTTTTTTCTTATTGGAGATATTTTCTTTAAAAAACATTTTCGCTTTTTGAAAATTTAGTATTCTTTAGATGTATATTTTTTTTTTATAATTAATAATTTTTAAACTTATAACTTTTTTATTTCAGTCCTTTTTGACTTCTTTTGTCTGCTTCTTTCTTTGCACCGTTTTCTTTCCTTTTTTAAATATCGTTTTCACTCATGATAATGTTTTAAAATACTCTTTATTGCATTCTTTTTCTTTTTGTCTTTTTCATTTTTATCATCGTTCACTCAAAAATTCATCAATATTGCCATAGCCTCTTAATAAAAATGTCCGAAATTTACAAATAAAATATTTTTCTGGACATTATATTTTTATTAGACAATGCACTTAATTCATTATATCTAAAGATTTGAATTGAACATAATACAGGGAAAGTTTCAGACTAGAATTAGAGAAATATCTACATGTTTGAAAATAGACATCTTTATCAAATCTCGTAAATATTTTCTTCAGCCTTTAACAACATACTAATTTAATCTCTGAAATGCTTTGTCTTTAACATATAGTTTTAATTACAGGTTAATTTTTGTGATTAAAACGTAAGGGTAATCAGAAAATGTTTAATTTTATTAAATTAAGAGAATATAAAAAGGGATTAATTAATGGCTTCCAATGTAATTTTTTTTATTGGAAACATTTTCATATACGTAACATGAGACATACATTTAGTATCTCTTTTTGATGGGCGGAGGAGTCCTTGTGCCGTAATAGCTAATGTGCTAGGCTGCAGCCTCGAAATACGCAAGATCGAAATCCAGTCGTTCCATTATGTTCACCAACGGACTTATACCCAAGGGGAAAAGTACGAAAATACTTACCTCCCCATTTATGGGTGAAATAGGATAACTGCTGTTTTTCTCGAAGGTTGGCTTTGGGATTAAATATTCTACGAAGGTTGATATGCCATTAGACAAAGTAACCTTAACCCATTTTGTGATTGATGTTGTAGGTATCTCAATCCAGCACAATTTTTTTTTTTAAAAGTGAGTACTTGAACAAGTCATGATCCAGCAATCGGCAGATTAACGTCATAGATAACAGAACCAGTGACTCGAGTTTAAATACAGACTTGGACATTTAATGTAACTTCCATTTTAATCTCGGATATAAATACTGAAAACGCGGTAGTTCTGAGACTTTAGTCTAAAGTGGACTTCAAGCCAATTGAAGATGCTATCAGGATCCGGAAAATGAAAGAAATGCATTTATCCAACCCTTTCGTGAAAGAAGGATTTGACGCAAGATCAATATTGAGCGGAGCATACGTGATTCCAATTCAGAAATTTCCTTCTCCCAGGCCGGTTGCTATACGAAAGTAAAAGACACCAGTACTCAAAATATTTTCTCCATAGGTGTGGCGAGAATAGTTGCATTCATACCTTTCCTAAGTGTATTATCCTGAACTAAAACGCTCAATTAGAATTTGAAGTCGAGTCACCGATTCTATTTTATGGCGATAACCACTTCTCCTGGAGCGCATCCCTAAATTGGAATACATTGAAAGTTAATGAAATAATATTTTCCTTTGTTTTCAAACATTTCCCAAAACTTTTTAATGGCAGTTATTTGTTCCTGTAAATAAAGCTGACGATTCTGACCACTTTAAAATGCATCATAAATATCAATTGAAACACCCGGCTTTAAAAATTTGCCCAAAACCTTGAATCGAAAAGTACCATCTACAGAATATTATGATCACATCAAAAACATAGTTGGTAAAAAAAAATATAGCCCTTAATATTTGGAAGGCCTTGGGAAAAATAGTCAGTCCTGATGGTTTCGCAATTTCAAGACGATAAGTGTTTTCGTTCTCTTCGGAAGAAATAGAACCAGTGACTGGAGTTCAAATCCTGTACGAAGCTGTTTGCTAATGTTCTTGGAGAAGGCATGAATCTATATATTTCCTCATCTTGGCTATGGCTAAATATTTGAGCAGATTGAACTCGTTAGCCTTGATGAGGTAACCAATCGGTGAGAAGCAATGCTCTTTATTCAAACAAGAAGTACTTCACTTAAAATGACTTTCTATAGCGTAGGGGTTTGATAAATTCAAACAATTTTGAAAATGTATTCCATAAAATATCTCATAATTAAACCAGCCAAATTATTGTATGGTAATTGTAATCCTTTTCATTCTGTATATTCTGACTTTTTTTTTTACTAAGTTTTAAACAATCTAGCAATTTTTCTCGAAACAATTTCTCAGTGCTTTTTATCACATTTAACTTTTTCAGAAACAAACGAATCAACGAAATAAGTTAAAAATAAGATTTGACTTTTTCTCTTTTATTTTAAGCATGTTTTCCAAAGCAAGTAGCATGCAACGTTGACCGAAGATTGTCATTGGGTAATTCTATAATAGTAGCCTGTCAGGTTAAATTCCCACAGAGAATTAAATAAACGAGCAATGCACATGAAAATAAACAAAATGATATAGGATAGCAGATCATTTAAGAGTTTAAGAAATTGATTGCTATGATCAAACACAAATAGAAATTGGTTTTATTTCTAAAGGAGTCTGCGTGATTATGTCATTCAATACCAAAATATAACTATTAACTACGTGATAATGATGAAAAATACTCGTAGAGTAGTTTATAAAAATGTGTTCGGAAACAAACTAAAGAGTATCTTACTAAGAAGTTAAATATAAAAAAAAAAATGAATGTTATTATTTCGAGAGAAAAATTTTAGAAAAAATAGCCGCTCCGATCGAAGGAAATTATTATTATTTATTATTTTTTCACTCATTAGAGTTTTTCACATAAGCGTTAGCTGATGGTCCTTCACTGGAGTCTGAGTGACAGCAAGTCTCCTCAAGTCTCCAGGACTCGTCTCAGGATTCTGGCCGTTCTCTGCAATGCTGTAGTCTCTACCAGTCCGCCAACTTCCAAGTCCCCCAGGCCTTTTAATAATCCTTTAGTTATTGTGCCTAAAGCACCAATCACAATAGGCACATTCGTCACTTTCATGTTACACAGCGTTTTCAATTCTCTAGGAAAGCCGAGGTACTTATCCTTCTTTTAAGTTTACTTCAGTCTTATTCTGTGGTCCGCCGGGAGAGCAAAGTCGACAATTTTGCAAATTGTCTTTTCTTTTTTGTTGCTGATTATTATAAGGTCTGGTCTTCTGGCCGGGATTAGGTGATCTGATGGCATGCGTGTCGTTTTCTAGGACAGGTGCTGGGTTTATTATTATTATTATTATTATTATTATTATTATTATTATTATTATTGTTGTTGTTGTTGTTGTTGTTAATTCCATTTTAATCTTTCAACTGTTCCTTCATTGCGCTAGAATATCCTTGATTTTTCTTCATCATTTTCGTATTTTTCGAACAACAACAACAACAACTGCAACAACAACAACAATAACATCCACTGGAAAAAGAAAATATGAAAAGAATCTCAAGTAGGTGAATGGGGAGTGTAAGGGATGGAAGTTTAAAGTTAATAGAATAAAAGAAAAAGTAGAACAACGACAACAATAAACAGAAAAACAAGAAGGAGAATATTTTAGAATAGTTTACAATTAACGACCAAAGGGAATGCCAATTTTTGAAAAAAATGCTTGGAGAGAGAAAGAAAATGAACAAAAAAAAGACTGTAAAGTGACAGACAAGAATTCGACCAGAAGGAAAGAAAAGAAAAAGCTGTATGTTAAAAAATAAATGGATAAAAGAGAATAGGTTAAAGGATGCTAAAGTTAAAAGATTTATTATGAAAATGAAAGATTTTGAAATAAATAAAGATATAAATTAAAAGAGCAGTTTTATTAAGAATTAATATAGAAGAAGAAGAAGAAGAAGAAGAAGAAGAAGAAGAAGAAGAAGAAGAAGAAGAAGAAGAAGAAGAAGAAATTCTGACAAATCAGATGATTCGGTTTCTTTTTTAAATGATATATAAACCTTCGTGGTTTACTTAATGCCAAAGCCATTTTTGTAGAAATAGAATAATGACCCTATTTACCTCATAACTGGAAGGGGGTAAGAGAGTTCGTGCCTTTCCCAAGGGAATTAGCCCGAAAGTTAAAGTAATAGATCGCCTGGATTATAAATCAGAGTAATGCAGTCTAAGAAATGATCAAAGAATAATGGATGTTCCGGAATATTAGGAAACTGAAAAAAAAAGTTCACATGAATGCAAAAAATCCTTTCAACAAATAGATTTATACGAAAAATTATTCCTGATACATACGCAATAAAAAAACATTTTTAAAACATTTATTTCTATAATATAAGCAATGTACACGTTAAGAAGTTTATTCAGATATAGTCTATTTCTTTCTTTTTTTTATGAAATTGTAAAAAAACAAAAAACTTTCAAATAAAGTTTTCCTACCAATCTATCAAAACAAAGACATCGACTTTTTGAAGAAAAAAATGATTACTTTGTTATTTTTAAAAAATCTTTTGAATAAAATCATACAAAGAAATGAACCTTTAAAAATTCATAAGATATATTGATGCTACGTTTATCAAAACCTTATACTGAGCTTTTCGAAAGCAAAAATAATCTGAAAAATTGGTTTGGTTGTTTAATGGCATATCACCTCTTTTTAGGTTATTTAATGCCAAAGCCATTCTCCTAGAAGAACAGTAGTGGAACTATTTAACCCATAGCTGGGAGGATAGGGGGTTCATACCTTTCTCAAGGGTATTTGCCCGAAAGTGAACGTAATAGCGCGACTGGAGTACGAACTCGCGTACAACGATTCCGCAGTCCATCCCTTTAACCATTACACCACGAGGAAACCTTTTGCTTCTTTTCTTAGTCAGCTCGAAGCCATTTTCTCTGATTTTGTCGATCGACGTTCTAAGCACGTAGTCTAGACAAATGATAAAGAGGTATGGGGCTAGCGTGTCTCCTTGTAGTACTCCCGCAACGATGTTGAAGTATTCCATGTCTCCATCTGGTGAACGTACTTTCACTTTTGTGTTTCTGTAGAGAATCATATATATATATATATATATATATATATGTGTGTGTGCGTGTGTGTGTGTGTGTGCGCGCGTGTGTATGTGTGTGTGTGTGTGTCTGTTTTGAAAAACTTTGACATTAATAATTTAAACTTCCCAAAAACATAGCATTTTAACACTCATATTAGAATGTCAAAATGTTCATTATTCAAAATTAATTACTTTTTAGACTGAATTTGCTTCTAACAAACATGTTCGAAGAGAAACAGATATACGAACCATCTAAAAACATGTGTCAAGTCATGTGTTTATATCATAATTGTTTAAATTTCAGGTTTCATTCTCACGAAAAGTCAACCCTGTTGCATTCATACACCCTCCATCTTTAAATTAAAGCAGTTATAAAATAAACATCTGATTGTTGCCGAAAATCGAAAACTGTCTGAATCAACAAATTTATAAATACAGATTTTTTATTAACGTTTATAAGTTTATACTTTGGTTAAAATACGCCACTGTTGGAATTTCCACTAGTCTAATGGATATTTTTGTGGTCGGTGCACGTGTTTAATGTTTTCATATGGTCTAGGTGGAGGGCATTTGAAATTCACTGTTACTTGACCGCTTTGTTTGTTTCTGTGGATTTTTTACTGGATACTCAGTGTTATTTTCAAGGGAAGAGTCTTTGAAATCAATAGTAACTCATTGGGCTTACTTGTTCCAGATGATGTTTGCGGTTGTCAAATTATCATTTCAATGTCGAGTAATTATGTTTATTATTAAATCGAAATGGCACATACGGTTTGCGACTATTCATCCATTTTTTTTTTTTCTGTTTTTCAATCATTGTTTCCATGATTATATCTTTTTCAATTCTTTCTATAAAAACAATCGAAGAAAAAAAAGCGACATGAAAGTAATATTTCTTTGGGTATTATTTCTTTCGTTCATCTTATATATATATATTTATAATTGCGCGTGCGCGTGAACGTGCGTGTGTGTTTAACTGAAGTACTCTGCGCAAGTAGAAGAAATACTATGCCCAGTCGGTTGGGGCTGAAGAATACAAGGACTGCATCTCTGTAGAGGAGTAGGACTCCCCCAACGAGTGTTCTGAATATGACACTAAACCATCTGTCTTGTGTATAATTCTAAACAGTCTGATGGGGAGGCTGGAGCTTTGGGTAATGCTGAGAACCCTTTTATTGACATTGATCCCAAGTGGTAGCACTTGATAGGGTTCTATCTATGGGTTGAAATAAAAGTAGAAGTGTTTTTATTTATAAAATAGAATTGTCATTGAATAACCTACAATGGTTGATATCCCATCAACCCAAATAAAGCAAAGAACGAATAATAGATGGAATTCAATATACTAACAATAATCTCAGGGATTACTGGAAAACTAACATGGTAATATATATATATATATATATATATATATATATATATATATATCCGTGTATGTGTGTGTGAATACATAAATAAAAACAGTTCTATTTCAAACAATTCAGTTTAGTAAAAATACAGTTTAAACATCAACAATAGTTCTATTTCAAGCTCCTCATTATATGAGAATAAAAACAGCCATCGAAAGATAACCATGACTCGTACTCAAACCACATACATAAACCGCATCGCTCTTCGCGCGGGTAAAAAGGGGGCGCGTCCGGCTGAGATTGGAGCCCTGGCCTCAGTGTTCGAAAAATCAGCTACAGAGCTCAAACAAAAACTACTAAAATGCAAACAAACAATACAGATAGCGACATTTAACGTTAGAACCCTAAATAGAATAACTATCAGAGAACAACTATCAGAGCTAACTACATCAGCCTTAAAACATAAGATAGACGTAATTTGCATACAAGAGCACCGATACACGCACACCGAAGATATCAAATATCACGAAACTGGAAATGGATGGATGCTGGTGACTGTATCGGCATGGAAAAACTCTGTCGATGCATCGGTAGGAGGGGTGGGAATGCTTATAGGACCAAGAGCGTTAAAAACACTAAACAGCATTGAGAGAATACAACCTAGGATGATGACCGCAACGTTTAATGGCAACCCCAAAGCAACAATTATCTACTGCTACAGCCCTACCAATGTTAGCGAAGAAAACGAAATAGTCACCTTCTACGAAGATCTATCCTCCCTAGTACGTAGCATTCCGAAACACAACCTGCTAGTCATTGGCGGAGATATGAATGCACAAATCGGGAAAAACAGAAACAACAAATACAGCCTACACAACACGTCAAACTGGAATGGACAACATCTAATTGATTTCATGATAGAAAATAGATTAACATGCCTCAATACAAACTTTCAAAAAAGGGAGGGGAAATTATGGACCTACACATACACGAATAAGAGTAAAGCACAGATAGACTACGTCTTTATAAACAGGAAATGGAAAAACAGTGCGATGAATTGCGAGGCATACTCCTCTTTCGAGGGTGTGTCCTCCGATCATCGAATAGTTACGAACAAAGTACGACTAAGCCTACGAAAAAACGCCACACGAAAAGCGACAACCAAGCACTATGACTGGGCCCTACTCAACCACAGAGATATTAGAGACAAATATGCATTAGAATTAAGAAACAGATTCGAAGCACTACAAGAGAAGGCAGAAAAAGGTACCCCAAATGACGAATATGAAAATTTTGTAGAAGCACACCTTGAGGCGGCAGCAAAGTGTATTCCAACAAAACCTAGAACTAAATATAGAGTCGCTTGGGAAACGCTAGCGGTTAGAGAAAAACGTGCACTCGTGAAAACTGCCTCCAAAAGCTATCGAAAAAAACCAACAAACACAAATGTCCGAAAACTAGAAAAAGCACAATATCAATTAACAGGAATATATCTAAAAGAACAGGCAGAATACATACAAAATCAGATAGATAAGATTAGAGACTCGGTGGAAGATAGACAATCCAGGATAGTCTGGCAAACAATAAACGAAGTAGAAGGAAGAGCACAGCCAAAGCAAAATTGAAAGCTGCAAGCCAACAAGAAAGAGTAAAACTGTGGGAACAGCATTTCAAAAATCTACTAGGACACCCACCGAAAATAACAGATGAACCGATCACCAGAATTATCAGTAAGCAATTAGACGTTAAACTAGCTCCTTTCACCAAAGAAGAACTCGACTCAGTTCTCAGAAGCATTAAAAATAGGAAAGCTGCAGGGCTTGACGAGATCCCCCCAGAAGAGTGGAACACTAGACAATTCGACGACATACTGCTCCTGCAATGCAACGCAGTCTATAGTCAAAATAGGATAGAAAGATGGACAAAGGGATGCATCCTTCCTTTCCCTAAAAAACGCGACCTCGGACTAGCAAGAACTACCTAGGGATAACACTTACATCCGTAGCAGCCAAAATCTACAATGCCCTACTACGGAACCGCATAGAACCCAAAATAGACAACATCCTTAGGAAAAACCAAAATGGCTTCCGGAGAAATAGATCCACAACCTCACAAATATTGACCATCCGTAGAATCCTTGAAGGCGTTCGGGCAAAAAACCTTCAGGCGACATTACTATTTGTCCACTTTACCAAGGCCTTCGACTCCATACACAGGGGGAAGATGGAGCAAATCCTACTAGCGTACCGCCTACCAAAAAAAACGTAGCAGCGATAATGATTCTCTACAGAAACACCAAAGTGAAAGTACGTTCACCAGATGGAGACACAGAATGCTTCGACATTTTTGCAGGAGTACTACAAGGAAACACACTAGCCCCGTACCTCTTTATCATCTGTCTAGACTATGTGCTTAGGACTTCGATCGACAAAATCAGAGAAAATGGCTTCGAGCTGACTAAGAGAAGAAGCAAAAGGTACCCCGCGAAAACAATCACGGACGCCGACTACGCTGATGACTTGGCGTTACTGGCGAATAGGCCTAATCAAGCAGAGACACTACTGCATAGTCTGGAACGAGCCACAGCTGGCATTGGCCTCCATGTCAATGCATACAAAACTGAATATATGTGTTACAACCAGACGGGCAACATTGCCACACTAGACGGAGCCTCTCTGAAACTAGTAGACAAATTCACCTACCTAGGTAGTAGCGTCTAATCAACCGAAAAAGACATCGACACACGACTGACGAAGGTATGGACAGCTATCGATAGGCTCTCGATCATATGGAAGTCGAACCTAACCGATAAAATGAAACGCAGTTTCTTCCAAGCAGCGGTTGTGAAGATACTGCTATATGGATGCACCGCATGGACACTAACTAAGCGGCTGGAGAGGAAACCAGACGGAAATTACAAGAATGTTGAGAGCAGTATTGAACAAGTCCTGGCGACAACACCTCACGAGACACAAACTATACGGACACTTGCCCCCCATCACGAAAACTATACAAGTTAGACGAACCAGACACGCGCGACACTGCTGGAGAAGCAAGGACGAGCTCATAAGCGATGTACTCCTGTGGACCCCCACATGTGGATGTGCAAAAGCAGGACAACCAGGACAAACCTACATACAGCAACTATGTGAGGACACAGGATGTAACCCTGAAGACCTGCCGGAGGCGATGAATGATAGGGAGAAGTGGAGAGAGAGGGTCAGGGATATCCGTGCTAGCGGCGCGACATGATGATGATGATGATGATGATGATATATAAGGTGATTGACAAATAAACTCATTGAAACAGTGGTTTAGGTGCATATTAATGTTTTATACAACCAACAGAGAATGAAATAGTATTTTCACAATAGTATTTCATATCTGTTTGTCAGAGGGATTACGCTTACTGTTTTCTCTGTTGAGTGGTATGAAACCCCCACCAAGAAAAGGTTTGTCGTTGGTATGCCATTAAACTGTATCTGATGATGAGGCTCCAGTTATTGAACGTTGAATATCATGGAATATCTCTTAATTACCATTATTACAGGTCCACTCTGATTTGGAGTGGTTGTATCTGTTAAGAGCCCTTCTGTGATTCAATACATAATTTTGAAATTATTCGAAAACAATTGTATAGAGTGCAAAACAAATTTCTTCAGAAACATCTACACAAATAAATGTACCTATGAACGTGGAATGAACGCAGTTGTCTAAACTTTGGGCTTAAGATAACCCAGAAGACGTTTACATTCTATTAGAATCAATTAATCTTTGAATTGTTCCGTCTAGAATAACGTATGTATACAGATAGAAAAAATAACTGACATAGAGATAGATAGATAGATTATTAGAAAAACAGAGGGAAATGTGTATATATATATATATATATATACTTATTAAGAGAGAGAGAGTGAGAGAGAGAGAGAGAGAGAGAGAGATGTTTTGTATTGCACATTTTCAAAATGGTTCCATGCTGTTGTAAATCTGGTTCATTAGCCGTAGCGTGCTACTTATCTATTCTTCGTCGTACATAACCAGGTATTCAATCCGGAGGCCAAATTTAAGCTGAGGTCAAGCCTTAGTGATAATCCCTTCAAGCCAGTTCATTATTTCACGTTGCCTAATTACATGTTGCCTTCACGTAACAACTGGTTATACCTAAGAAGATCTCATCTTAGCAACTCCCCAAATCACCTCTACCGTGTACTTAGTACTTGCTCATCAGGTGTTAGGATTAAGAGAGAAAAGTGCAGAAAAGAAGACCCCATTTTCATAACTCCCAAAGTTGACCTCCGTCACTTCTTTTACAACAGTTTTCGTCTTTGACTAGTAAATCCTTTTCAATTTAAAGAGGATTCCATCAGTTTGGTAAAGGGTAAATATTGATTCCTTTCGGAAATACGGATCAATTTATTCAGGATTGACGTTCCTCGAAACGATCATTCTTTCTTTTAGGTACCTTTTTTGTTTCATTTTTTCTTTCTGCTCTTTCAGGGGTTTTTTTTTTCATATTAACCTTTGTTCTTTTTTTTTTTCTTACTTCCTCTTCTTTTCTGCTTTTTTTTTTTTCACATTCTTCTTTTCCATTTCTTTCTTTCTTTCTTTCTTTCTTTCTTTCTTTCTTTCTTTCTTTCTTTCTTTCTGTCCATTCTTTTCTGTCTTTACGTTGTTTTCCTTCTTCCTGTTCTTTTTCTGATTTTCCTTCTATCCTTTTTTGCCGCTGTTTTCTTTCTTTAGATTATTATCTTTTTCTTTCCTTTCATTCTTTCCTAAGTTCTTTCATTCTATTTTTTTTTCTTTCACTTCGTCTTCTTTTTGTGTCTTTTGTGTTTTTCTGTGTGCGTTTGTGCGTGCACTCGTGTGTGTGCGTGTGTTTATGTGTGTGTGTGTGCTTTCATTTTTTTCTTTGTTGTTTTTCTTATCTTTCCTTGCAATTCTTTATTCTTTGTTTATTCCTTTCCGTTTTTTGCTTTCGGTTTTCTCTCTCCCTTTCTGTTTTTTTTTTTTTGTGTGGTTTTATTTCATTCCGTTCATCTTTCTTTACTTTTTTTTAGATTTTTGTTTATTTCTAGTTTTCCTTTCCTTTCTTTTGTGCTTTTCTTTTTTTTTTTTTTTCCTTTCTTTCCATTATTTACTATTTTTCTATTTTCAGTGTTCATAATTCTTTCTTCCAGTATTTCTTGTTTATTTCTTTTAATGCTTATTTTGATTTCGATATTGTTCTTAAGCTTTCATTCTAACAACCTACTACATATACATTGTTATCCTAAATTTTATTGATATGATTTCTTATTAAATCTTCTTCTGATAATAAAGAGGTAAAATCCACGTTTAAAAGAAAATATAAAATTATTTTTATATGGTTATAGTTACAAGATGTTAAACTATTATATTCTTTGATAGTCTGTCGTTGAATTATATTTGATTTTTCAAAAGTTGCTGACAAGTTGTTTTATGTCTACCAAACAAAATAAAATATAGAATAAATGTTACTTTATTAAACAAAAAAAAAAAAGAAAAATAAACAGAAATGGAAATAAATGAAATACAAAGGAATAAAATAATCTTGAATGGAAAAAAATTAAGAATAGGTTCTGTAAATAAACAGGTCACTTTTGTTGATGAATATGTAACATATACATGCTGAAGCATAGTCAACACAATAATGACGAACGGACAAAGTTCTTAAGAAAAAATATACCTCTCACACTTTATTTGAAATGGTTGCGAAAAAGGTTTTGTGTGAGAGGTGAGTTGGAGACTGAACAAAACTGCAACATATTGACCCCCAGCCCTTCTGTCTATAGCAGCACGTCTCTCTCGTTCTCCTGGGCTGCTCAACCGGGGGCCCAGAGAGCCGCAAGCTTGTTCTCACGCTGGCATCTTATCTCCAAAATTCTGACTCCAACTTACTGAACTTCCATTCGCATCGGGTAATATCATTGTTTGACATCCACCTGCTTCTTGTGGATGTCACATCTGCACCCAACTCAACCCATCTATCGTCAAGGTTATCCCCTGATATCTTCGACCGGATGCACCTGTTTTTTTACGCAGGGGCATTTCTTATTTGACAGCTTAGACGGGTCGGAGGTCAATATGTTACAAATATAGTTTTGGTAAAACTGTTAACTTTTTAGTTGACTGGTTATATTATTATTATCATTTACTCATTAGAGTTTTTCGCATCAGTTTTAGCTGATGGTCTTTCACTGGAGTTTGAGTGACAGCAAGTCTCCCCAAGTCTCCAAGACTCTTCTCAGTACTCTGGTTGTTCTCAAGAATGCTGTAGTTTAGATGGTCTCCACTCGTCTTACAACTTCAATGTCCTCCAATACCTTTAATAAAGTTTTATTTACTGTAACCGAAAACAACAATCACACTTGGTATAATTGTCACCTTCATTTTCCTAGTTGTTTTTTTATTTCCAAGCTATGTCGAGGCACTTATCCTTTTTTTCTTATTCTTTTAATTTTGTCTTTATTTGGAATCATTTTGAGATGAGGCTTCTAAATCTGAGATTTTTTTTTTAAATTATTGCGGACCTTTTATCCTCATCTTGCTGCCTTCCATAGTTGTTGTCTATCACACCACGTTTTTGACCAATTAAAACTCTGGCCGGCTTGATTAGGAATTGAAATCGCCATCTTCTGACAATGCTCACCTGGAACCGTAGAGACTCAACACCTCTATCCGCTGCGCCATGGGCCACGTGGTGCGATAGAAGGCAGTAATTACTGGGGATACGGTTACAAGACTCAGCATTCCTATCCGATGTCACGGTTAATCACCTGAAGAAGGCCAGAGGTGAAATTTTGCTGAAACGTAGTGAAGAAGAAACAACACAAAAACTACCAAGATGAGGACAAAAAGTCTGCAATAAATAAAAAATTAATTTTTTCAGTTTTATTCTATGGTCAGCTAGGACGACAAAGTTCAACATTTTGCAAATTCTCTTTTTTTGTTGATTATGATATATTATTATTGTTATTATTACTATTTACTACTTCAGAGTTTTTCGCGTTAGCTGATGGCCTTTTCCTGGAGTTTAAGTTACAGCAAGTCTCCTCAAGTCTCCAGGACTCTTTTCAGTAATCTAGCCGTTCTCAAGAATGCTGTAGTTTGGATGGTCACCACTCGTCCTCCAACTTCCAAATCCTCCAGTCCCTTTAATAGTCCTTTAGTTATTGTACCGAATGCACCAATCAAAATTGGTATAATCGTCACCTTCATGTTCCATAGTTTGTTTTTTTTTTAATTCCGTAGCAAGGAACGAGGTACTTATGCTTCTTTTCACATGGTTTCATTTTTTTTCTGTAAACAACCATGACAGGAAAGTCTACAATTTTGCAAATTCTCTTTTTTTTTTTTTTTTTGCTAATAACTATAAGGTCTGGTGTTCTGGCCAGGATTAGGTGATCCGTGCGTATGTCAAAGACACAGAGGAGTTTGTGTGTGTGATTCTCCGGGACAGCTGCTGTTTTGTGCATATACAATTTGTTCGTATGGTCAAATTTCTATTTCTTGCACCTCTCCCAGTGGATCACCTTGCCCAGCCAGTTGTGTCTTGTCCTTCGGTGCTAATTTGCTGCATTCGCTTATTACGTGATTGATGGTTTCATCTCTATCACCACATAGCCTACATTTACTATTTTGTTGCGTCTTATCGGTTCTTGCTTTGATTTGATTGGTTCTTATGGCGTTATTTTGTGCTGATATTAGGAGAGATTCATGTTCTCTTTTAAATTTTCCTTTTCTTAGTCACATCCAGGTTTTCTCTTGTGATATGTCGTTTTTTAGTCGTTTACAACACCCATAGATTCGTTTTTCTACCCATTTTTGTTTCTAAGTTATTGTCATCCTGATGTCCATTGAGTGATCAGTATCCTTTTAGATAGCTGTATTCAGTCCTCCTTCGTGTTTTTCTATGTAGTCTTCGAGTCGTTATATCGATGCGTCAACACTGTCTTCAATGCTGGCAAGTCCTCTTCCCCCCTCCTTTCTTGTTGCATATACTCTGTTAACGTCGTCTCTAAGATAGAGCGCCTTATATATTGTCATTAGTTTTCTTGTTCTTTGGTCCATTTGCTTAAGTTCTTCTCTGGTCCACTTCACAAAGGGCCCCGAATATCAAACGAGGGATGCAGCCCAAGTAGCTTTTCCTTTGATAAGATTTCGGCTAGATAGTTTTGTCTCGATTCTTTATTTTTACTTCTTACATTTTCCTACCAGTGTTAGCCAATGGTATTTCACTAGAGTTTAACTGAGACTAAGTTTCGCAAGTCTCTTTGACTTTCAGTATTCTGGCTAATCTCAATAATGTTGCAGTTTAGATGATCTCGGCTCAACTTTCAATTTCCATGTTCTCCATCCCTTTTAACAATCCTTTGGGTAACGTTCCGAGTTTTCAAATTATAATTGGTATCATTGGTTCCATTGCTTTTTTAGTTCTCAGTCAAGGTCTTAGTACTTGTCCTTTTTCACTTTCTTTGATTTTTACAAGTATACGAATCGACAAGTTCTCTTCTTGTTTTTTCTTTGTTTTGTTTTGGGTTTTTTTTGTTTTGGTTTTGTTGGTAACTATAACTGGGTTTGGTCTTCTGGCCGAGATTAGGTGATCTATTTGTATCTCGAATCCCAACAGCCCAGTCGGAGAGGGCTGCAGAATATCCTGGCTGCTTCACTGCAGAGGGGTAAGATTCCCCCTCTAACTAGTTCATGATATAACACAAAACAATCTGATGTTGAGGCTCCAGTAATGCAGGAGCTTTGGGGAATGCAGAGTACCCCTTCATTGCCATCACTCCAATGTCCACTTTCGCCCCGACTGGGTTCAATCTATGGGTCAAATAGAACTAAACTATGTACATAAGCTAAACTGAATTGTTTGAAATATGACTGTTTTGACAATTAAACTTCGTTCTTATGCTAAACTGAATTGTTTAAAATAAAATTGTTTTTACATTCAACTCTGTGTAACTTCCAGTCTGCTGGAGCTGTTGAATACACGGACTGATTCTCTGCAGAGAGGTATGACACCCCACTATCGAAGGTCCTGGCTATGACACTAAACGATCTGATGGTGAGGTTCCAATAATGCAGGAGCATTGGAGAATGCGGAGTACTTATTATTGCCATCGTTTCCAGAGGTCAACTCTGCTCAGAGTGGTAATACCTGAGAGGGTCCGAT
The DNA here is from genome assembly GCA_963585895.1 of Sepioteuthis lessoniana. Classification (NCBI taxonomy): domain Eukaryota; kingdom Metazoa; phylum Mollusca; class Cephalopoda; order Myopsida; family Loliginidae; genus Sepioteuthis; species Sepioteuthis lessoniana. Next base: position 115,278,917 of record OY757907.1, read on the forward strand.
CTATGGATCAAATAGAAGTAAACTGCATAATTATGCTAAATTGATTTTTTTGAAATAGAACTGTTTTTGTATTCTAAACTGAGTTGTTTATAGTAGAACTGATTTTTTGATATTGAAACTGTATATTTATGCTGAATTCATTTGTTTGAAATAGAACTGTTTTTACATTGAACCTGTGTACTTATGCTAAACTGAACTGTTTGAAGAAGGAATGTTTCTGACATTGAAACTGTGTTCTTATGATTAACTGAATTGTTTGAAATCGAGCTGTTTTATCATTTAACTGTGTGTAAACTAAATCTATATTCATACTAAACTGAATTATTTGAAATAGAACTGTTCATATGTATAAAAAGGGATTTGGCATTAATATCTTACAATGTTTTATATGCCATAAAAAACAAATGAAACTAAAATCAAATCCCTGAGAATTTTTTGCATCTCATTCTCCAGGACGGATGGGACTTTGTGCTCATAGGACTTATTCGTTTGGTCAAATTTCAGCTTCTTATATATTTCCAAGTGGATAACTTTCCCCACCCTGTTGTGTCTTGTCTTGAATTCTTTTTATGCTAATTTGCTGAATTTGCTTTTTATGTAGTTAATCTTTCCGTTTCTATCACCAGATAAACTACACTTGATATTCTGTTGCGTCTTATCTATATTTTCTTAACTTAGGTGATTCTCAGGGCGTTGTTATACGTTTCTTTTATAAGTGATCCAGTTTATCTCTTAGAGTTTATCATTCTTAGCGCTGGTCAGATATTCTCGTGTAAGGTTTCGTCAATTTGTTGCTTAAAATATTCATAAATTTGATTTTGCTTGAAATATCCATGCAGTTGTTTTTCTTTCGATTTCTGTTCCCAGTTGATTTTATTTCTTAGTGTATTTGAACTATTGTCTTCATATTCATGGTTATATTCACATGGGTTCGGCTGATGCATCCCTCAGCGTTTTTCAAGTGGTTCATGTCAAACTCGGAAGTCCATAAATCTATCACAGCAATTACCCAAAGAGCATATCATTGACTCCGAGAAATCTGGATTGAACAACAGAGAAAAACCATCAAATCTGCATGAACTATCTTGAATATTCGGAATACGTGTAGTTCATATGATATCAGGATAAAATTCAGAAATGTTTATCTCTTTGAAAATATCTCTTGCTAGTCAATCCCCCAACAGAATACAGCATGACCAATTGTATGTACACCATACCATGCAGACGAAACTAAAAGTAAGGCTAGAGGAACATCGAAAAGTAGTATGTAGAAGTGAGATCAAAAAGGAGGTTTTGGCAGACTATATGTAAAAAGAAAATAGAAACCACCTGCCTGTTAGGCAGTTAAAATTATTGATAGGGACGAACTTTGGAGAATAAAACGTCTTAAAGAAGCTGCGAATATGTTGAGCTACAGTGACTGTTGATCAGACCAAGTATAGACATGAATACGATATGGAAACAAATAAAAACAATCCACCCAAATAGAATAAAATCAATGCAGTATAATACGAATAACTTGTTGTTCAAAATAGAGATAAAAACAGGGGGAAAGAAGAGGTGAAGCGTTAAAAAGACAATGAAATAAAACCAAGACAGAAGAAACAACGAAAGAAAACACTAAGAAGCTACATGAAAGGTATAAACATGAGGAAAGAGAAAAGAAAGAAAAACAATAGTAGAAGAACCGATAGAAAATAATGAAAAACAAGATCATGAAAAGAAGAAAATATAGCTCCACTAAAAAGATGGAACCCACCATACAGAATTACGTTTCCTTTTTTCCTTGTTTAATTGAGGATTCGTGGTTTGTGCCTGATAGATTTAAGATAAGAAAAGAAGACAACAGAGAAACTAAAGAAGAAAGAAAGGACAAGAAAGAAAATTATAGACGACAGTGGAAAGATTAGGAATTGCAATACCCTTTTCATTAATGTGTTTGAGCCTGACTACCCGATGGTTCCCTCTAGTTGTGTTTAGGATTTTGGGTTGGTATGCGCTAATAAATTTGGGTGTCCCGCCATTCCATGAGAAGTAGCCCTTGCCGAGTTCTGACAAAGTAAATAGATAAATGGCAGGGAAACCTGTTCCGCTCATTCTCTGGCAGAAAAGCTTGTTCCGCCTTTTTTGGTGGTAAATTATTTTTTGTGGTGGAGGCGGGTCAACTTGTAAGTGATTTCTCGGGGTTTTTCGGTGTCGTTGGATTTGTTCGTGGGCTATGAGGTGAACAAATAGATTTATGAAAGAAGAGACGTCAGTATCTCAAATATATTTAAGCAGATAGAGGTGTCTTGAAGAAAAGAAAAAAAAAGGAGACCATTTTGGATACGGACAATTCTTTGTTCAATTGGGACGAATGTTGGTGTTAAATGGAAAATGCTGGCACGATCATACGCCGGCTTGAAAGAATGGAGCAGGAAAGAAGAGACAGAAAAAGATAGAGAAAGAAAGAATGGTGAGAAGAAGTAATTTACGATTATATTGAAAAAAGAAAGAGTGAAAACAGTGACATTGATTCAAAAAAAAAAAAAAAAAGAAAAAAGAAAAAGTAAAAAACTTAGTTTGGGTAAACTAAAATGAAAAAAAAGAAAATAAGAAAGAAAAAATAGTAGTGATTTTAAAAACTAAGAAAGAAAGGAAAAAGAAGGTGAAAAATAATGAAAAATGACAGAAAGAACGAACATTAACGAACTGTGACCAATTTAACGTGTTATATGTCCTTTTTATTTTTGCTTCTGTTGAATTGTATTTTTTGTTGTATTGTTTTCAGTGTATTCTTGTGGTCGTTCGTCGCGGAAAGAGAGGAGATAGAGGCATAATATTGGAAAAATAAAGAACGTTTAACATTGCTAAATGGATTTGAGATTTTTTTTTTCATAGAAAAAATATATGGGGTTTTATAGAAGGATTGTAATATATTTAGGCTGTCCAGTTGATTGTTTTAATATTAAGTGGTTTCCTTGTTAAATTAAGAGGTCGAATATAGGACTGTAGAATAGGCGGGACTTATATGAGAAAGACCTTCGAGGCAGTCACAAAGACAGACAAAGTAAGAAAGGTTTTAAGAGAAAAGCAAACGGGGAGGTGAACGAGGGTTTCCCTAGACAAATTTGGAATAGTTGCGGACACCCGGGTTAACAATTGAAATGTATCAACAGCAAATTGGTGACAGGTTCCGATTGAGTGGAATAAACTCAAACAGAAAAGCCGTTAAGAGGTACGTGGCATAGAAAACAGCAAAAGGACGTGTTGGAGACAAGCCTCGCAGAAGTGAAGACGGGCCAAAAATTACGACACCGATTTGGGGGTAAGCTCCGTGAAGGGGTTCTACACCCACTATGAAGATGGGAAGTCAGAAACCTGAGCAAGCACATCCGAAAACTACAACAGAAAACAAAAAAGATAATATCAAGGTCTGTGTCTGCTATCTTTCTTCTCACGATGCTTTGTCACTCTTTGTCTATCTTATGTGGTTGACTCAGTCCATGCTCTGTTTTCTTTCTTCAGTGACTACAAAGAAAGGTAGTACCGAATACACTTTTGTATTAGTGAAGGAAGACGGTGTTTTTATATTCGTCACGTTTGCTCCCGGCGAGTATGCAACGGGGATCCGACTGAGACTTGAGACTTAGTGCTAGACTCATAAACTCATAAGAACTATCTTCTTGCAAAAGTGTATGGAGTGTCGTTGTGGTACAAGTGTCTATTTAGTGTTGTAATTTTACAAACGTCAATTTGAGAACTGTAGCGTTTCACAAAAGGTTTTAAGTGAAATCATTTATAGGTTCAATCTTGACTACAGGTAAATTAGAAGTTAGACTTACGATAGCTTTCGACTTGTAACCAGTCAGTGTTAACGGTATGAGAACAATCTACGCCCGTGGGTTAAATAAAAGGTTCGGTTCGAAATTCTGTGTGAGCTTCAGAGTTCGACATGAAACACCTGAAGATGGCCGAGGGACGCATCATCCAAAATAGTGAGAATATATACAATGAAAATGAAAACAATAGTTTGGATAGTCAAAATGTGCAAAATTATGAAGCTTCATATCGGAAGGTTCCTAGTAATTGTTATTCTTTATGTTGTTTTTACTCTTTCAGTTGTTGCATTGCCATCTGCTGATTCATGCAGAAATACACATATATATACTGGATACATACTGACACAATGATAAACGACGCATCAAGGAAGGAAGCAGGAAGGAAAATGCAGGAGTGAAGGACGCATGAAGACTTCTTTTCAATTATATTTACCTCTCACTTTATTTGTAAGGTTTGAAAGGGTTGTTGAAGGGTTTGCATGTGAGAGGATGCTGGAGATCGAACGTAAACTTCATATTTTGACCCCACTGTTATGACCGTCACGTTGTGTCTTTCTTGTTCTCTTAGATGCTCAACCAGAGGTCTTGGGGTCCACTCCATCTGGGCTTTTCCGAGGGCCCCCTCGGTCGGGTGTGGCCTTCCCTACTACATCTGGTCTCTGGCTGTCTGGAATTCTGCTGGCAACTGCATCGGGGGTTTCCGATTGCCCCCTCGGTTGGGTGTGGCCTTCCATACCACATCTGGTCTCTACTGTCTGGAAGTCTGCTTGCAACTGCTTTGGCACCCCAAACTCAACTGAGTTAAATAATAACTCAACGCCCACACGATCGCCTACTGGATCTTTGAATCGGATGTTTAATCGTCATCAAGCGGAAATAACTGTCATGCAGTTTAGAGGTTACTCTCTTCTGGTGCATGACTGTAATGGCACAATGAGACCTTCACCTTGTCCCATATCATAAGCCTTAATACGCCCACGCGATCTCTTTCGATTACTGACCGTTGGAATGTGTCACTTCCTTCCGGTGTATTACCTTGAAATAGTATTTCTGGGCCGGGTCGAAGGTCAAAATATAACACAGTGTATTATTATTATTTTTATTATTAATTTTTCTTTGTCATTCCTCTTTTGACTTCTCTGCAATATTTCAATAGATCGACCTAAAAAGTTTTTGCACAGAATATATACACAATTTATGCAATATTTATACGCAGATGAATTTCTGTTAAATAATTCATCCTATAGTTCCCCCCCAATTTTTTTTTACCATTCTTTCTGAGATCGTTCAATTTTATCGTAAGATTATCTACACAATTGCTGATTTTGTTCCGACTTGGTAATTGTTAATTAATATATCATTCGAGTAGCAAAACCTTAATTGGTGTTGTAGACCAGAGAATGTCTGCACTTCTGATGTTTAAATATGATCTGCTTCTTTACTTTTCATTTTATTACCTGATAGTTGCGTATGAATAGAGAGAGAGAGAGAGAGAGAGAGAGAGAGAGAGAGAGAGAGAGTCGAAGACGGCAAAGTTTGAAAGCATATATGGTTTGACGGTACGAATCTTCTGTGAACCACTTCCTTTTCGTCGAAATCTTCCCTGGTTTATATAATTTTCCGGACGCCGTCGCAGAATCTCGTGCTTCCACCTCCCACCTACACGTTGCACGTAGATATGTCTCTCTTCTAAAATGCCATGCACATAATGCACGTGATCACGCTTCCTTTAAGTATGCCACCCACGCAAATTACGTGGCCTGTCCTATTTACTTTAAGAACCTGGTGCACTTTCTGCTCAGAGTCTCATTTCTTTCTAGCAAACTACCCACATAATTCACAAAGCATTTTCGAATGGGACACCTGCACCCTGTATACTTTAGGGACCAAGTGCACTTGTAAATGTTTTCTGTTCCCAGTGTTCAAAGCGTCTTCGAGTGAATATTTAACATAGGTTGAGTGACTTAATTTTTGACATGTAATTTTACACTATTTAATTGGATTTATGATCATTTAGAAATTCATTTTAATATCTATTAATTTATTAATTAATTTATTTATTTTTACTTTCTTATTGTTTTTATGTAGTGGCCGCCAAGCTTTTTCTTCATACGACGGCAACTACTCAAGAATGCTGCAAGCAATGTTGAACAAATCCTAGAGGCAGTACCCAACAAAGAAGCAGCTATACGAACAATTACCATTTATCACGAAAACTATCAAAAATAGACAAATCAGACATGCGAAACATTGGGTGGATAAGTCGGGACGAGATCATAAATGATGTACTCCCGTGGACCACTTCACATGGACGAGAAAAGACAGGACAAACAGCTCGAACCGACTTATAGCAGCTCTGTGCCGATACGGGATGCAGTTCTGAAGACCTACCGGAAGGGAGGAGTGGCGAGAGAGAGGGACAGAGATATGCGTACTGATGGCGCGACATTGATGTTGATGATGATGATTGCTTTTTTATCGCCGAATTTATAGATTCTGGTATGTGGTAAGGACGACCGAGACCTGAGTAAAGATCACCTGAAGATCATATTCCATGTCATTTCCTATAACTCACGCGTGGATATATATATATATATATATATATAATCGTTTTATATAAAGAAGAAAAGAAAAAAATTAACTCTCTTCGAATCATTATAAATCTATTTCATTAATTTCATTAATTAAGTATCATTAATACCAATTTACCGAGTCCTCTGTAAAAAGTACTGATGTAAATTAGAAGACACATTCAGGTTAATTGGCCACGCAATTACCATGACTAGTTGATTTGGCGTCACTAGTGTGGAATGTGGATCGTTGGCTCCGTGGTAGAGTTCTGGCTCTGCATTCTGTGGTCGCTGGTTCGATCTTCAGTGGGTGGAGATCACGGTATACATTGCTGATGAGACCTAAAAAGGTCGAAACAGTTGTCCAATGTTTCCGTATGTTGTAGGCAAATGTTCACTGGATGTTCTAGTCATGGTAATTCAATTCACAATATAATTCCTCCCCTTAAAAAGAATATGTGCATGTATATCCTTGCCCTTAAGGTTATAATAAAAGATATTTATATTGTAAAAAAAAAATCAAAACATTCACACACACACACACACAAACATACACTGACATAGGAATATAGAACTAGTGTTCATGGTCTACCTGACTTTTATATGGAAATAAAATGTGACAAAATCTAGGAAAACTCCAGCTGTAACAGTGTTAGTGAATTGTACCGGAGAGCGAATAGATAAGGTATAAATAACCAGAAGGATGAAAAATGAGTGATAAAATTCCACATATCTTCCGGCGGGCAAAGTCTAATAAGATACGCCTGATCAAGCAGTCGGACTGAATATTGTATTTAAACTAGTTTGGTGAGGTCACCAGATTCGACTATCTAATCGATGGCAGTAGTTGATCAGACAATATTGTTTATGCGGAGCAGAAATCGGGAATCGGGTTGGGATGTTCTGTGAATCCCAATAAACGTCTCTCTCTTTCTCTCTGTCTCTGTCTCTGTCTCTCTCTCTCTCTCTCTCTTGCTTATAGTGGCCGGGTTACGAGCAGAGAAGTGAATGCTTATTAGAACGAGGGTTCAAGTTGAGTACATAATCCATTACCACTTACATTCACAACCTCGGAAACAGAACAAAGATAAAGCAACTAGAGTCTTAATTCTTATGGTGAATTGTGATTTTGTTTCTTGGCTTCAAACCCGACGATTAGCCATTACTGATATAGCAGTCATCGGAGAGAACGCATAAATCTGACATAAGTGTGCTATATATGTTGTTTATATGAAATTTCTTCATTTTCAACTTTTCACCAATTAGGTCGTGTTTGATTGAAAACAATAACAAGAATTAGGCGGCACGCCATCAAAACTGCTCAAAGCACCCATTATTTTCTTAAATGCAAAGATTACCGATTGTACTTCTAAACACACATATTTGTAAAAGCCCCTTAAAATGCTATATTCATCAATTGTTCTGAATGAAATTTAGGCTTTCATGTTAATTAAGAAGTTAAATAGTCTAAAACCAAATTGTCAAAAAGATGCTTACAGGGTTGGCAAAGGCGCACTTAGCGTAATGGTTATAATCAAATGAAATGGATTGGCAATACGAAGAGGATAAAGAAGAAATTAAAAAACAATAACATAAAAAATAAATAAATAAAATAGAAAAGTAGTAGTTTCCCGGGAGGCCCCTGAGAACAAACAAAATCGGTTCATGCCTAAAAAGAAGAGCTTTTTGTTGCTAAAGAATATCTCCCTCAGAAGGTTTTATCACCTCCACTTGGACGAACATTTTTCTCTCTCGGCGGAGCGTACATGCTACTATGTGCCTAGCAGTGAGCTGCTTCTTCTGCTAGTTACAGCGAGGCACATGAAGAACCCTCAGTTTATAATTTACCAAAGAAAAATCCTTTATGTTCTTCAAACGCCTTGTCTAGGAAGCCCGAATATTTCTACTGGTTCAGGAAACATGACACACCACAGAATAGTTGTAACCCCACCCCAAAACAATTGAGTCTAAATGTATCATTGTCTTCTTCTTTCGTCCTTGCTTTCTTTACAGGTTTTACAGACAAAAGGAAGACAAATGAATGGGGTAAGAAGAAGAAAAGGTATCAGTTTACAAACCTCAGAAGTCATAATTAATAGAAAAATATTAACCACCACATACAAAAAACCTTCATCCACCCCATAAAACGACCTCAAAACTTGGACAAGGCTGTTTGTTTTCATTTCGTTCTAATACAATTGAGAAAGGCATGAGTCAATCTATTCTCTCCCCCAACTATCGTTTAATAGCTGGAAAGACTGGGTTCTGTAGTTTCAATAAGGCAACCAGTCCGGGAGAAGGAAACCCTGAATTAAAGCCAGCTGTTCTCTCAAAAAAAATAGCAGTGGTCAGTGTCTACTCAATACAGGCCTTGCAGGACAACAACGGAAATTGTTCGATGAGAGTAAAATCCTGTCCCTTAAAAATGGAACAATGGAAACCTGATAAGCTCGGAGGAATTGGAGTTTTAAAGATTAGAGACTACACTAATATCGATAAAGAAGTGCTTGTCAAAAGTGCAGATGAAGATGCTGAATAATTGAGGAAAAAAAAATGACTCACAATACTCAGCCTAGTTGTTAACAAGGAAAAGCGAAAACACAAATTATACGCAATGAACTGAAAGATGTGCAGTGAACATCATATCAAACACAACCATAAATATAATTTATCTAAAATAACATTAGATTTAATTATGTAAAACAGGAAGTTATAAAATCAAATAAAGTAGAAAATTTTAGCACTGGTGTAGAAGAAAGAACGAGATAATGTTACAAACTGACAATAAAAAATACAATACCAGAAACCTCTAGATAAGATGAATGGTTTATTGGTTACTGTGCAAACTGTTTAGACTTAGTACTTAAGAAATACTTGGGAGAGCAAAACGTTTAGCAATCTTTTGGTTGTATGTATACATGGCTTTTTCGATATACTATGGCGAGTCAAAAATTGTGCAATATTTTAGTAGTACATACATATGGCTTTTTCTATAATACCAGGAGAGTCAAAAGTTTTTCAATATTTTGGTGGTATATAAACATGACTTTTTTCTATAATACTTTGGAGTGTCAAAAGTGTTGCTATATTTTTGCAGGTGCAAGTATTTTGTTCGTTTAACTAATGACTGAAGCAGTGCAACACATAGTAAGTACAGATGGGATTATTTTAAACTTTGGAATTGGGACATACCATCTTATTAAGACAATCATCAGGAAGAGGATGAAAAAATATCTTTCATTCTCTGCCTGTTGATTTTTTTAATAAGACGGCATGAAACCAGTGCTTTGGGACATACCATCTTATTAAGACAATCATCAGGAAGAGGATGAAAAAATATCTTTCATTCTCTGTCTGTTGATTTTTTTAATAAGACGGCATGAAACCGGTGCTCGCAGATAAGTATCCATGCAATTAAATATATATGAAAACTAAGCGTCATGCAAAGCTCTTCGAAAGAATTGAGCACTCTGGTAGCCGATAGGGTATAAAAAATGTAAACAAAGGCTGCTGCTGCTGTTTCTAAAAATAAAAACGCCTTAAAATTCCCTTAGTCAATGTGGTCCGCTTGGTGTACGAGTGGTCTGAAACACAGTCTAACGTAAATTTGGACGGGTTTCGATCCCGCCTTCGATTGATAGAACGAAACAATCTGTCTGTGGATGACTATATATATATGCTTAAAGGTTTTTGTTTTAAAAGAAACATTTTAAGCGTAATTTTCTTTGTGGACTTTGTAGACTCGGTAAGTTCTGTTAGCGTCCCAAGTGAAATATATTTTATCATTTTACCCCACCACAGAGCAGAAGTGGAATCGGTGTCATGGTCGAGTCATATTGGTACCGGTGTGAATAGCTGAACGAAACGACCCTGAGACCTTAAATAAGCATGAGGCTAGCTACAAAAAGGTAAACAAAAAAAACAAAAACGAAAACGGCAACGTGCGTCCTGTTACTCGAATTTTGTTGAATTGGGTAGAAGATTCAAGAGAAATCTACAGCAAAACCATGGTTATAAAAGTTGGTCCCTCACTAGACGGGAGAGTAGAACAATTTCTTGCCTAAGGCTTGGAGTCAGGCTTTTGACCCACTGTATTCGAAAAGAGACAACCGGTAGCGAGGAAGTCTATAAGAGACAACTTCTCGACATATCAGCATTTTCAGCACCCACAACGATAGCAGCAATGCCACTAGTAACAACAATCTAGAAAGGTCAGTTCGAGCAAAAACTATAGATTTCGAGGCCGTTCTCCGAGCCACAGTGGCAAATCCGTCAAGCTGCACTCAGAGAGTATCAATTAAGCTCGACATTTCATAGTCCAGTGTGCTTTGTCACCTTTACAACGTCGGGAATTGTGTCTCATGTTACCAAAATATAGCAAAACTTAATTAGAAGTAGAATACTAAACGATAACCCTCATTTAATAGCTACAAAGAAGAAATTTCCGTTCAAAAGTGCTCGACCTATGTATGCCGCCAAAATAAACCTTATTGTTTCTGGGGCAAAACTAGTTTGAATTCAGAATTTTATTTTTCCTAGACTGGTCCCCGAATATGGGTTAAATAACCGAGTCTTCCCTATTTACCCGGGGTAAAAGCAAATAGATTCACGTTTTTCCCAATTGCATTAGCGCAAATTGAAACGTAAACAGTGTCGTCGAGGATTTGAACTCGACTCGCAGATTGCATTTCTTACGATGTCAGCAATTACCCTAAGCACGCCTCTCCTCAGTCTCTACAATGACAAATCAGGTAGACTCCAATATAAAAGAAAACATATATGAAAAATCAGTGAAATCAACATGACGGTAATGATAAGGGTAGTACCTGAAATATGACTTTCGAAATTGTAGTTGGATATTTTACGAACCAACTATATATTTACTTCCCTGAAATTCCCTGTGAACCCTACGATCGTAGTTCGCGAGTTCGTACTCCAGTCGCACTATTACATTCACTTTCGGACAAATACCCTTGGGAAAGGTATGAAACCCCTTATCCTCCCAGCTATGGGTTAAATAGTAAATGTACTGTTCTTCTAGGAGAATTGCTTTGACATTAAATAACCTACAAAGGTTGATATGCCATTAAACAAAGAAACCAAACCAAACCTTTGTTTACACGAAGTTAAATGAAAAAAATATTTTTATTTCAAATAATTCAGTTAAGCATAAGTACACAGTTTAAAGTCAAAAACTCCTATTTGACCCATATATAGGACCCTATCAGGAGCTACCTCTACAGGTCAGAGTAAACCTGGGAGCAATGGCAGTGAAGAGATTGTCTGTGTTTCCCAAAGCTCCACCATTACTGGAGCCTCACCACCAGATTTTTTAGAGTTATATCCAGGATATTCGTTGCAGGGGTGTTACCTCTCTGCAGAGATGCAATCGGTGTATTCAACAGCGCCAGCCGACTGGCCTAGCAGGGTTGAAGTGAATCTCGAATAATAGCAATGAAGGGGAACTCAACACTCTTTTAATCTCTAGAAGTGGATCCTCACAAATAGATGCAGTTTAGTGTCATAACTTGAACATATCGTTTCTAGATGATCTTAACTCTCTGCATGGGATACAGTCAAATACAAGACAAATCATAAGAAAGGTCGAGGGTCTGAAGTTAAAAGATTTGTAAAAATATATAGTAAAGACGAATTTTAAAAAGCTCTTGTCAAAATGGTTTCATGCTAAGCTGGTTCTTGTTGACTGGTTCTGATGCACTTTTAATTCCAGTTTGGTAAGAGATTGGAAAAAAAATCTCATACGCCGATAGGTTAACTTTTTTTTTCTTTCTTTCTTCTCGCTATTTATTCTTTAGGCGGGGTGATTTGAACGAAGCAAAAAACAAACAATCTATATTCAAAATAACAATTCTAGATGAAGATAACTTAATATAAAAAAAATAAAAAAAAAATAAAATTTCGAAAAATTAAACTGTTAATTGTTCTTCTATGACAATGAAATTTTCAGCGCACATTGGCGAAATAACTATTAATATTGATTTGATTGTGCTACTTGCGGCTATGACATTATTCAGTTTAGAATAAAAGTAGCTGCCTGTATTTTGGACTATCATATTTGCATTTATTGGGATTCTTTAAAATATTTAATTAATAAAAATTCCTCAAGGAATAATTTCAAACGCTGTTGTTGTTATAAGTTTGCGTGTTTTTCTGCAGGTATGGGTCATATTTCGTACATAGGTGTGATTGTGTCTCTGTGTATAGAGAGAGAGAGAGAGAGAGAGAGAGAGAGAGAGTGTGTGTGTGTGTGTGTGTGTGTGTGTGTGTGTGTGTGTGTGTGTGTGTGTGTGTTTTCATTCAAGAAAATACCATAATTTGT
>OY757907.1:115301647-115379147 GCA_963585895.1 Sepioteuthis lessoniana
TAATCGGATGTAAAATTAGAACACTTTCTGATTAATATTTTCTGAAATATCAAATTGACATTAAAAAGGAAAAGACAAAAATGCAAATAAACCGCAATACTATTGACGATACAGTTTTTTTTTTCATTTTATTTTAATGAGCAGGTTATTTAAGATTAACATATTGGCTGTCATCATACCGGTTTGTAACGATGGGATCATTGAATTCGTCCTTGCATTATCTCTCAGAAGTATTTCAGTGAGTTGGTTAGTTGGCGTATAACGGCATATCAATCCTTCTGGATTATTTAATGCCGAATCCGGTTTTCTTTTGATTTGTAAGCGAATAGTTTGCTGATGAGTTTATTTTCAAACGAGTGAAAGCTGATTTGTTTGAAGAGGATTAACTGATAATAAGTTTTATTATCTAACTCTAATAATTGTTTCTAACATCAATCATTTGTTTGTTAACAGTTAAATGGTTTCAAGTATTCCTATCTAATACAAATAATTCAATTTAATGTTAATCATGTGTTTGCACACAATTGAATAGTTTCAGGTTGGTTGGTTGGTTTATTTTATGATATATCAACCTTTGTGGCTTATTTAATGCCAAAACCTTACATATATATATATATATATATATATATATATATATATATATTTATATATATATATATATATATAGTCATCCACAGACAGATCTGTTTCGTTCTATCAGAACTCATCAGGGTGGCTAGACAGTATCTTCCCGTTGCTGGGATCGAAACCCGGTCGACTCAAATGCCAAGCCAAAGCTTCTACCCATTCAGCCACGAGGAGATATTAGCTGCGAAGTAAATTTTAAACGGTTATGAATCACAATTACTATTGTTTACATACATCCGTTCAACGGTTGCCGAGACCTCAATTCATCGACGAAGAGGCTTGCAATAGACGCTAATGGCATCACGATTACTTCTTCGCCAGAAGAATATATATATATATATATATATATATATATATATATATATATATATATATATATATAGTACAATTTGATGGAGACTCAAAGTCGGTTAAGTCGACATGATAATTTTATTTCGGCGAAGAATATTGCTATACTCTCCGTCTCGTCAGATGACTATTTACATGCTTCTCTCTCGTCGCAGAGTAGCAAATGTGGAGTTACAGTTCGTATTCAGGAGATAAAATAAAGGAATAAAAAAAAAAAAAGAAAAAAATTTAAAAAAATAAAAAGTAAAAAAAAAAATTTGAAAATGAAAATAAAAATAAAAATAGAAATAAAAATAAAAATAAGAAAAAGGTTTAAATCAAATTACAAATTATTTCATTCATAGGCGTGGGCAGATTGGGTTAACATGTCATGTGTTAGAACGATTAAGAAACAGAAGTGGAATTAATCTATTGATTAAAACCTCAAAGCTGTATGCAATTTTTTTTTTTGTATCATAAAGAATACATGATGAATAGAATTAGTAATCATAAATAACAATACTTAAACCATTTAATACAGTGCAAACATATAAGCTCTAACTCGTTTAAAAAATTTACCTTCCCCACCTTATCCGGTTTAACTATCTCGATCCTAATTGAAACAAGAGGAATATCTAGGATGGCAACAGCTGAGTTAATTAACAGATATATTAGAAATAAATGTAAATCATATATGAGATCGCCATTAGTTAAACGATCTTAGTCTGTTTAGTAAAGCACACCTGCCAAGTAGGAGAAACCACAAACAGAATACAAAATTAGAAGGGACTGACCAGTAGATTAATTCCACTCCTGTTTCTTAATCGTTCTAACATATAACAAGTTAACACCCTCTGCTCACGCCTATAAACGAAATAATTTGTAACTTTGTAATTTGATTTCCACTTTATGTTTTTTTATCTTTATTTTCTGATTTTTAATTTTATTTTTTTAATTACCTTATTTTATCTTCTGAATACGAACTGTAACTCCTCATTCGCATCTCTGTGACAGAGCATGTAAAAGAGTCATCTGACGAGACGGAGAATATACTAACAATGTTCTCCGCCGAAATAAATTTATTATGACAGCTTAACCGAGTTTGAGTCTCCATTTAATTGTACTATATATATATATATATATATATATATATATATATATATTATATATATATATATGTGTGTGTGATTTTTAAGGGAATAGTTTGAAGGTATTTTTTAAACGAGCAAGAGCTTATATGTTTGCACTATGTTAAATGGTTTAAGTATTGTTATTCATATTTACTAATTCTATTTATCATGTATTCTTTATGATACGAAAAAAAATTGCTTACAGCTGTGAGGTTTTATGTTGACTCTTAATAATAATCCTTTGTAAATGAAAGAGCAGTTCTATTTGACCTGACAGGTATAACCGCTATTGCTAAGAGTGGACATGGGTTAAATGTTAATGAAGGTGAACTCATAATTCCTGAAACATCAAGTTTGGAGCCTCGATATCAGATACAGTTAAGTAACATATCAAAGAAACTCATAGTTTTTTTTCCAAAGCATGTGTCTTTCCACCACCAACTTCTTTCATCTTAAAGACAAAAGGGGTTGAGTGTTTGCTTTCCACAAAAACAATTTCTGAGATACAGTCGGGACAATTATGGATATGCTATGGCTTTAAATAATACGATCAAACTGAGACACGTATATATAGTTATGAAAAATATGCGATAGGAAACAGACCGGAAAAATACATGCCAAAATTATATTAGAAAATTAAAAGGTATAATCATATTTGACAAGGTTTAACTTATTAGATGTAAGGTACAATATATATATATATATATATATATATATATATATATATATATATATATATAGGGAGTTTAAAAATAGATGTAACCTTTTAATATGATAACGTTCTATTACTGAAACAATTGCAATGCTGGTAATTTGGAGAACGTTCTGTAAAAAAACGCATCCTTTCAGCTGCAGAAATGAAATCACTGTTTTTTATTGTTATCTCAGCTTCTATGACACGCAGTATTTTTCTGGAGTTCTTGTCACAAGAATATTATATTAATGGGTTACATCTATTTTGAGACGGTTTTGAATGACTTCGTCTCCAAATAAGTAATGACGTAAATGTAGAATGCACCGACAACTCCTCTGTATAAGACCCCATTCCAATGAGTGTCGTGGATATGACACTAAACAATCTGATGGTGAGTTTCCAGTGGTGCTAGAGTGTTGGGAATGCGGAGCACCTCTTCACTGCCATTGCTCCCAAGTCCACTCTGGCTCGGAATGTTAGCACATGATAAAGGCCTATCTATGGGTTAAATAGAACTAAACTGAAAACATTCTAAAATGAATTGTTTCAATTAGAACTGTTTGACTAAACTAAATAGTTTGAAAAAATGTTTTAACGATTAAACTGTGTTCTTACATTTAAACTGCGTACTTATGCAAAACAGAATTGTTTGAAATTGAACTGTTTCTGACATTGAAACCGTACTTAGACTAAACTGAACTGTTTGAAGTAGAACTGTTTTGATATTTAACTGTGTGTAAACAAAACCTATACTAAAACTAAAAACTAAACTGAATTAGCTAAATTAGAACTGTTTAACTAAACTGAATAGCTTGAAATAGAAATGTCTTTGACAATTAATCTATGTACTCATGCTAGACTAAATAGTTTGAAAAAGAACTGGTTATTTGTTTAAAATTTGATTTGTCACTAAATAACATATAAAGGTTGATATGCCATTAAACCAATCAACCAACCAAACAACCAACCTATTTATATTGAGACATCCAATTTATTAGAGGGGTTTCAACTTAAACTTCAAATTATAAAAAGACAAATATCTTCCTTATGCAGTCATAGTAATAGAAGAAGTAATAAAAGTTAGCAAATCTGTCGCCCTTTAAAAAAAAGAATATAGAGGAAAATCCTCAATAATTTGGAAATATATATTTTGTAAATTAATCATTAAATTTCAACGAGTATATAAACTAAAGACAATTGTGAATACAACAAAAGTTGATTTAATCATTTCTTTAGGAATTAATTTTAACACACGGGAAAAAACATTTACAAACAAGTCTCTGAATGTTTCAGTAAAATACTATTTTCTTATCCTGCAGGAAAAAAATCAGTTCTTTATTCTTATGGCCATTGACTATTTTTCAATACATAAAAGGAATAACTAAATAAATAAATAATAATCTCCAGAGAAATTGTCTTTTTGTTCAGGAAAGAGAAAACTTAAATACTTTTTCATTCTGCAAATAAACTCTTTCTTCGAAAAATCTCACTCGTTATTTTTCTCGATCAGAATTTCTCAAAATTGACTCGCTCTTCAAAATCTTTTTTGCCTCTTCCTTCGCAAATGCTTTATCCATCTGCAAAAATTGGTCGTCTGTCACAATCAAATGTTCCCACCTGCGCGGTAACTGGTTGATTTACTGTTCAAGGAGGACAACAGGAACTCCCCTAAGTCAAATGATAATTTCATGAAGAAATTCCGTAAATTCTCTCCTTTTTTCTTTCTTCTTTGTAACTAATCACGTTTTTCATTTTTACACTATTTAACAAGTAATTACATGCATACACTGGCCTAGTCACTTGAATAGTTTCAAATAGTAATATTTGTATTTATTTTGTTTTGTTTAATTTTTTTTTTTTATTTTCCAACCAATATTTTCCTGAAAAAATAACCTTTCTGTATAAGAGATTATCCTTAAACATAGAAATATTTAAATGATTTCTTTCTTGGACAGTTGAGAAATTAATTTAAATTGACGTTATTAACAGCTTCTAACACTTTATAGAAAAAAAACAGATTTTTCTTTTTATTGGAATCGTTCCATGTAAACGGTTTGTAGATATCGAGATTTCCTACTTTTCACTAATCCTCAACTTAGGAGGAAATAAATTTTGCAACTGCAAATATGTTTATCAGCACTTTTAAGAATCAGTCAATAATATTTTGACGAAAACTTAAAAAAAAGAAAGATCAACATTGTGGTTGAATCTGAAAAGTATTGTGTCGTTCAAGTTTCACCGAATTGACAGTGGGTGGCATAAAACGTTTATGATGATCAAAGATGTTTACGATTTAGTGTATGTTTTTCTCCTCGCAAAATCTGCTATTTTGAAAGATGCGTGCTTTTTCTCAAAGCAGTTGATTGCAAGAAATTTGTTTTTGCACGCATATATATTTTTTTTATGTTAAGTACATTATCCACAATAATAATAATAATAATAATAATAATAATAATCAACAAAAAAAGAGAATCTGCAAAATTGTCGACTTTGCTGCCATGGCGGACCACAGAATTAATCTGAAGGAAAGTGAAAAGAATGATAATTACCTCGACCTTGCCTGAGAATTGAAAAAGCTGTGGAACATGAAAGTAACGATTGCGCCATTTGTGATTGGTGCGTTAGGCACAATAACTAAAGGATTATTAAAGGACCTGGAGGACTTGGAAGTTGGCGAACAGGTAGAGACAATCAAAAGACAGCATTGCTAAGAACGGTCAGAATCCCGAGACGAGTCCAGGAGACTTGGGGAGACTTGCTGTCACACAAACTCCAGTGAAAAACCATCAGCTAAAACTGATGTGAAAAACTCTAAAGGATAAATAATAATAATAATAATAATAATAATAATCATGTCATGTTGGTAGCAGGGATATCCCTGACCCTCTCTCGCCACTTTTCCCTATCGTTCATCGACTTTGGCAGGTCTTCTGGCCTACATTCGTATCCTCACATAGCTGTTGAATGTATGTTCGTGCTGGTCGTCCTGCTTTTGACGGTCATATTTGTTGGTCCATAGGAGTACATCACTTATGAGCACGTCCCTACTTCTCCAGCAGTGTCCTGCATGTCTGGTTCGTCTAACTTTGATAGTTTTCGTGATAGGAGGCAGGTGGCCGTATAGTTGGTGTCTTGTGTGGTGTTGCCGCCAGGACTTGTTCAAGATTGCTCGCAGCATTCTTGTGTAATTGCCGTCTAGCTTCTTCTCCAGCCGTTTTGTTAGCGTCCATGTAGCGCATCCATACAGCAGTATCGATATGACAACTGCCTGGAAGAAACTGCGTTTCATTTTATCGGTTAGGTCTGATTTCCATATGATCGATAGCCTATTGATGGTTGTCCATGCTTTTGTTAACCGCGTGTCGATGTCCTTTTCGGTTGATGAGACGCTTCTTCCTAGGTAAGTGAATTTGTCGACTAGTTTAAGAGAGGTTCCGTCTAGTGTGGAGATATCACCTGTTTGATTATAGCACATATATTCCGTTTTGTGTGCATTGACATGGAGGCCTATGCCTGCGGCTTCTCGTTCTAAACTATGCATTAGTGTTTCAGCTTGGTTGGGTGTATTTGCCAGTATCGCTATGTCATCGGCATAGTCGGCGTCGGTAATTGTTTTTGCGGGGTATCGTCTGCTTCTTTTCTTTGTCAGCTCGAAGCCGTTTTCCCTGATTTTATCAATCGATGTTCTAGTCTAGAGAGATGATAAAGAGGTATGGAGCTAGCGTGTCTCCTTGTAGTATTCTGTGTCTCCATCTGGTGAACGTACTTTCACTTTGGTGTTTTTATAGAGAATCGTTATTGCTGCTACGGTTTCTTTAGGTAGGCCGTATGCTAGTAGGATTTGTTCCCTCTTTCCTCTGTGAATGGAATCGAAGGCCTTGGTAAAGTCGACAAATAGTAATGGTGCTTATATGTTTTTTGCCGGTACACCTTCAAGGATTCTACGGATGGTCAATATTTGTGAGGTCGTGGATCTATTTCTTCAGAAGCCATTTTGGTTTTTCCTAAGGATCTTGATTTTCGGTTCTATGCGGTTTCGTAGTCGGGCATTGTAAATTTTGGCTGCTTTGGATGTAAGTGTTATGCCTCAGTAGTTCTTGGCTAATCCGAGGTCACCCTTTTTAAGGAAGGGGAAGATGCATCCCTTCATCCATCTGTCTATCGGATTTTGGTTAATAGACTGCGTTGCAGATTCGGAGCTGTATGTCGTCGAATTGTCTGGTCTTCTATACTTCTGGGGGAACCTCGTCCAGCCCTGAAAATTTTCTAATTTTAATTTTTCTGAGAAACGAGTCGAGATCTTCTTTAGTGAACGGTCCTAGTTTAATGTCCAATTGCTTACTAATTTTTCTGGTGATTGGTTCATGCGTTACTTTCGGTGGGTTCCTTGTAGGTTTTCGAAATGCTGTTTCCACAGTTTTATTATTTCCTGTAGGTTTGCAGCTTTCAGTTTTGCTTAAACTGTGCTCTTTCTTCTACTCACTTCGTTTATTGTTTGCCAGGCTATCCTAGATTGCCTATCTTCCACCGAGTCTCTAATCTTATCTATATGATTTTGAATGTATTCTGTCTGTTCCTTTATATATATATATCTGCTAATTAATATTGTGCCGTTTTTAGTTTTCGGGCATTTGTGTTTGTTGGGTTTTTTTCCATAGTTTTTGGAGGCTGTTTTCACGAGTGCACGTTTTTCTCTCACCGCTAAAGTTTCACATGGGACTCTATATTTAGTTTTGAGTTTTGTTGGAATTCATTTCTCTGCCGCCTCGAGGTGCGCATTGACGAAATTCTCATATTCGTCATTTGGAGTACGTTTTTCCGTCTTCTCTTGTAGTGTCTCGAATCTGTTTCTTAATTTTATTACATATTCATCTTTTATATCTCTGTTGTTCAAAAGGGCCCAGTCATAGTGTTTGGTGCTCGCTGTTCGTTTGGAGTTTTGACGTGGGCTTAGTCGTATTTTTGCCGTGACTATTCGGTGATCGGAGGACACACCCTCGAAAGAGGAGTATGCCTCGCAATTCATTGCACTATTTTTCCATTTCTTGTTTATAAGGACGTGGTCTATCTGTGTTTTACTATTGTTCGCATACGTGTAGATCCATAGTTTGCCCTCCCTTTTTTGATAGTTTGTATTGAGGCTTGTTAATCTATTTTCTATCATGAAATCAGTTAGATGTTGCCCATTCCTATTTTACGTGTTGTGTAGCCTGTATTTGTTGTTTCTGTTTTACCTTATTTGGGCATTCATGTCTCCGCCAATGACTAACAGGTTGTGTTTCTGAATGCTACGCACTAACGAGGATAGATCATCGTAGAAGGTGACGAGTTCATTTTCTTCACTGACATTGGTAGGGCTATAGCAAGAGATGATTGTTGCTCTGGGGTTGCCATTAAACGTAGCTGCAAACATCCTAGGTTGTATTTTCTCAATGCTATTAAGCGTTTTTAATGTTCTAGGTCCTATAAGCATTCCTAGCCCTCCTACTGAAGCATTGACAGAGTTTTTCCATGCCGATACAGTGGCTAGCGTCCATCCATTTCCAGTTTCGTGATATTTGATATCTTCGGTGTGCGTGTATCTGTTTTATTGTATGCATATTATGTCTATCTTATGTTCTACGGCCGATGCTGTTACCTCTGGTAGTTGTCCTATTCTATTCAAGGTTCTAACGTTCATTGTCGCTATTTGTATTGTTTGTTTGCATTTTAGTAGTTTTTCTTGTTTGAGCTCTGTAGCTGATTTTTCGAACACTGAGGCCAGGGCTCCAACCTCAGCAGGACGCGCCCCATTTTCACCCGCGCGGAAAGCGATAGGGTTTATGTATGTGGTTTGAGTGTGGGTCATGGTTATCTTTCGATGGCTTTTTTTATTCTCTTCTTTAGAAGCCACTCTTATAGATGAACAGCAGTAGTTCCCCGATCGAACTAACGATCCTGAGTGCTAAGTTTCAAAACCCACGCTCAGGACCAGTTTAGGTATTGAGTTTGGCCGTCAATGGGTTTATTCAAATACCTTTACGTCCATCATGCTGATTCACATATGTACGTAAAAAAGAAAAAGAGAGGAGACTTTAATTTCCCTTAAGTTTTAACTTAGTTAAAGTCCAGGACGAAGGTACATTCGTCAGATTTTTCGGTATATTTTCACCTATCTTCTGATACTGGAACTTAAATGTGTTTTATTTATTTATTTATTTATTTTTTTTTTGCAGCATTGGGACTTTTGCCTAGGCTTTTTTGTTTTTCTTCTAAACTACCGTTGGTGGGGGGCTTTAAGAATTTTATGGCTTTTACAAATCTAGATATTTCGTCATTATATATATATATATTTTTTTTGTGGTGGCATTGGGAGTTTTAGGCTTTTTGGTGTTTCTTTTAAACTACTTTTGGGGAGGGGGCTATAAGAATTTTAAACTATTAGAAAAGATTCAAAAACTTTTTGCCGTGTTCGCTGACAATTTCGACAGAGCGAGTTTTCTTCCTTCCTGTTTATAAAAATAATAATAATAAACTGTCCCATAGAGTATGTCGCTGTTACAGCCGACCACAGAGTAGATGGGAAAGAAGGCGAATAGCAAGACAAATGCTTTAACTTTTAAAGTGAAGGAAAAACAGGTGGAACATGAAAGTGGCAGTACTACCTATCGGAGTAGGTGTCCTTCGAGCAATGCTCAAGAATATGGAAAAGAGACTCGATGAACTGGATGACAGAAGAATAGTTGAAACCGTCAAAATTTAGACCATTACTAAAATTTGCCCGAAGAGCTCTGAAGACATGAGGCGGTTTCGCGTAACTCACTTCAATGAAGAAGCCGCAGTTAGAAATTGTATAAAAAGCTCGCAAGTATTTGATAATAATAATAATAATAATAATAATAATAATAATAAGAAGAAGAAGAAGAAGAAGAAGAAGAAGAAGAAGAAGAAGAAGAAGAAGAAGAAGAAGAAGAAGAAGAGATAAGACTCAACAAAATAGCAAATGTAGGCTATGCGGTGACAGAGATGAAACCATCAATCACAAAATAAGCGAATGCAGCAAATTAGCGCAGAAAGAGTACAAGACTAGACACGACTGGGTGTTCAAGGCGATCCCCTGGGAAATGTGAAAGAAATTTAAATTTGACCAAGCCAACTGTGGTATATGCACAACCCAGCAGCTGTCCTAAAAATGGCACGCATAAACTCCTATGGGACTTTGACATACACACGGATTACGTTATATCGGCCACAAGACTAGACCTTATAGTAATCAACAAAAAAAGAGAATTTGCAAAATTGTCGACTTTGCTGTCCCGGCTGACAACAGAATAAAACTGAACGAATGTGAAAAGAAGGATAAGTACCTCGACCTTGCTAGAGAAGTAAAGAAACTATTGAAATGAATGTGTCGATTGTACCAATTGTGATTGGGGCTTTTGGCACAGTGACTGAAGGATTATTAAAGGGCCTGGAGGAATTGGAAGTTGGCGGACGAGTGGAGACCATCCAAACAACAGCATTATTGAAGACGGCCAGAATACTGAGAAGAGTCCTGGAGACTTGAGGAGACTTGGTGTCACTCAAACTTCAGGGAAGGACCATCAGCTAACGTTGATGTGAAAAACTCTATAATAATAATAATTATTATTATCATAATTATTTTAATGATAGCAGTTGGTGCTTATAGTACAGTCACCAAATGATTATTAAAGCGACTGGAGGACTTAGAGGTAGGATGACGAGTGGAGACTGTCCAAACTACAACATTACTGAGAAGAGTCCTGGAGATTCGGGGAGACTTGCTGTCACTCAAAGTCCAGTGAAAGACGATCAGCTAAAACTGATGTGATAAACTCTCAAGGAGTAAATGATAAAAATTGCCACAACAACAACAACAACAACAACAACAACAATGTAGGCTATGAGGCGAGAATAGATAACACTCAACAAAATAGCAAAAGTAGTCTATGTGGTGACAGAGTTGAAACCATCTATCACATAACCAGTGAATCCAGCTAATTAGCGCAGAAGGAATATACGACTAGACATTATTGGGTTGGCAAAGTGATACCCTTAATCTCGACCAGAAGACCAGACTTAATAATAATCAATAAAAAAAAGAGAACTTGCAAAATTGTCGACTTTGCTGTCCCGGCTGACAAAAGAATAAAACGGAAAGATTGTGAAAACAAGGATAAGTACCTCGACCTTCCTAAGGAATTTAAAAAAACTGTGGAACATGCAGGTGACAATTATACCAATTGTAATTGCTGTGATTGGAACAGTAATTAAAGGATTACTAAAGGAACTGGAGGACTTGGAATTTTAACCATACCAACAAGCAGTATATGCACAACCCACCACCTGTCCTAGAAAATGGCACGCATAAACTCCTATGGGACTTTGACATACACACGGATCATCTAATCTCGGCCACAAGACTAGACCTTATAATAATCAACAAAAAAAGAGAATTTGCAAAATTGTCGACATTACTGTCCCGGCTGACAACAGAATAAAACTGAACGAATGTGAAAAGAAGGATAAGTAACTCGACCTTGCTCGAGACGTAAAGAAACTATTGAACATGAGAGTGTCGATTGTACCAATTGTGATTGGGACTGTTAGCACAGTAACTGAAGGATTATCAAAGGGCCTGGAGGAATTTGAAGTTGGCGGACGGGTGGAGACCATCCAAACTACAGAATTATTGAGAACGGCCAGAATACTGAGAAGAGTCCTGGAGATTTGAGGTGATTTGCTGTCAGTCAGACTCCAGGAAAAACCACCAGCTAACACTGATGTGAAAAGCTCTAATGAGACTGTCACTCAAATTCTAGTGAGAAACCATCGGCTAACGCTGGTTTGAAAATTTCGAAAAACAGAAAAATGATAATAATAATAATAATAACAATACAGTCAGATTGTCTAATCCCAGCCAGAAGACCTGACCTATTGACAATTACTACTCCCCCAAAAAAGGAATTTTCTGTATATTGAACGTTGCCGTCACAGTGGACCACAGAGTAAAAATCAGAGAAAGCTAAAAGGGAAACCTGTATTTAGACCAAGGTAGTGAATTAAGAAAGTTGCGGTACATGTGTGGGATGGTGATACCAATTGAAATTGATGCTCTTGGAACGGTATCCAAAGGCTTGGAAAGAGGACGGGAACTGTTGGAAATCATGGGACGAATCGCGAATACACTGATGACAGCATTAAGATTACCAAGAATACTGAGAAGAGTTCTGGGGGACCTGGGGTGACTTATTGTCACTCAGACTCAACTGAAAGATTATCACCTAACTCATAAATACAAATAAAAATAATGATAACAACAAAATCAACAACAACAACAGCAACAACAACAACAACAATAATAGTAATAATAATTGCTAAAATTTGGAGTCATCGTACCCCTGTATCCCCTTAGCCGATAGACTTTACTGACTTCGAAAAATCCTGTTAAACTATTGTTTTCAGTTCAGGGTGCTAGATCAAATATCACTCGTTACTCTTTGTCTGTCGCTCGAGAAGCTGAACTTGGTCAACTCATCTTTCTCCCGGTTCCTTTCTTTTATAATTGCTTATCTCTTCACACCCCTGTACCATTCGCTTACAATCTTACACAAATAAGGTAATTAGATATAGGTATCTCCAGTCAAATCACCTTTTTTTTTCAAAATCTTGACATTTGCTTTCTTTTCTATACATTTTCCTTAAATATTCTCTTCTTTTTTAAAAATAAAATCGTGTCCATGTTTTTTTTACGCTACAATTATTATTGATTATAATTTTTCGAGACCATTTTGTCAATAACAGGTTTTTTTTGCGCTTATCTGGTGTATTGTGGAAGTGTCGTCATGTTCATAAATTTGTCGGTTGGTTTCTTATTGCAAAAATAAAAATAAAACTGCGAATATGTCAAGGTTTGAATTTTTCATCATGTTTTTTTTTCGATTTGATATTTGTCGCGTTAATATACCAAGTATGTGAATATAATTAATTAATCATTAATTATTACCGTTAAGTATTTGAATTGAAATATTCTACTGATATATTGTTATTTATTCATTTAAATTTTTCCCCTTACACAACTGATTTAATCAAAAGTTGCTGAACAACTTTTCCTT
The DNA here is from genome assembly GCA_963585895.1 of Sepioteuthis lessoniana. NCBI lineage: Eukaryota > Metazoa > Mollusca > Cephalopoda > Myopsida > Loliginidae > Sepioteuthis > Sepioteuthis lessoniana. Next base: position 115,314,541 of record OY757907.1, read on the forward strand.
TTTCCAATTAAAAAACGTCAATAAATTGGAAGTTTAATTCCACAAAATGCATTAAAATATATGCAGAATAAACTGATATCTCTGCAAAAAAAAAAGGCAGCAGACGATTGCCAGTTTAAATGGTCCAACACGTGAAAATGAGTCTTTCAAACCACCAAATTCCTTTCTTTTTTTTTTTTTTTTGTAATTTCCATTTCTTCACACTATTCTCATAATTTTCATATGTATGTCACTCACAGTTCGATAGATAATCGGCCGCGTTAACAATAGGTTTAATGCAGGGTTAATATTAGCTTTTAAATCAACCCTCAAAGGACTTAATATAATCATCTTTCATTTCACGCACATGAAGGAGCAGTCGGGAGTAGGAACAGCCTACGATAACTGACTTCAGCTCAAATTCTAGACCTTATACAGTATTAAAACTCCCACATGATCTACACGCAATGCTTGCTTTTCATTGGTCCCAGCTTACACTGACGCATTGGTTGTTTATCATTGATCACGGCTTACACCCACGCAATACTTGTTTTTCATTGATCATATTGTACTCGGATGCATTGTTTACTTCCCACTAATCATTTTGGTGTTTTTATCTACGGCTGAGTGTATTGGTCAACAACATTCAGCGTATTCATCGCAGGTCAAGGATATAAATTACAATACGAATAACTTTCCCTGTCCACTCGTACTTATTGTTGTACATTTTTCTGTCAGTTTCCTTCATTAGTATCTCTTTCTTTTTATTATTTTTCTTCTTCTGCATATAATATTTTATTGTTGTTATGTTTTACTCCTTTAGAGTATTTCACATCAGTATTAGCTGATGGTTTTTCCCTGGAGTTTGAGTGACAGCAAGTCTCCTCAAGTCCCCAGGACTCTCCTTAGTATTCTGGCCATTTTCAGTAATGCTGTCATTTGAATAGTCTCAATCCTCCCGGCAATTTCCAAGTCCTCTAGGCCTTTTAATAATCCTTTAGTCATTGGGACAAAAGCACCAATCACAATTGGTATAATTTTCACTTTCATGTTCCACAGCTTTTTCAATTCTCTCGCAAGGTCGAGGTAATTATTCTTCTTTTCATTTTTTCAGTTTTATTCCGTTGTCAGCAGGGACAGCAAAGTCGACAATTTTGCAAATTCTCTTTTTTTGTTGTTGATTATTACAAGGTCTGTTCTTCTGGTCGAGATTAGGTGATCCGTTATTATTATTATATATATTATTATTACTAATTTTTATGTAATTTAAGAGTACTTTCTTTGGAATAATTGATATCAACTTGTTCTATGTTCCCTCTATTGATCTTCTGTACTCCACTAACGCCTTACCCTATTAATGTATGTTCTTTAATTCCATTATGTTATCACTTGGTCTTTATCATTTAATATCATCATTAAAAAAGATAATAATTCTTGAATAGTAAAATCCAATATTTTTTCAGAAAGTATGAACCGTTTTGAAAACAATAAACGTAACCCATTCAGTCATTATTCAGTCGATTATTATAAGGTCCGGTCTTCTGGCCGAGATTAGGTGATGTGTGTATGTCAAAATCCCATAGGAGTTTGTGTGTGTCATTTTCTAGTACAGGTGCTTGGTTGTGCGTATACCCTTTGTTGGTGGGATCAGATTTAAATTTCTTGCACATTTCCCAGTGGATCACCTTGCCCACCCAGTCGTGTCTAGTCTTATACTCCTTCTGTGCAAATTTGCTGTATTCGCTTATTATGTGATTGATGGTTTCATCTCTGTCACTGCATAGCCTACATTTGCTATTTTATTGAGTCTTGTCAATTCTTGCTTTGATATGATTATTTTTATGGCGTTGTCCGGTGTTGCTTTTAGGAGTGATTACGTTTCTCTCTTAAGGTTTCCTTTTCTTAACCAGGTCCAGGTGTTCTCGTGTGAGATGGTGTTTATAAGTCGTTTAAAGTTGCCATATAATTGTTTTTTCCCATTTTTGTTTCCAAATTAATGTCATTCCATCGTCTATTGTGTTGTTGGTATCGTTTCTGATGGCTGCAATCAGTTCTCGTTCGTGTTTTTCTATGTAGTCTTCGAGTCGTTGTATCGATGCGTCAACGCTGTCTTCAATGCTGTCAAATCCTCTTCCTCCCTATTTTCTAGATACATATAGTGTTTAAACGTCGTCTCTGGGATGTAATGCCTTATGCATGGTCATTAGTTTTCTAGTTCTTTGGTCCATTTGTCTAAGTTCCTCTCATATCCACTCGAGAAAGGGTCCTGAATATCTAACGAAGGCCACAGCCCAAGTATTTATTTCTTAGATGAGTTTCTGCAGGAGAGTTTTGTCTCGAGTAGTTTTCTAATTATCCTGAGATATTCTTTTTGGATTTTGTCTTTCATTTCCGCTTGTTTGATGGTGTCATTATTATTATTATTATTATTATTATTATTATTATTATTATTATTATTATTATTTCACTTCTTGCTTTCATTCAGTTTTACCCTGTGGTCAGTCGGAACGACTCAGTCCATAATTCGGAAGGTTCTCTTTTTTTGTTGACTGTTTCTAGGTTTGGTTGTCTGGCCTAGATAAGGCGTTCCGTTCGTGTCACATCATCATCATCATCATGTCGTGCTGGTAGCACGGATATCCCTGACCCTCTCTTGCCACTCCTCCCTATCGTTCATAGCCCTAGGTAGGTCTTCAGGACAACATCCCGTATCTTCACATAGCTGCTGAATGTATGTTCGTGCTGGTCGTCCTGCTTTTACACGGCCATGTGTGGGGGTCAATAAGAGTACATCTCTTATGAGTGCGTCCCTGCTTCTCCAGCAGTGTCCTGCATGTCTGGTTCACCTAACTTGAATAGTTTTCGTGATAGGGAACGGGTGGCCGTATAGTTGGTGTCTTGTGGGGTGTTGCCGCCAGGACTTGTTCAAGATTGCTCGCAGCATTCTTGTGTAATTGCCGTCTAGCTTCTCCAGCCGTTTTGCTAGAGTCCATGTAGTGCATCCATATAGCAGTATCGATGTGACCGCTGCCTGGAAGAAACTGCGTTTCATTTTATCGGTTAGGTCTGATTTCCATATAATCGATAGCCTATTGATAGCTGTCCATGCTTTCGTTAACCTCGTTTCGATGTCCTTTTCGGTTGATGCGACGCTGCTTCTTAGGTAAGTGAATTTGTCTACTAGTTTAAGAGAGGTTCCGTCTAGAGTGGAGATGTTCCCCGTTTGATAATAGCACATATATTCCGTTTTGTGTGCATTAACATAGAGGCCTATGCTTCCGGCTGCTCGTTCCAAACTATGCAGTAGTGTTTCGACTTGGTCGGGTGTATTTGCCAGTATCGCTATGTCATCGGCGTAGTCGGCGTCGGTAATTGTTGTTGCGGGGTACCTTCTGCTTCTTTTCTTCGTCAGTTCGAAGCCATTCTCTCTGATTTTGTCAATCGATGTTCTAAGTACGTTGTCTAGACATATGATAAAGAGGTACGGAGCCAGCGTGTCCCTTTGTAGTACTCCTGCTACAATGTCGAAATATTCTGTGTCTCCATCTTGTGATCGTACTTTTACTTTGGTGTTTCTATAGAGAATCGTTATTGCCGCTACGGTTTCTTTAGGTATACCGTATGCTAGTAGGATTTGTTCCATCTTTCCTCTGTAAATGGAATCGAAAGCCTTGGTAAAGTCAACAAATATTAATGTCGCTTGTAGGTAATTCTGTGCGTCTCATTTTCTAGGACTTATTCCATGTTTTACATAAGCCATTTCTAAGTCAAATTTAAACTTCTTGCACAATTTCAAGTTAATCATCTTATTTTTATGATTACTATTATTAGTTGTAGTTGTATTATTAGTACTACTTCGACACTGTAGCAGGTGTACTGCAAGGAAACACATTAACTCCATACATCTTTATCATCTGCCTAGACTACGTGCTTAGAACATCTATCGATAAAATCAAAGAAAACGGTTTTAAGCTAACAAAAGAAAAAAGCAAAAGGTACCACGCAAAAACAAGTACCGACGACGACTACACCGATGATATAGCACTTCTGGCAAATGCACCTGCCGAAGCCGAAACCCTGTTACATAGTCTGGAACGAGCCGTTGCAGGCCTCGGCCTCCATATCAATGCACAGAAAACAGAATATATGTGCTTTAATCAAACAGGTGATATCTCCACACTAAAGCATAGCTCTCTGAAACTAGTTGAAAAGTTCACCTGCCTTGGAAGTAGTGTCTCATCAACTAACACTGACATCAACACTCGACTAGCAAAGGCATGGACTATTATCGATTGGCTCTCGGTCATATGGAAGTCAGACATGACCGATAAAATGAAACGCAGTTTCTTCCCAGCAGCGGCCGTGTAGATACTGCTATATGGATGCATCACATGGATACTAACAAAGCGGATGTTTAAAAAGCTTGACGGCAATTACACAAGAATACTGCGAGCAATATTGAACAAGTCCTGGAGGCAGCACCCCACAAAGTAGCAAGTGTACGGCCACCTACCACACATCACGAAAACTATCAAAATTAGACGAACCAGACATGCGAGCCACTAGTGAAGAAGTAGGGACGAGCTCATAAGGGATGTACTCTCGTGGACCCCGTCACATGGACAAGTAAAGGCAGGAAAACCAGCTCGAACCTATATACAACATCTCTGTGTCGATACGGGATGTAGACCTGAGGACCTGCCGGAAGCAATGGACGATAGGGAGGGGTGGCGAGATAGGGTCAGGATATCCGTGCTGATAGTGCGACATGATGATGATTATTATGATTATCATTATTAGTAGTAGTAGTAGTTGTAGTAGTAGTAATTGCTGCTGTTATTGTTACTTGGTTTGGGCAGTAAAAGTGTTATAACATTCACTTCTTTTTCACATTTTTAAAACTTTTTACAATTTTTCACTAATACTTGGCGTTTTCTTCTTCTTCTTCTTCTTCTTCTTCTTCTTCTTCTTCTTCTTCTTCTTGGCTTCCCTATCACTTTTGTAGTATCACAAAACTTCACCGAGTATATATGTTCTGAACAAACATTATGACAAATATTTACGACCAAAAACGTTTTGACTGTCAAAGCTGCGGGCTCGCGTTTTCCTTGACAGGAAGGGCAGCTGAGATGGGAAGTCTTTGATAGAAACATTTGTTGAACATAAAAACCAATAAAAGACGCCAAAAAGATAAGTCGAAATGTCATTGGTAACAGCTTAACGAAAGCCTCTATCACATCGAAAATCGAAAGATACTGTAAACAAAAAATGCTTTTTTGTTCTCATGACATTTCAGTGAAAATTATCATCCGTGTTTCTTTTTTTTATACGTATATATATTTCCGCTCAAGTTTCGGACAATATTTTTTCCAATTATCAACAGGTGACGATGAGAAAATTATTCCCATCTGTTGTGTTCCTGGCTATGATAACTGAATGGTTTACGTTAATTGTTTTTAAAACAGTTCATACTATCTGAAAAGATATTGGATTTTACTATTCAAGAATTATTATCTTTTTTTAATGATAATATTATATGATAAAGAGCAAGTGATAACTTAATGGAGAATAAAGAACATAAATTAATAGGGAAATGCCTTAGTGGAGCACAGAAGATAAATAGAGGGATAATAGAACAGGTTGATAACAATTCTTCCAAAGAAAGTAATCTTGAATTACACAAAAATCAAAAATAATAATAATGATAATAATAAAAAAATGATAACGGATCTCCTAATATTGGCCAGAAGACCAGACTCTATAATAATTAACAAAAAAAGAGAGAGATTTTGCAAAATTGTCGACTTTGCTGTCCCAGCTGACCACAGAATAAAACTGAAAGAATGGGAAAAGAGAGATAAGTACCTAGACATTGCTAGAGAAGTAAAAAGGCTGTGGAACATGAAAGTGACGATTGTAGGAATTGTGATTGGTGCTTTTGGTACAATATCTAAAGAATTATTAAAGGGACTGGAAGACATGGACGTTGCCGGACGAGTTGAGACTATCCAAATGACAGCATTACTGAGAACGGCCAGAATACTGAGAAGAATGCTGGATACTCGAGGAGACTTGCTGTCAGTCAGACTCCAGTAAAAAACCATCATTTAACGGTGATGTGAAAAACTCTAAAGGAATAATCATAATAACAACTTTAAGAGAGAAACAGCGTCGTTCCTAATAGCAGCACAAAACAACGCCGTAAGAACCAATCAAATCAAAGCGAGAATAGATAAGACGCAACAAAATAGCAAATGTAGACTATGCGGTGACAGAAATGAAACCATCAATCACATAATAAACGAATGCAGGAACTTAGCGCAGAAGGAATATAAGACTAAATACGACTGGGTCGGCAAGGTTATCTACTATTTTAGAAGTAACCCAACACAAAAAGGATATAGGGAAAGGATGATAAAGATCTGGCAAGAATCTGATGGTTTTCAGACAAAAAGCCAAAGACTTGCTGACTAAGTCAAATCGATAATAAAGAAAGGTTCTTTTTTTTACCTTAAAATACTAAAAATACATCAGAAAATAATGAATTAGATATGGTACCAGACACATCAAGAATTAACAAACAAAAACAGCCTAAACAAAATGAACCGCCAACTTCGGAAAATGGAAATGCCACACAAACAACGCACAACCAAACAACCCAGATCAAAAAATAACACAAGAACTAAAGGTAATTCTATAAAGTTTATAGGAAATTATGAACGAGTAAAAACCACCTTACCATTACTTAGAAACATAGAATGGAGGACAGTTAAAACGGAAATGAATAGAATAACTCAAGTAATATCTTACATATCAATAAATGATATAAAGGAATTAAATGAACTAATTTAAGACTGGGTGAAATTATTTTGTGAGAAAATTGGGATCCTCTTAAAAAGTTAGAAGAAAAAATCAAAACCAGGATGAGAAATTCGACTGGAAATGCTGATAGAAAATCTGAGAAAACAGGCGAAAATGATAAAACAAAGAAAAATGCAGGAACATGTACAGACGAAAAGGAAAAGTCAATACAAAAAAACGCCCAAAGAACAATCAAACTTAAGGAAATAAACCAGAAAGTCCTGGTGAAAGAAGTAAAATTTATAAGATATCGACAAGGGTAAAACAATACAGACAAACAGGACATTCCAAAACAAAGAAAATAAATTCTACCAACAACTGTGAGAAGATGACACGAAAACATACCAATAACCGGATGCAAAAGAAACCAAACGATTTAGGACAAAAATATGGTAACCAAAAAAACATAACAAAAAGCCAAATGAATAAACAATATGATAAAACAATAAGAAGGGCTGGAAGAAGGCCCAAAAGTGGAAATACACACCGATTTATTGAAAATGATAAAAAAATATCAAACTGGAAAACACCAGGCAATGATGGAATACATCGTTTTTGGTTCAAGAAATTCACCCCCATTCATAACAAACCAGCACTAGAAATGAACAGATGTTTACAAAGAGCATACGTACCCGAATGGATGAGCAAAAGAAGGACCGCATTGATTCAAAAGTATCCGGGCAAAGGGACCACTCTAAACAATTACAGACCGATAACTTGCCTAACGATGATGTGTAAAGTATTAACAGGACAAATAAGACATTTACTACTCGCTAACAAGTCGTGGATTGTTCCACGAGGAACAGAAAGGATGCCTCAAAGGATCAGGAGGCACAGCAGAGTTACTTTACATAGATCAGCACATCCAAAATGTGTGCAAAACCAGACGGAAAAATTCATCTATGGCCTGGATTGATTACAAAAAAAAGCATATGTTATGGTTCCACAAAGCTGGATAATAAACTGTTTCAAAATGTACAAAATTTCACATGAAGTCATAAGCTTCATCGAAAAAGCCATGAAAACCTGGAGAATGGAATTGGCTGCAAGAAGAAGCTAACCCGAAGCAAATATCCAAAGAGGTATTTTTCAAAGAGATGCACTATCACCGTTACTATTCATAATTGCCATGATCTCAGTTAAACAAATACTCAAAAAATGCAAAGCCAGATACAAACTTTGTAGATTGCAAGAAAATATTAATCATCAAAAGGACATGGATGACATCAAACTATTTGGAAAAATGAAAAAGAACTGGATACTCTAATACACACAGTTAGAATATACAGTCAGGACATATGAATTGAATTGACCATAGTAAAATCTACCGTGCTTGTCATGAAAAGTGGCAAACGACAAATGACAAATGGAATGGAACTACCAAAACAAGACAAGATAAGAACGCTCGGAGAAAAGCAGACATATATATACTTGGTCATCTTGGAGGCTGACTCCGTCAAGCCTGTGGATATGAAAAAAATTAAGAAAGAATATCTCAAGAGAACAAGAAAGCTGCTCGAGACAAAACTATCTTGCAGAAACCTCGTCGAAGGAATAAATACCTGGGATGTACCCCTTGTTAGATATTAGGGACACTTTTTGAAGTAGGCCAGTGAAGAATATAAGCAAATGGACAAAAGAACAAGAACATTAATAACCATGCATCAGGCATTACACCCCAGAAACGACGTCGACAGACTATATTTATCAAGAAAAGAGAGAAAAAGGGGACTTGCCAGCATTGAAGACAGTGGGAACGCATCGATACAACGACTCGAGAACGGCATAGAAAAACATGAAGGAGGACTGATTACAGCCATATTGACAACACGATGGCCAACAGAATGATGACAACTAAGAAAATGAGAAGAAAAACAACTCTATGGGCACTTTAAATGATTGATAAATAAAATCTTACATGAGAAAATATGGACGTGGCTAAGAAAAGAAAACTTTGAAATAGAAACAGAATATCTCCTTATAGCAGCACAAAACAACGCCATAAGAACCCATCAAATCAAAGAGGAAATATGTATGACGCCACAAAATAGCAAATGTAGGTTATGTGGTGATAGAGACGAAACCATAAATTATAAAATAAGCGAATGCAGCAAATTAGCACTGAAGGAGTATTAGATTATACACGATTGGATGGGTAAAGGAATCCATTGGGAGATGTGCAAGAAATGTAAATTTGACCATAGGAACAAATGGTATATGCACACTCAGCAGCTGTTCTAGAGAATGTCACTCAAACTCCAATAGTACTTTGACATACAAACGGATCATCTAACCTCGGCTAGAAGAACAGACCTCATAATAATCAACAACAAAAAAGAGAACATGCAAAATTGTTTACTTTGCTTTCCCGGCCGACCAGTGAATAAAACTGAAAGAAAGTGAAAAGAAGTACCTCGAACTTGCTAAGTAATTGAAATAACTATGGAACATGAAGGTTACAATTATACCAATCCTGACTGGTGATTTTAGTACAGTCACCAAAGGATTATTAAAGGGACTTAGGGAGTTGGAGTCTGGAGGACAAGTGGAGACCATCCAAACAACAGCATTTTTGAGAATAGCTAGATTACTGAAAAGAGTCCTGGAAACTTGATGAGACTTGCTGGCACTAAAATTCAAGTGAAAGACCATCAGCTAACGCTGATGTGAAAAACCATCAAGGAGTAAAAAAAAATAAGAAGAATAATACATTTAATAATAATTCTAATTACAATAATAATGATAATAATAATAATAATAATAATAATTATTATTATTATTATTATTATTATTATTATTATTATAGCAAGTGTGTCTTATGTGTTGATGGAGACAAAAGATTAATGAAATGATAAGCGAATGCAGGAAATTAAGCAGGAAGAGTATAAGACTAGACACGACTGGGCCAGGAAAGTGTTCCACAGGGAACTGTTAAAGACGTTTAAATTTGACCCAACGAACAAGTGGTATATTCACAAACTTTCCTGGAGAATGAGACGCACAAACTTCTTTTGGGTTTTTGTGCTACAAACAGATTACCTAACTGAGGCCAGAAAACCAGACTTACTGATTGTCAACAAAAAAGTGGACTTACCGAATAGTCCTGACTGACCACTGTAAAATTTAAAAGAAAGCGAAAAGAGTGATAAGTAGTTACAGCTTGCTAGAGAACTAAAAAGAAACAAAAAACAAAACAATGGAACAAGAAGTTGACGGTGATATCAGATGTAATTGTTGCGCTGGAAAGAAACTCCTGGGCTTAGTAAATGAGTTGGAAGACTTGGAAATAAGATGACACGTAGAATCCATCTATACACGAGAATTATTAAGAACATTCAGTCCTGGAGACTTGAGGAAGCTTGCTGTCACTCAAGCTCCAGTTAGGAACCATCAGGCAACGTTGATGTGAGAAACTCTCAAGGAGTAACATGATAATATAAGAATAAAATACTTCTTCTAATACAACTCAAACTCTAACAACAACTAATAATATTAATTATAATGATAACATCAACATGGCATAAGAAATTTATGTTAAATCGAAACTTGATAATACGCAGAAGAATCGGAAGTGTTTCTTATCCGGAGAAAAAAGATGTAACGGTTAATCAAATAATTAGTTAACTAACACTAGAGACATACAGAATTGATAAGAGTTGGTGAATAAAGGCACAAACCAAAATCTCTCTAAGAGAATTAGAGGTATAAAATTCTGGGAGATTTTGGGATAAAACTTAAGACCTGGTCTCGTGTTAATAATCATTAAAACATAAACCTTGCCTTCTAGTCGATTTTTCCCTTCTGGCCGACCACAAAATGTAAATGAAAGGAAAAGAAAAGATAAAGAAATTCTTCAAATTTGCAACAGAGCAGAAAAATATGGAATATGAGATTGACAGTGACACCAATTACAGTTGGTGCACTTGGAACAGTTTTCAAAGTCTTCGAAAAAAGAATGGAAAAATTGAAATCAGAGAAACTATTGGGACCATACTAACTAGATCATTGTTAAGGTCGTCTGCAAAACTGAGAAGAGTCTTGGAACCCTGGGGAGAACTGCTGTTTGCAGAGACAAGAGTGAAAGACCAATAGCAAACGCTCGTTTGAAAAATTCACAAGGAGTGAAATAAATATAATAAAAATTCAGGAAAGAAAATTCTACAATTAAGTCGGCGAGGAAAGAAATAAGAAAAATGAGCAAATGGTACAGAAGAAGCACACTATTTCTGGTATAAGCAATGGAAACCAAAGACACAAGAGAAAAGTTGAATGCGTAATTAACATGTAAAGAAAAGGAATTGAAGGAACCCCGAAAACTGAAATTCGTCTGGATTCTTTAAGAAAGTGTCAAAATAGAATCTGCCAGATCATACATGGATTCGTCCATTCACTCAAATTGTGTAAGCAATTGAGTAAATGCCAGGAAGAAACAAGAATACCCAAACAAATGATGAAGTATAAAACTACACAGATCAAGAAATTGTCGGGTGGGTTGAGTATTTGCAAATGGCCTGAGAGACTGGGGTTCAATCCCAGGCCGAGTTATATCAGACTCCAAAGATGATACTTGATACTGCCTGGCTTAACAGTCAGCATTTTGAGGTACGTATCAATGATAAAGTGGAGCAATCCAGGGAAAGGTGTAACGCCCTCCCATACACCTCAGTGTTGTAGCTAATGAAAAGGGAGCCTTCCGTTCGCCCTCGACTATGGTCACCAGATTTACTTATGATATTTGATACCCTAAATTTGAAGAAATAGGAAGGGATATATTACACGCTTGGATGCCGATAACTATATCTGAAAGAGTGGAAAGACTACAAAAAAGCCCTATGAAGTAATCCAGCAACCTTGGATAGTGAATGCTTGAAAAATTTCAAAATATCTGATAAATTCATAAACTTTATCTTAAAAGAAATGGATGACTGGAAGTGGAATTAGCAGCATGAGAGCAATTCATTGCAGAAGGAAATTTTAAAGTGACATTTTCTACGGAGTCCCTACTATTTGCAATAGCAATGATACAAGTTTATTATATTACGATGTTTTCTGTTCGTTTCTTTTTATCCCTGTGAGGTTACGAAAGGGTCCAATTGAAACCTTAGGGGTAGTGTTACACCCATAGCTATTTCGGGCTGTTGTGTTACATGGAGGAAAGAAATGCAACAAATGGACTAGAATTACCAAACCAGGAAAGTATGCGAAGACTTTCAGAAAAGAAAACTACAAGTACTTGATCATATTGATTGCAGACAACATCAAACAACATGAACGAAATTGCAAGAAAAGAGGCACTTAGAAGAACAAGAGCACTTCTCTAAATAAAGCTCTGCTGAAGAAATTTCATAAAAAGAATGAATATCTAGGTAGTCCTCCTGTAATATAATGGCCGAGGGATTTCGTTTTATATATCTTACCTTTGTGTTTAGTTAGGCTGAGAACCTTTCGGCTCAGCACATGGGTGAGTTAGGTGCAAACTTGCGCACAGGTGTTGACGCACGCGCGGGGAGAATGTGTCGTTCATAGATGTCAAAATAAATATCCCAGATAGAAAGGTTGACCAGTGGATGTGAATGACGTCATGCACCGGAAGTGCGTGCGGAGGATTTTGGGGATTTTGAAAAAAGTCAATTGAGTTGATTCTTGCGGTCCGAAGAAGAAGGGGGACATTCGCTAGCTCGCAGTGGCCTTGTGATGGGGGGCAGATGGAAAAGTCATCATAGAAAGATTGTGCATCTCTCTTCCTTATGTCGAAACCTTTAACTCAAAGGTAATAAAAGGTTTCGTATCTGAACTAAGAAGTCGTTAGTGTTGTTCGTGTTTCGGGATTCCTATGTAATATATGAACATTTTATGAACATTCTATGTACATTTCACATATCCTTATCTCTCTGTGTACACTCCTTGTAAGTTACTCAAGACCATTTGTTAAACGCACAAGTAAGGAACTCAGACAAATCGACCAAAAGATAAGGAAATTGGTGACAAAGCAGAAATGCTTGCACTCGTGTAACGAAAAGACGAAATACGAGAAATTGTCAACATTAAGGATTGCGTAGATTCAACAGTTGAATATATAGGAAAAACAAATAAAGACTAATAAATGCAGCTAACAACAGCAATATCAGCACTGGTAACAGAAGGACAAAGAGAAAAACCACAAAACCTAAAAAACAAAAACATCAGAAGAAAAACAACTGTATTATTATTTCAAGAAAATTAAATCGGGAAATAGTACACAAAATGAACTAGACATAACTACGTAACAGAATCCTCAAAAAAGATACTGGACCATTTTTGATAGCTGCCCAAAATCATGCAATATGGTCAAATTACATCAAAGCGAATATTAAAAATACTCAACACAATATAATGAATCTATTCTAATAGCAGCACAAAATAATGTCATATAGAGCAATTATATCAAAACGTGTATTAAAAATAATCAACGCAACATAATGAATCTCTTTGAAAAGCAGCACAAAATAATGCTATATGGATCGACTACATCAAAGCAAACATTAAAAATACGGAACACAAAAGCAATGGTATGTTATGTAGAGACAGAGTAAACTCGATTAATCAATTGTTGAACCATTGTAGCAAAATGACACAAATGATGCGTAGGATAAAGCTTAACAGGGTGGGAAATATGATATACTGGGAATAGTGCGAGGGATTACAATTTGACCATATTACTAAATTGTATATGCACAAGGCAGAACGTTTCTAAGAAAACAAGACGCAGGATTTTCTTTTGAACCAGTGGATACAAAAAGAAGTCGGCCAGAAGTACAGAATTAAAGTTGATTAACAAAAAAACTGTCACCTCGTTAATTTTGTGGTCTCAGCGGTCCACAGCGGACTGAAATGATAAAAAATAATGTTTTTCTGACCGCGAAATACTAGAAATATGTACACAAATAATTCGAGAGATAGATGGTCTACAAAAACTCCCTGAAAGTGCTGAAACACAAAGTACAGAAAAACATAATGTATTAGATCCCAGTAATATAGCAATAGTAGTAACTCAAGACGAAATAAACAAAAGTGAAGAATAAAACTTTAACAGAAGAGAAGGACGAAATTGAAACTGAAAACATCATACAAGAAACTGAAATAGAAGATTGATTAATAAATTAAATCCGACTGAACAACATCACTGAAATGAACAATCTAATTTATGCAGGATCACAAGTTGTTTCGGCGAAAATTTGGATACCATATACGGACACATACAGAGAGAGAAATACAAAGCTAGTTGGGGAATGAGACTGGTAAAACAAATAAATGAATTTAGAAGATATGAAAACGCACAAAAAAAAAAATTAGAAAAAAAAACAAAGGCATTCTGAAATGAAATGACTGAAAGTAAGATAACAGCTGGTGATACTATGAATAGAACTGGAAAAATATCGGCTAAGAAAGGAAGGTGGAACAGGATATGGCAATATTAGCCAAAGAGGACATTCTAAAATAATGAAATGAAATTCTAATTATAAAGCATGAAGAAAACAAAACGCCCAGATGCAAACTAAACCACTAATTTCTTGTGAAAATTATAGAAACATAAACAATACAAAAGAAAAACAAAATGCTTAAGTAATATGAAAGAAGAAACATATAAGGCTAAAATGCACCTGTTGTGATTAAGGTGAACACTCTAGATCAGGGGAGGGCAAACTTTTTGGTGGGAGGGTTGCATCACTGGATTATGAATTATCAAAGGGCCGCATCTTTTAAAATCCAAAGAATTTTGTCTCGATTCAAGTGCAAGTGTTTATTTTATTAATTTTTTTAGGGTTCCGTGGGCTGCACGGAACAGTGCAGTGGGCGCATGAAGTTAGCAGGTTGCAGTTTTGCCAACCTCTACTCTAGATAGAAGGAGTCTTCGCGGTGAAATGATTAAAGCAATGGACTGCGGAAACGTAGTACGTGAGTTTGTACCCCAGTCGCTCTATTAAGTTCACTCTCGGACAAATACCCTTGGGAAAGATATGAACTCCCTTATCCTCCCAGCTAATTCCATCACCACTGTTTTTCTTGGAGAATAGCTTTGGCATTAAATAACCTACAAAGGTTGATATGCCATTAAAACAAAGAAACCATATACTCTAGATAGTATCAAATTGCAAGACACCAGGCCTCGATTGGATACATGGATTCATGTTAAAAAGAATTGAATGTTCATCCATGCCAGATTGGTTCCGTCCAAAATACAAACATGGAACAGCAATTGTCTTCTGGAATTTCTACTTTACCTAAGTTTGATTTTCCTTACCATCCATTTCATCCATCACGAACTTTTGTTAACAATACAAATAATTAAGTTTGGTTTACTTTGGTTGCGTTGGTTTTATGGCATATCAACCATTGTTGGTTATTTCATGCCAAATCTATTTTTATAAGAATAAACACTTCTACCAGCAGCTATGTGAGGATACAGGTTGTTGTCCTGAAGACCTACCTTGGGCGATGAACGATAGGGAGGAGTGGCGAGAGAGGGTCAGAGATATCTGTGCTGCCAGCACGATATGATGATGATGACTCCGAATATTTCAGTTTAACATGTGTAGAGTTTCAATGTTTGGTTTGGTTTGTTTTCTTTGTTTAATGGCATATCAACCTTTGTAGGTTATTTAATGCCAAAGCCATTTTCTTAGAAGGAGAACACTAATGGTACTATTTAACCCATAGCTGGGAGGATAAGGGGGTTCATACCTTTACGAAGGGTTTTTGTCTGAAAGTGGACGTAATAGCACGACTCGTGTTCGAACTCGCTTACTACGATTCCGCAGTCCATCGCTTTAACCATTAAACCACGAAGACACCCCCAGAGTTTCAATGTCAAAACAGTTCTATTTCAAATAATTCAATTTGGCATACAAAAACTGTTCCATTTCAAATAATTCAGGTTAGCCTAAGTTCTCAGTTTTAATGTCAGAGTGGACTTGGGAGTGATTGCAATGAAGGGGTATTTCGCATTTCAAGAAGCTCCAGCATTACTAGAACCTCCGCATCAGATTGTTTAGTGTCATATTCAGGACACTCGTTGGAGTTAGTCTTAAGCCTTTGCAGAGAAGCAGTCGGAGTATTCTACAGTCTCAGCCGACTGGGCAAACAAATAATTATTGTGAATCAATGTATAAATAAAAAGATAAATAGATTATCGATTCTATTTTGAGGAATGATTCATTTAAAGATATGCATTAATTTCCTCAGTATATTGTGATAGGTTATGTATTATGAAATTACTGAATCTATATTTCTCTTTATAAAAGATCGATAGAAAGAAAGAAACAGAAAAAGAAAAACAGAACTCTATTAGATTATAAATACTTAGCGCGTAAATTGAAACGCAATCCAACCGTTTGTATTAAACCATCATCATCATCATCATCATCATGTCATGACGCAAGCACAGATATCCCTGACCCGCTATCGCCACTTTTCCCTATCGTTCAGCGCCTCTGGCAGGTCTTCTGGGCTACATCCCGTATCTTCACATAGCTGCTGTATGTATGTTTTTGCTGGTCGTCTTGCTTTAGCTCAGCCATATGTGGGGGTCCAGAGGAGTACATCACTTATGAGCTCTTCCCTGCTCCTCCAGTAGTGTCCTGCGTGTCTGGTTCGTCTAACTTTGATAGTTTTCGTGATGGGAGGCAGGTGGCCGTATAGTTGGTGCTTTAAGGGGTGTTGCCGCCAGGACTTGTTTAATATTGCTGCCAACATTCTTGTGTAGTTGCTGTCTAGCTTCTCCTCCAGCCGTTTAGTTAGCGTCCAAGTAGTGAATCCATACAGCAGTATCGACACGACCTCTGCTTGGAAGAAACTGCGTTTTATTTTATCGGTCAGGTCTGATTTCTATATGACCGATAGTTTATGGATAGCTGTCAATGCCTTCGTTAGCTGCATGTCCATGACTTTTTCGGTTGATGAGACACTGCTTCCTAGGTTGGTAAATTTGTCTACCAGTTTCAGAGAGGTTCCGTCTAGTGTGGAAATGTCGCCTGCTTGATTAAAGCACATATATTCAGTTTTGTGTGCATTGACATGGAGGCCAATGCCTGCGGTGGCTCATTCCAAACTATGCAGTAGTGTTTCGGCTTGGTTAGGTGTATTTGCTAGTAACGCTATGTCATCGGCGTAGTCGGCGTCGGTAATTGTATTAAATAAGAACAGCATACTTATATTCTAAGGCAAAGTATTTATCGCTACATTGCAAGAGAGTGGTTAAGGGGTGTGAATAGATAAGTTTTATTGACCTTTGGTTGTGGGTTACACAGCCTGGTATCAAGGTCACTAGAGACGGGAAGATTTCAAAGTAGGAAACAATAGTTTCACCAGTTAGATTAAACAGAAGCATTTTGGAAACAGTTTGAGTTTGTTTTCTAATTAAATTATTTAGTATATACATTTATTACCTAGTCAACGAAGTTTATTGATCCAAATACGCAATAAATATTTCATGCATGTCTTATACTATGGTATAATATTCCTTTATCATACATTTACATTTACTTAATTGTTTTCAGTCTTCCAATTGAAACTTTATCTGTTTCCCTATTACTAAGTCTGTTAACCATGTTTATCTCATTGAAGCTTTTCAAATAGGAAATCGGTTAACTATTTGAATATAAGGATAATACTGACAAATAAACTAATACGTTGAGCAATAGGAAATGTATTCATGCCCAATATAACTTCCTTAAGGTAGACATGTTGGCTAATTGGTTTGGCTGTTTAGCTGCATGGTTGGTTTTACGACATGTATAACCTCGTTCAGTAATATTTTGTCGAAGTTTTCTTAAGTTATTGTCGAAAATTATATACAATACCGAAATACATATACATAATCATTTTAAACAGTTAAGTTTTGCATTCATAAACAAATCTTTTTGGCCCAAATGGTATATCCTAACACTAATGGCCACACTATATTGATAGTGTTAGGATCTACCATTATTTGTTGTTTTAATTTGCACATGGATCTATCAAATTTACAAAAAAAAAAAAAAATTAACAAATATTCTTGGCCCAAATGGTAGATCCTAACATATAATGGCGACACTATATTGATAGTGTGGCCATTAGTGTTAGGATCTACCATTTTGGCCAAAAAGATCTGTTAAATTTTTTTTTTGTAAATTTGATTGATCCATGTGCAAATTAAAACAACAAATAACTTAGGCAACAACTACACAAAACACGTTAATATGAACGAACAATGAACGAGATATCTTAATCTCTGAAAACTAAATAACCCTAGACGGGCTGAAATGCCATAAAAATCAATCAATCAGCCAACCAAAATTGGCAGCTATATCAATGTTGTTACAGTGTCAATATATTTTGATATTTCAAAATCAGGTAAAAGAAAATCACGCACGGATCTTTTTGGACCGGGTATTACCCCTCCAGATCAAAGTAAAACCAATAGTAATGACAATGTAGGGTTGAATATACATTTCTCCGAGCTCAAGAATTAGATCCGCAAAGTCAGATGCAGTTTTGTGTCATTCTCAGGACACGATGCTCTGTATGCTTAATATAAATATGTAAAAAAAGAAATCAAGCCAAAGCCATCACACAAAAATGCATTGCTCAGTCAGCTGGGGCGGTAGAAAACACAGACTACAGCTCTGCAGAGGGCTAAGATCCCTACAACGAGTGCACTGGATATGACATTAAAATTCTGATGATGATGTTCCAGTAATGCTGGACCTTTGGGGAATGCAGAGTACCCCTTCATTGCCATCGCTCTCAGGTCCACGCTGGCCTGGAGTGGTAGCACTTGAAAGGATCCTATCTATGGGTCAAACAGAACTAAACTGTGTACTTATGATAACCTTAATGGTTTGAAATGGAATTGTTTTTGATGTTAAACTGGGTGGTCTGAAAAAATACTGTTTTGGACATGCTAAACTGAATTGTTCGAAATAGAACAGTTTCGGCATTTAACTATGTGTAAACAAAATCCATACCTATACCAAACTGAATTGTTTGAATTAGGACTGTTTGAATAAACTGTTTGGCTTGAAATGCTTTTTTTTTTACAATTACACTGAGTACTTATTTTAAACTGAATTATTTCAAATATAAATGTTTATTTGTACAAATATGGATTTGACAATAAATAACCTACAACGGCTGATAAGCCATAAAACTCAAACAAAAAAATAAACAAACAAAAATGCAGTAACAATCTTTTTGAGGATATAAACACTAATACAAATATATATACATATATATATACGGAGCCAGAATTAATCTACCAAGATTCTACTTTCTGGATCGCCAGGATAATTCAGATTCATAATTATCCTGATGATTAGGTAGATGAGAACTATGTAGATTATATATATATATATATATATATATATATATATATATATATATATATATATATATATATATATATAAAATCTACATACAAATCTACATCTACCTAATTATCTACCTTTTTTCATGAATATCTTTTCCTATATTTCTTCAATATGTTGCTCAACCTAAAAGACGAGTGAACTCACTTGGAAGAGGGCACCTTGAGTAGTGTAATCTTATTTACCAACCCCTCGGCTCTGGCAGGATATGACACAAGATCAATTTTTAAGCGGAGTTTAACAGCTTCGAATTCAGAGTTTTCCTTCGTCTAGACTTGTTGCCTCACCAAGGCTGAAGAACCTAATCTGCACTACTATTTACCCATTGCTAGCGGGCGAATAATTGGATTCATACCTTCCCGTACTATGTGAAAAAGGCAATCAGTCTCGTCTAGGATTTGAACTCGTGTCGCCGTGTCCATTTCCTACAACGATAACCATTACACCACAGGCACCTCCCTTGAGTAGTGTAATGGGTAGCAAATCAGACAAGTAAACCAACACGAGTGAGTACGGGTTTTATTGGATATCCTATTCATACGGCCTTGTGCCTCATCTAAGCCAAAAAAACTTAGTAAATTACTACTTCACATGATTATAAATTTCTCTCTTGAGTGCACATATGATTAAGAAATGGCAACTTGCTACGGGTGATTGTTTACAAGCAAGGATAGCAAACCATTATTAGTGAGTTTGCTTCTTACTGGGTGCCCAAGATATTTGGACTAGCGCTAAACTAACCTATAGTTCGCAACTTACTACATAAGATTAACAAAACTATACAATAACAAGTCTACTCGAACTTTGTAAATGCTAATTATATTTTTGTGGCCTGAGAATATTTCTGTTCATTTCATGCCAAGCATCATTAGAAAGTATCACTCAGTAATCTTACATGCTTAATTATTTTCAAATTACAATGTTAGTTATTTTCAAATTACCTCTAATCTCTGATCGCTGTCATGAAAAAATGAAAGCAATTTAGATAAGCAATTAATTACCAATAATTATTAAAAACATGTATAATCGATAGCTTAATGCTGAATATATTTAGAAAGAATGCTGCTAGCCATACATTTTGGTAAATGAACAAACGCTTTGATTTCATTTAAGTATTCTCTCTCTCTCTCTCTCTCTCTCTCTCTCTCTCTCTCTCTCTCTCTCTCTCTCTCTATCTTTTTCTCTCTGTCTCTTTTAAATGAAAGCGCTTTCTTTTTCATTAGATATCTATCAATTTTCGCTTTTTCTTTCCCTTTCTTTCTTTCTTTCTTTCTATGCTCTTACGTTCTTGCTCTTTCTTTCACTCATAATTTTTCAAATTTGCAAATTACTTTACTTCTAATATTTTCCTCTTTCCTTTTGCACCCTCCCTTCCCATTTCTTCTATCTGTCCTTTTTTTCTTCTTTCTTTCTTTTTTCCTACCAACTCTCTTTCTCTTCCCTTTCCTCCCTTCAACTGCACATTGAATTTTTAGATATCAAAAAAGAAGTGGCTGGAAATATTTTCGTGAATCTTGAGAAACTTGGAATATTAACTCATAGACACGGAATATTGACTCCTTGTTATTTTAAGGTTCTTGTGTTTGTTTCTAAGAATCTAGTTTAAAATGAGAAATAGTTAAACTTGAAAAACACTTTCCTTTGATGTCTTCATTTCTCTTCCTGTCTCCTTTATTCTTCTCTTCACTCTATTCTCTATTATCATATACCGCTTCTTTTCTATATTTGCCCATCTACTGGGTGTGTAGACTAAGATAACAAGCTGAAAATTAATCCGAGATAACAGCTGCATTCAGATCTCCAAAGTAAATGAAATAAAATAATATTCATGAATATCGTCATTGCAACAATTTGTGAGTTTTTCCCAGCAGCCATTGCTGATGGTTTACAATTGGAGTTTGAGTGACAGCTAACGTCCTCAGGAATCCTGTATCCTAAGTATCCTAACCTATATTAGTGTTACTGAGGTCTGGTTGGTTTAATTCTTCTTCAGGTCTCAGATTCATTTAGTCTCTGTTCCAGGTCTTTGGGGGCTGTTCCAAGGGATACAGAGACAAGTGGTATTACCGATCTTTAGCAAGGCTCAGGTGTTTGTTCAGCTTTTGTCTTCCTTGTCATATGTATGGGATTTACTGGGACGTCAAATTTCATTAGAAAACAATTTATTGATTTATTTTTACTTAGCTTAAATCTCGTTCTTCTGGCCTGAATGCGATCATCTGTTTGTATCTTGAAGTTCAAAATATTTCTATGCCATTCATTTTTTGTGACAGATTCTGATTTTGGCACATACCATTTGTCAATATAGTTAAATTTGAAGTTCTTACACAATTCCCAGTACGTTATTTTTCCTATTCAGTCGTGGTTCGTTTGTATTGTTTTTCTGCTAGTTCAGAGTATTCGCTTTTAATATGATTAACTGTTTCCTTTCTGCCATCCGAAAATAATCGTTTTCTCTTCCATCACACATAATCATTTTTTGACTCTAATATAATTATCTTATATTGCATCATTTTGTGTTGCGATTAATTAATATTAGATTCTTTTTTTACCTTTCCTCTTTTTAGCCATGTTCAGGTTTGCAATCACCCTGGTTTGTCTGCTAGATTATCCATATAGTTGTTTTTCTTCGCTTTTCTTTTTCCAGATTATACTCAACTTCGGTTTTGTGGCTTATGAACCATTGTAGGTATACACTATACATATACATTAAATATATACAATTTGTAAGCATGATTTGTGGGTAACATTTTTACGTGAGCCTAAGCTCATTATTTTGCGCACAGTTAAAGGGTTCCAAGTATCGCTATGCATCACAAACAATTCAATTACACATCAGTCATTTGTTTACATACGGTTAAATGATGAAACTTTTTCTTTATTTCTATCAATTCAATTTAATATGTTATTTGTTTGCACTCAGATTAAATGTCAAACAGTTCTATTTGATCTATAGATAGGACCGTATTAGGGGCTACAATTTCTAGTCAGACTGGAACCGGAATCAATGGCAAGGAAATGGTGCCCCACATTCCGAAAAGCTCAAGCTTTACAGGAGCTTCACCATCAGGTAGTTTAATGTCTTATCTTGGACACCCGTCGGTAAGAGCTACCCTGCTGCAGAGATGGAGTCGGTGTATTATACAGCCTCAGCCGACGGGTCTGTTTCCATATTTTGATGTTTTGCTGTTATTGGCTGTTGGACTTAATTTACTGTTGTGTTCTGGTTAGTGAACACAAGTCGTAGTAATAATAAGACAAACCACGGCATGTGAGGAAATAGTTATATTTACAGGAAAGAGTATTTACAAGAGAGAGACTGTTAGTAGTAGGAACATAGATTAGTGATAGAGTAAGGATATACTTCAACAATAGGAAACGCTCTTCAGACTCGTAGACGTAGACTGATCGTAGACTGGTCACAGACTGATCTGGACTGATCTCCCTCGTATTAGAGCTACTGCCATATATGGTAGATGGACCAGCTCATTATGTCGGAAAGGTAGGTGATACCCAACATTTACATATGCCTTCTTTTGTATATTTCTAGAGTTCAGCGATCGTTTAACCAACGCTTAAACCACCTCTAGTGAGTCGTCTTCTTTCGATTTTTAACACTGTATCTCTACGTCATATCTCGGGTGTAAGGGATCGTGAATCGTTGCATGGATCTGTATGAATCTGTGATTTTACCAAGGACTACCGTATGATATCTTTAAACTACTTAGGATGAAATTGCTGAGACGTTCTAATAGTGTATTTTAGAATAAGGTGAATATATTTACTGCAAAACGATAAGTCCTGCCCCTAAAAGAAGTGACCCGGATGTGACATTCACCTGCACCTAGTTGTGAGGTTCCAGTTCTAGAAACCAGGGGAGCGGCATGCAACACTTAATCATCATTATGCCTAGAACTGATTCGATACTAAATGATAGTACCTGTCAAGTGAAATATAGTGCCTTGACCGGTATTGCATCTGGTCGAAGATAAAATCAACTAAATGACTACAGGATAAACAGAAATATGAGGGTGTGATGCTCGAAGCATAAAAATGCGTGGATATAACCCGTGACCAATGAAGAACAAACATTGCACGCGAGTAAAATATGGTCAATGAAAAACAGGTGAATAGGCTTGACAATGTTAGTCGCATGAGAGCTTTAAGACTATATAAGAACTAGAATTTTGGCCGAGGTTCAGTTTTTGATGTCTGTTCCGACACCCGACAGTTACTTAGTGCTTTCAAGCCCTCTCCAACGGACCTCCGCCTCCACACATACATCAACGTCGAAGAATAAAAATATAAGATTATATTTTGTATATATGTGTTCCTTGTTGCTTGTCACGATACAGCAGCAACATATAACATGAGATCCACGGTATGAATAGAAAAAATATATTTAGTATTGATTAGGAATGATTGGCAATTTTTAGTTCTGAATTGGAATGCCTGAGTGTATTATTCCACTTCTTGATTTTTTTCTTGCGTCATCTTTAGATGATGGCATATCATTGGAGTCTTAATGATAGCAAGTTCTCTCAAATCTCCAAGGTTCTTTGCTATATTCTGGCCGATCTTATCAATGCAGTTGTTTGGATGGTTTCGATTCGTCTTTGATTTACAGCTTTCCTAGTCCCATAAACAAGTCCGTGGGACCGTTCCAAGAGATCCAATCACAATTGGTATCAACGTAACTCTTACAGCTGTTTTAGTCATTTAATGTACGGGTTTACTTTCAGTTTCTGGCATTCATTTTCCAGATCTTTACACATATCTACAGTTAGGATAGGTCGTATTATACGCATTCTATGTATGTATGTATGTATGTATGCTTTTTTCCGGCACCTTTTTCTGGTGTTGCCTTTCCAGTCAAATTGACGGTGCTCTCCTAAGGAGATGGAACGTTCTGCAAATAGAAGACACTTGTTGTCCAGATCAGCTAATGCTACCAAGTATATTCTTAAATGTTTATCTGTCTCTTTCTTGGTCATACCCAAGGATCACACAATTACTGTTAAGGTGGTAGTTTTAAGATGTCATATTTTGATTATTTCTTTTACTAAGTATGTGTTATTTTCTTTTGATAGTTTTTCCCACCAGCGCTTGCAGATGGTTTCGCATTTGAGTTTGAGGGACAGCAAGTCTCCTCAAGCCTCCAGAATCTTCACCGTATTCTGGTCGATATAGAAAAATGTAATTTGGATTATCTCCAGTCGTCCACTGATTTCTAAGACCCCAAGTCCTTGTATCAATCCTTTGGTTACAGTACCAAGCGTACTGATTACAGTTGGTGTCATCATTACTCTCATATTTAACTGTTTTTCAGTTCTCAAGCAAGATCTGGGTAGTTATCTCTCTTTTCGCTTTCTTTCAGTTTTACTCTGCAGTCTGTCGGAACGGCAAAGTCAACTATTTGGCAGGTTCTCTTTGTTTTATTACTATCACTAAGCCTGGTCGTATAGCCGAGACTAGGTGATCGGTTTGCGTCTCAAAATCGCAGAGAACTTTGACTGTCATACTTTACAGGATGGATTCTGAGTTGTGCATATATCATTTTTTCGTATGATCAAATTTAAACTTCTTGCACAATTCCCAGTGGATCACTTTCTTCACACCCTCGTATCTAAATGATTAGTGTCATACTCGTTTTGAACTAGCTTACCACATTCGCTTATTGTATGATTGATTGTTTCCTTTCAATCACCACATAACCTACATTTGCTCTTCTGTTGCATCTTAACTATTTTTGCTTTGATATAGTCCATTTGGCGTTGTTTTTTTGTTTTGTTTTTTTGTAGCTATCAGAAGAGATTCAGTGTCTCTCTTAGGATTTCCCTTTCTTAGCCATATCCATGTATTCAAGAATGAGATTTCGCTTAAAATGTCTATAGTTATTTTTCTACCCATTTTTGTTTTGTTAATTATTGTGTTGTCTGATTTATTTCTGGTGGCAGTAATAAGGTTTTCTCTGCATTTTTAATGCAGTCTTCTTGTTGTGGGATGGATGCATCGACGCTATCTTAGGTGTTGGCAAGTTCCATTCTTCTTTCTTTTCTCTACACAGAGTGTACGTAATCTCTGGGATGTAAGGCCTAATGCATCTGGTTGATTTATTTAAGCTCCTCCCTCGTTCATTTATAAAATGGTCCCGAGTATCTTAGAAAGTGAACAGCCCTTGTATTTGTCACTTTGATGAGATTTCTGCTATATAGTTTGGTTTACAGTAGTTTCGTCGTTCTCTTGAGATACGCTTTTTAAATTTTTCTTTCATCGCTATTTGTTTGATGGTGTCTCTTTCCAATACTCCTTATCACTTATAATCTTTTTCTCCAAGAGGTCTAATTTTTTGTTGTTGTGCCTGTTCGACCTTTTGTGCAGTTTTTTTTTTTCTTTTTTAGCTTCTCATATTTAGCGTGAAACATATTCCATGCCCGATTTCATTAATGAATTCTAACTGTATATTGACATTGTTTATATCAAAGTCGTCAATTCTTTTTTTCATTTTCTGTTGATAGCTTGATTTCGTCCATGAATATAACGTACTTAATATTTTCTTGATATTGAGTGCATTTGTATCCCTGAGTAAATTTCCTAATATGTGATTTTTTGGCATCATTACTATTGCAAATAGTGATAGTGAAAGCGTATCCCTTCGGATGAAACCTCTCTGGATTATTAATATTTTCTTTACTCCTTTTCGAGTTTTTCAAACCAACGTTAGCTGATGATTTCTCCCAGGAGATTGAGTGACAGCAAGTCACTTAAAGTTTCCTGGACTCTTCTCAGTGTTCTCACCGATCTAAATATTGCTGTAGTTTGGATGGTCTCTATTCGTCCTCTTATTTTCAAGTCCTCAAATGCTAGTACCTATCCTTTGATGACTGTATCAAGGGCACTAATTACAGTTGGCACAGCTTTTCCAATTCCCTAGCAAGGTCCAGGTACTTATCTATCTTTTTCCTTTCTTACAGATTTTCTTTGTCGTCGACAAAGTCCACTATTCGGAAAGTTCTCTTTTTTGCGGATTATCTGGTTCTCTGGCAGAGAGTAGATGATCCATTTGCATCTCAAGATACCAGAGGAATTTTTGCGTCTTATTCTCCTGGACAAATTCTGGGTTGTGCATGTACCGTTTATTAGTGTGATCGAATTTCAATTACTTTCACAATTCCCATTCAGTCGAGTCTAGTCTTATATTCTTTCTGTGATAATTTGCTGCATTTGGTTATTATGTGATTAGTCGTTTCGTCTCCATCACCGCATAACCTACATCTACTGCTTTTACGTCCTTGAGAATTATTCACAACAACGTTAGCAGATGGTCTTTCATTGGTGTCTGCGTGACAACAAGTCTTCACGGGTCTCCAGGTTTCTTCCCCGAGTTCTGGTCAATCTCAGTTATGCAGTTGTTTAGATTGTCTCTGCTCAGCCACTAATTTCCAATTCCTCTTGTCCTTGTACTAATCTTTTGGTGACTGCGCCAGGAGTACCAATTATTATTATTATTATTATTATTATTATTATTATTATTATTATTATTATTATTCACTCCTTTAGAGTTTTGCACATAGGTATTAGCTGGTGGATTTTCACTGGAGTAAGAGTCACTCTTGAGGACTCTTCTTATTCTGGCCGTTCTCAGTAACGCTGTCATTTGGATAGTCTCTACCCGTCAGCCAATTTCCAAGTCCTCTTCAGGCCCTTTAATAATCCTTTAGTTATTGAGCCAAAAGCACTAATCACAGTTGGTACAATCATAACTTTCATGTTCCACGGCTTTTTCAATTCTCTAGCAAGGTCGAGGTACTTATCCTTCTTTTCACATTTTTTCAGTTTTATTCGATGGTCAGCTGAGTTGGATACGAAAACATGGTGTCATGTCTTCTTAATGATATAAGTGTTTAGTGAATAGAGTTATCCTCTGTAGGAATTTAAACCCAGTTGATCTATTTTACCGGCCAATATTTTACCACTCGCACTTTCTCGTATATATGTAGAGTAGTTTGAAATATAGTTGATTAGAAAGTAAAGATTATTTATTTCTTTTTGAGTAAATAATTACTGAATTTTTCGTTGTGTTTTTTCTTAAATTTTGAATTTTGAGTAGTTTCTGGTAAGTCGATTTATTTATTTATTTATTTATGTAAATTCACTTGCAATTATTAAACTCTGATTCTGAGCAGAATTACTGACAAGTGACTTTAAAAAGAGCAAAGTCATATAACACTCTCATCTTATCAGAAGTTAAGGAAGGATGAAGGTAGAAAAAAAAAAGGAATAAGAAAAATTATAGGTCATTAAATAGATCATGGCTATATTGTTTCCTTGGAAAGCATTTTCGAGTCGATATTGGAATCTAATACATTGAAAGTGATTTTGTTCATAAATGATATGAAAATAATACGATGTTATGTGCCACTGTTTTAAAGAATCCCTGCCTATATACTGATGCTATCTCATTTCCCGTCTTCATCAATCTTATTATATAATTTTTTCTGATCCTATGTCGATTTCTCTTCTGTTATTTTTATCTTTATACTTTTGCCGAGTTTTTCATCACACAAAGACATTACAGTACACACACACACACACACACACACACACAAATATATATATATATATATATATATATATATATATATATATATATATATAACACTAGCTTTGGAGATAGAGAGGCTGATACTACTCTATCAATGGAACTTAGAATAGGCTGACTGTACGCCACGGCAATGACCTAAGATCTCCCAAAAATTAGGTATCCTCCGGATGATACTAAACTGCATCTGATCCAGTTGAGGAGTTCTGGGATTGTACCTTCATAGCCTTTACTCCGAGGTGGACTCTGACCTGGAGTGGCAGTTATTGTTAATCTCATCGATGGATGAAATAAATCAGTTTAAAAACTTTTATTAATCGATAGAAATACTTAATACTATGTAAGGCTGTGCAAGTTATTTGTATTATACAGAAATGCGTAATATATAACAGTACATTTTTTGTATTAAAATAGTTTCTTGAAGCTATAATCGTTAGCTAATTAAATTCATTAGTTACTTCAAATCATATGAATCTGTGAAAAAAATTTATTATTTTAATTTGAATATATTCTTGCAAGCATACATTTATTTATTAGGAAGGAATACATGAAATCATATTACTGTCTGCCAAAAAATCTCTTTAAAAATAACTCCACAGATACTGTAGATATTAATGTACACAGATAGATAGATAGATAGATAGATAGATAGATAGATAACATATTTACAAGCACTGTTACATTATCGTGGCTGAAAATTAATTAAAAAATATTTAGAGTCGCTTTCTGGCACGTATTTAAATACAATTATATAAATACATATATATCATATCCCGGTTAATTAGGTCTCATTGGAAGCAACAATTATGAAACTGATAATAGGCAAATTCGATTAACTGAACAAAGCAAAATATTTTTAGTGTTAAGGTATTAATAGAAAACTCTTCTTCGAAGAAAAAGAGGTCAGTTATTAAGGAACACACGTGGGATATTTTTTTTTTAGTTTTGTTATGTCCTATTTAACTTGCTTCGCAAGCTATAAATATTTGATGGACACTTGTTTGGAAAACAGAAAAAATATTCTTTTAGTTATTCTATCAGATTGTATCATGTAAAAATTCAGGTTTGATGACACTTTCATGAAACCAAATAAAAGGTGCGTTGAACAAAAACGAACTGGAGAAGATATAAGTGGGAAGAAGTTTTTGCAATATAATTATCTATTGTGATGTCTGCAACAACAGTTCTGACTTTTTCTTTATTCACCGATTGACTCCTCTCTCTCGGTCTCTCTCTCTCTCTCTCTCTATCTCTCTTTTTTCATCTATCTATCTCAATACATGTGCATACATATATTCATTTATTTCAATACACACACACACACACACATATATATATATGTGTGTGTGTGTGTGTGTGTGTGTGTGTGTGTGTGTGTGTGTGTGTGTGTGTGTGTGCACATGTATTGAAATATATATATATATATATATATATATATATATATGCACATGTACTGAAATAGATAGATAGATAGATAGATGGAGAGAGATGAAGAGAGAAGGACCGAGAGAGGGACCGAGAGAGTCAATTGGTGAATAAAAAAAATTTAGAACTGGTGTTGCAGACATCACAATAGATTATTATATTGCAAAAACTTATATATATATATATATATATATATATATATATATATATATATATATATATATATATTCGCATGTATTGAAAATTCACAAGATTTCAGAACAGCATACTTTGAAGAATTCTCTTGCTGCTTAGTGTAATACTATGCTGTCAAAGTACCAAATATGTTCCTTTGCATGCATGGTACCAAATGTGAAAACTTTTGAATATCAATAAGTGTAACACTTCTTCAAACCCAAGGTGAGATTGTTATTCCAGATACAAAAGTGTTTCATTCAGACACAACATTTTATAGCAGATCCAAAAACAAACACGAGTGAGAGAGAGAGAGAGAGAAAGAGAAAGAGAGAGATTCTAAGGGTCTATATACAAACCCCGGCTTGGCAGACGCTAAGAGACATACATCTGCAACGGACAGATTCGTACTAACGTCTAACACCAACTAACTTAACTGCTCGGTGGATCCTAACTGATTAATTTTCAAATTCTCTAATTTTTGTCTATTCTAAAATTAAATTATTTCCTCATCCAAATCCCGATGTGACGTCATTTTTTCAAATCATGGCATCATTCGTTTTATCCAGTTTCAATCAAACTGATCACGCAACGCTGTTTCAACTTAGTTTCGTCTTCTGCCCCAAAACGTTAATATGACAGGGCGTTATTATCGTATCCTTCCGCGCATGCATGCACTTCCCACTTTCTGTGTTAGTCAAAAATTCGAATTTATAAAAATCAGCTATTTATAAAAGAGACGCAGAGCTCAACAGTTTGTCCGTAGCTTAAAAGTTATGAGGAAAGATTTATATGAAATATTCGTTGTCAGAAGGTCAATCTATGTCATTTGAATTCACAGAAGTAAATGCAAGTATGAGAAAACATATTGTGTTTAATAATTAGTAATAATTTTATGAAACACATATTATTGTGAAATGGGTGCACCCACACACACACACACACATATATATATATATATATGAGAAAAAACTTTGAATTGAAACCAACTGTACAGAACTTAAAAATATCCTTGCGTTGCAATACATTCATGGTGGAGGGTTTAGGCAAATGCGTACGTGTATTAATATGTAAATGTATCTGATTCATATCTACTATTCATAGTTTATTTCTCATCATTCTGATTATTATTTACTCCTTGAGAGTTTTTCACATCAGTTTTAGTGGATGGTCTTTCACTGGAGTTTGAGTGACAGTAAGTCTCCTCAAGTCTCCAGGACTCGTCTCAGTATTCAGACCGTTCTCAATAATGCTGTAGTTTTGATGGTGTCCACTCCAAATTCCAAGTCCTCCAATAAAGAATTACTACTACCCCTCCGTGTTTCAATTAACAGGCCACCAAGGACTGACCGTTGAAAGAGGAATAGTAATGTAGGTCAACTTCGGCCGGCTTGTCGGAGAAAGTAAAGATTGTGGGTCAGGCTATCTATACTCAGTGACCTCACTCGGGTGAAAGAGATAGTAGTCCGAACGGATCGCCTACAGGATGAAAGCCAACTGGTGTTTGCACTCTGTGACCGGAGGGAAGAAGCTAGACGCTAAATGATTGGCTAGAACCCTAAAGCGGAAGTGGCACCTTCGTCCGATAGCGGAAATAGGGTTAAAGAAAATCAGTTTTGGAACAGAGGAGGCGGTGAACGGAGTCTCATGCCAAGCTCCGGGTAAAGGAGAGTTTTGAAGAGAGATATCGTCGTGAACAGATGGGGCGAAGCACCAGAACCGGGATTTGCGGGACAGTAGTTGAAGTGATAAGACATATTGAAACTACCGCCAAAATCACCGGGGGAGGAAGCGAAATAGAATCTTGGACAAGAAGTATCTATGTCTTCAAGCCAGAGCGATATATATGTAATATATAATATATCTAAAATTTCGCCCGCCCGTAAAAGAGAAAATACTCTCCGAAGGAACCCGTGAAAAAATAAGTAAACCTTAAGACTGTTTCTCCCTACACCCTTCTTAAGCATTGCAATTACTCTCTCTCCCTCTCTCTCAACTTAAAGAAAGACTAAAGAAAAGGAAAAAAAGAAGAAAGACATTTATAGTCATATATTATCCGCTGATAATATAGCCGACACGTTGAATATGTGTGTCCGCGTGTGTATAAAAAAATTGTTATATTTTAATAACCCCACGTGTTGAAGTTTGTTCATTGTTGTCTGCAGTCAAGTTCTCTATTTCATGTTTGTTTTCAGCTTCTTTCGCCTTATGTTATTCTCGCCTAAATTGTCCTATTCTTTCCCTTAAAAATATTATACGGGAACCGGAGTTGTCGACTACTATAGTTAATATTATTATATCAAAACCTATAGGCTCATATCTTCCTTTATTCTGGGGGTAGGAAGACCTAGTGGCCTGGTGGGTGTGTGTGTGTTAACGTGAAGTTTGGAAACCCCTTGCCAGCAGCGGTCGGTCTAGCCACAAATTAACCCCCACATAATATGCCAGTTCCTATATGCCCGAGAAAGGACTCTGAACAAGGACTAATTTTACGAGGGATCAAGTCCCAGACCGCCCCGTCTTCACACGTGCGAAAAATAAACTCCCCGTTTGGTGATAACAATATTTAGATGCTCCAGTTCCCATACGCTTTTAAATAGTTGCTCATCCGGGGATCTTTTTATTTTAATTTGCCGTCACACTTTAATTACTGTACCAAAAGCAACAATCACAACTGGTAAAATTGTCGCCTTCATGTTCCATAGTTTGTTTTAGTTCACTAGTAATGTTGAGGTACATATCCTTCTTTTCACACTTTTCCAATTTGATTCTGTGGTCAGACGGGGCAGCAAGTTCTTTTCTTTTTGTTGATTACTATAAGGTCTTGTCTTCTGGCCGAGATTAGGTGATCCGTTTGCATGCCAAAGTCCCATTGGAGTTTATTATTATTAAAGTTTTTCACATCAGTGTTAGCTGATGGTTTTTCACAGGAGTTTGAATGACAGCAAGTCTCCTCAATTCTCCAGGACTCGTCTCAGGATTCTGGTCGTTCTTAGCAATGCTGTCGTTTAGATAGTCTCTACCCATCCACCAACTTCAAACTCCTCCAGGCCTTTTAATAATCCTTTAGTCATTGTGCCTAACGCACTAATCACAATTGGCACAACCGTTACTTTCATGTTCCGTAGCTTTTTCAATTCTCTAGCAAGGTCGAGGTACTTATCCTTCTTTTCACTTTTCATCGGATTTATTCTGTGGTCCTCCCTGACAGCAAAGTCGACAATTTTGCAAATTTTCTTAAGAGTTTTTCACATCAGCATCAGCTGTTGGTTTTTCACTTTTTAGTGACGTCTTCAAAAATACTGTTGTTTCGATGGTGTCCTCTTTTCTGCCAACTTCCACGTCCTCCAGGCTCTTTAATAATCCTTTAGTTACTGTACCAACAGCACCAATTACAATTGGTATGATTGTCACCTGCATGTTCCACAGTTTTTTTTTTTCAATTCCCTAGCAAGGTCGAGGTATTTATCCACCTTCTTTCATTCTTTCAGTTTTATTCTATGGTCAGCTGAGACAGCAAAGTCAACAATTTTGCAATTTCTCTTTTTTTATTGATTATTATAAGGTCTGGTCTTCTGGCTGAGATTCGGTGATCAGTATGTATGTCAAAATCCATAGGAGTTTATGTGTGTTATTTTCTAGGACAGGCGCTGGGTTGTGCATATACCATTTGTGCATATACCATTTGTCTGTATGGTAAAATTTAAATTTCTAGCACATCTCCCACAGGATCACCTTGCCAACCCAATCGTGTCTTGTCTTATATTCCATCAGTGATAATTTGCTGCATTCGCTTATTATCTGATTGATGGTTTTATCTCTGTCACTGCATAGCCTACATTTGCAATTTTGTTGAGTCTTATCAATTCTCGCTTTGATATGATTGGTTCTTACGTTGTTGTTTTGTGCTGCTATTAGGAGAGATTCTGTTTCTCTCTTAAAGTTTTCTTTTCTTAGCCATGTCCAGGTTTTGTCCTGTGAGATGTTGTTTATTAGTCGTTTAAAACATCCATAGGGTTGTTTTATTCCCATTTTTGTTTCCTAGTTATTGTCATTCTGTTGTCCATCGTTATTATTATTATTATTATTATTATTATTATTATTATTATTATTATTATTCCATTAGAGTTCTTCACGTCAGCATCAGCAAATGTTTTTTCACTGGAGTTTGAGTGACAGCAAGTCTCCAAATTCTCCAGGACTCTTCTGAGTATTCTGGCTTTCTTCAATATTGCTGTTGTTTGGATGGTGTCCCCTCGTCCGCCAACATCCCAGCCCTCCAGGCCCTTTAATAATCCTGTAGTTACTGTGACAAAAGCACCAATTACAATTGGTATAATTATCACTTTCATGTTCCACAGCTTTTTCATTTCCCTGTCAAGGTCGAAGTACTTATCCTTCTTTTGTCATTCTTTCAGTTTTATTCTGTGTTCAGCCGGGACAGTAAAGTCGACAATTTGGCAGTTTCTCTTTTTTTTTCTTTTTTTTTTTTGTTGATTATTTTAAGGTCTGGTCTTCTTGCCGATATTCGGTAATCCGTGTGTTTGTCAAAGTCCCATTCGATTATCATCATTATTATTATTATTATTATTATTAACAACACTTATATAACATTTCTCGGCATCGAAGGCCTAAACGTATTTAAAATCAGCTTTCTAAAATCTGAGCAAGACTCATTTAAAATTAGTCCATTGATGCATGTTGGAAGTTAAGAATTATGCTGATCATTTGATAGCTTCCACGATTTTATTTATTTTTTTTTTTTCAGTTTATACATCACTTGCGTCAAATTTGCAATTTTCCTTCCAGATAATTCTAAAAGAGATTTTTCTTTTGACTGGTTAAGAAAATATTTCGTAAAAATTTGATTAGCTATGACATATACGTAGCGTTAAGCTATTGGCCAGGGATAAACAGATTCATGCTTTTTCTTATAGCATTTTGTTGAATTCATCTTTGGCTAAGCCAAAATAGGAAATAGGGTGATTCTTTTTTTTCTTTGATTATTGTAATGCATTTTCTTTTTTTCTTTCTTTCTTCATCAATCTGTTTCGTTTAACCTATTCTCTCTTTATTATTTAATCTTTTTCTTTTTTCTGTTCTCAACTGATAATTTTCCGATTATACTTCGTCCTTCACTGTATAAAACAAAAGAGTAAGTTGTCGAAGTGATGCGAAGGCTCTCTTTTCGATATCTACTACACCGAGGTGTTGGGTAGGGGGCTACTCCTTTCCCTGGATTATTCCACTTTACTCTTGATCCGTACCTTATAATGCTGAGTGTTATAATGCTGAGGTATCGAGTACTATTTTTTTAGTCTTTGGTATGACTCGACCTGGGATTGACCCCTGGTCTCCCGGACGATTGGCGAACACTCGAACCATCATGTCAAATTCCGCCTTTAAAAAAAAAAAGAGTACATTTTGTAAAACACGTTTTACTTTTAGAAAACGGTTTTAAATAAAATGATCTCCCCTTAGATAGTATTTTGTCGTTTTAGGTGTGGTTGTCTATTAAATTGTTTTTATTTTTTTCAAGACATCAATGTTTTATTGATGTTCACAAATACAACTTTATAAAAGAATGTTTGCTCATCTACGTGATGCCTTCAATAAGTTTTCAGACTTTTGTACCGGCATCTAAAATTGTATTAGACTCTTGAAAATTTAGTATATTATTGCTATACATCTTATGAGATGATAGACCTATTTTTATGATTTCAGCTTCAAATTATCAGTTGGAGCAGGAATAGGAATACACCCTACTAAAGCCTGATTGTGACAGCTGGTGAATTTCAAAAATGCAATCTGGACGTGAGAACACTTTAGAAGAAAGATATGCAATAAAATTCTGTTTTCAACTTGGAAAAAATGCCACAAGAACGTATGGAATGCTTCAGACTGCTTCTGGACAATCTTGCATGAATCGAGCATCAGTTTTTGAGTGGCATAAGAGATTCAAGGAAGGTAGGGAGTCTGTGAGGGAGGATGAGAGGTGCGGGAGGAGTAAGGAAGTCTATACACCAGAGTTGATTGGGTAAAGGGTTAGGGTTAGGGTTACTATTGAAGGGATTACGTCAAAAGAGGCCAGCACTATTTAAATCGAGTCAGTGGTATTTTCACCAGGACAATGCACCAGTCAACAACTCCGTCCTTGCCACAGACTATTTGACCAAGATGGGCATCAAGACAGTTTCTCAGCTTCACTATAGTACAGACCTTGCTCCCTGTGACTTTTGGTTATTCCTTAAGCTCACAGGTTATCGTTATGAGACAATTAAAGAGATGAAAGAGGCTATGACGAAGGTCATTGACATGCTCACACAAGAGGACTTCCATGGGGCCTTCCATAAGTTGTTTGAATGGTACAAGTGCATTGCAGCCGGGGGGGATTCCTTCGAAGGGGACTAGAGTTTCATGTGTGTACTATCAATAAAAGTGCCCAAACGAAAGAAGTCTGGATACTTATTTAATGATCCTCATACAACTGTCACCTGCAAACTATATCTTCTTAGAGAATGATCTTGTCGGCGGTGCTAAGAATACTCTGTCTGTATTCCCTGCAGAGAGGCAATACCACATAAAAAGGTGTCCTGTATATGACTCTAGACTACATATGAAGGTGAAACTTCAGTTTTGAAAATCTAGGGAGTGCCACTACAGCAACGTTCACCTTAGTGGTTGTACCATGGAAGGTACTATGTGTGGATCAGATAAAACTGTTTTAATTATTTGTATTTGATAGGACACAGTGCAAAGCACAATGAAGATACAACTGTACAAAAAGTGTAAATATGATTGTTCAATAAATTCGATTCCGTAATTTCCCGGCATAAAATACCCTTACACGTCTGGACATCCAGTTAAAACAATTTAATAAATAGATTAAGAGATAACTATATACTTTTATGACTATAGTTTTTTTAAAGAATTCTAAGATTTTATAATCATTTTGTCATTTAATCCTACATAATGTTACTTAAAATTATTCTCTTTTTAATTTTTAAAAAATGAATTTCGTTTTTTTTTTATATTTTCATATTTTCAAAAATATTTTTTCTGTTTTCTTTCTTTCTTTCTTTCTTTCTTTCTTTCCTTTGTTTGATTTTATCTACTTATCAAATTATTAACGTAGGCATTCAATTGACAGTTACTTTCCTTTAATAGATATTACACATACTTCTCTTTCTCACTGTTTTGATCAGTTTTTCATTTGCATAAACACCTTCTTTCCTTTCTAAATCTTCTCAATGCTACTCCCCAACACAAAAAAAGAGTTACCGACCAATATTGCCCTCCATTCTTACACTCTACTTTTCCCTGCCCATGCTACAAACAAGGCCTCCCGTGGCCACCAAGGATTGGTCTCAAAGCAAGATTAAACCAAGTCTTATGCGCAAAACGCAATTTTCCGAAATTCAATTTTCCCGCCGGTTCGTCAAGTGCACGAAAGCTATTACAGATTTCTTCTTCATTTTTGCCTGATAACATGATGATAAGCCAGCCGCCTCATTCAATCTTGGTTTCTTGGGTATGTTGATTTTGGTGCATATTGTGAGTGTTTTTTTTTTTCTTCTATTTGTTTTTTCCTGGTTTTCAACGTCTTGTTTTTTTTTTCCTCAACGTTCGATGAAAGAGGAGGGGAATAGCATCTTGGGAAAGTTACATGGCGTTATAAAATAACTCTGGGCATAAATGGTCGTCTAATAATGAATATGATTTCCTTAACACAAACACACACACACACACACACACACACACATATATATATATATATATATATAATATATATATATATATATATATATATATATCCGCGCACGCACACAGACACACAGACACAGACACAGACACAGACACACACACACACACACACACACACACACACACACACACACACATATATATATATATATATATATATATATATATATATATATATATATATATATAGGCTTGTTTTCTCATGGTAAATGCAAAATCAAACCCTATCTATCTACCTATCCGTCTATGACACTATATTACAGATGATGGTAAGACTTCAATAAAAGAGATCAAGAAAAAGTCAGGTACTTCTTCATTGCCACCACGGCAACGTCTACGTCAGTGGTTGCAACTGGGAGGGTCCTCTGTATGGGGGAAATAGAACTGTTTTAATTATTCGTATTCGAGAGGCCTCAGTACATTAATACTATTACGAAACAACTGGAGAAAAAGTTTAGATATCATTGTTCAATAAGTTAGATTCCCTAATCTCTTGGCATAGAATATGAGTGCCTGTCAGTTGAAAAATATGGGAGGTCATATAGAGGAAGTATAAACTGAATTATTTTCTATATAGCTATTATCAGGTAACACTAAATCTTGAGCTATTGCAAATATTTCGAATAGATGATTTATGAAAAGCACAGTATATGAATTAGGTTTGTATTACAGATGATATTGTTTGCCTATAAAACAATAAACTCAACAAAGATATTCAGTGTTGGTTATGATTCTTGAATTTCTGATTTTATGTATGGTGGAAGTGACAATTTAATTACTGAAATGACCACCAGGTGTCACAGGCGGAGATAATTCAGGTGAACATTGAACCCGAGCTCGTCAAGGCAGGTTCCACTTTCAGCTTTATTAATTTACAAAGGTGATTACTTCGTAGCTGAGTAGAAGAAAAAGTTCATCTCATATTATTGGCGGAATATGAGTGAAAGAAAAAAAAAGTGAGCGGATTAATACCAACTTTTGAATGATCTTTAGTAAATGTGGTAATAAATATACTTTAGACTGATTAATCATGAACTTGCAATTAAAGAAAAAACTATTTTTGAGTGGTATAAGCTGTTCAAGGAAGGTGGAGAAGTATGAGCAAATTTTGATTGAAAGTAAAACTTGGTGCGCTCAGATCAAAGGCAAAATAAGGGGCGGAAGCAGCACTGGATATGAATAGTGCGGCAGATTCTACCAGAGGATTTGTAATTGAGAGAAGAAATGTTCTCAAGATTGTGTCTCCAAGTCTCAAATCCTGACTAAAGAGAATAAATAACTTCAGTTTCACCTTTTATCTGATCTTTTAAATGATACTGACAGATTTGACATGATTATTAACTGTGATGAATAATGGTGTTTTTAATAGGAAACCCCAGTTCATACTCCTTGGACGGAAAAAGCACACAAGTTTGACTTGCAGTTCAGTACTATGCTTCAGTGTTTATTTCATGATAAAAATATAGTTTACAATGAATACTCAGCACAAAGACAAACTGTCAATCGGTATAAATGTTAGGAATTCCAAAAGTCCTGAATTCCGAAGTTATTGAGTTATTATCTGAGGAACAAAAATTGACTAATCATCGGATATATGAAAACTGTTATTTCTGTTTATTTTTAAGATTGAACAACTTTCTGAAAGGAACAAAGATTTGCTAACATCACTGACAATCAGCAACAGGAAAATAAATTAATGTAGGGATATTATGATTTACAAGAATATTTATCGTAATAGTAACATCATCTCTCGAAGTACATAGCTACGCAAGAGGAGTAGTTTAGAGATATTAGCGGACAACTGTAACAAGTTAAGCAAATGCTGCTTTCACAGAACTATTCCAGTAATTAAATTCTTAAATTTAATGCTTCTAACACACACACACACACACACACACTCACACACACACACACACACACACACACACACATATATATATATAACCCCTATATATATATATATATATATATATAATTTTTTGGTAGTTTGTATTGTTACAAACTACCAAAAAAGGGAGGGCAAACTATGGACATACACATACGCGAAGAATAGTAATGCACAGATAGACAACGTCCTTATAAAGGAGAAATGGAAAGATAGTGCAATGAATTGTGAGGCAAACTCCTCTTTCGAGGATGCGTCCTCCAATCATCGAATAGTCATGGCAAAAATACGGCTAATCCTACGAAAAAACGCCAAACGAACAGAGAGAATCAAACACTATGACTGGGCCCTTTTGAACAACAGAGATATAAGAGATAACTACGTATTAGAATTAAGAAACAGATTCGAAACACTTCAAGAGAAGACGGAAAAAAGTACACTAAATGACGAATATGAAAATTTTGTCAATGCGCACCTCGAGGCAGCAGCGAAATGTATTCCAACAAAACTCAAAACTAAATATAGAGTCCCATGGGAAACGTTAGCGGTGAGAGAAAAATGTGCACTAGTGAAAACAGCCTCCAAAAACTATCGAAAAAACCCAACAAACACAAATGCCCGAAAACTAAAAACGGCACAATATCAATTAGCAGATATATATATAAAGGAACAGACAGAATACATTCAAAATCAGATAGATAAGATTAGAGACTCGGTGGAAGATAGATAATCTAGGGTAGCCTGGCAAACAATAAACGAAGGGAGTCGAAGAAAGAGCACAGCCAAAGCAAAACCGAAAGCTGCAAACCAACAGGGAAGAATAAAACTGTGGAAACAGCACTTCGAAAACCTACAAGGAACCCACCGAAAGTAACACATGACCCAATCACCAGAATAATTAGTAAGCAATTGGACATTAAACTAGGACCGTTCACTCAAGAAGAACTCGACTCGGTTCTCAGAAAAATTAAAAATAGGAAAGCTGCAGAGCTGGACGAGATTCCCCCAGAAGTATGGAAGACCAGACAATTCGACGACATACTGCTCCGACACTGCAACGCAGTATATAATCAAAATCCGACAGACAGATGGATGAAGGGATGCATCTTCCCCTTCCCTAAAAAGGGAGACCTCGGATTAGCCAAAAACTACCGAGGCATAACACTTACATCCATAGCAGCCAAAATCTACAATGCCCTACTACGAAACCGCATAGAACCCAAAATCGACAACATGCATAGGAAAAACCAAAATGGCTTCCAAAGAAATAGATCCACGACCTCACAAATATTGACCATCCGTATTATCCTTGAAGGTGTACGGGCAAAAAACATACAAGCGACATTAATATTTGTCGACTTTACCGAGGCCTTCGATTCCATTCACAGTGGAAAGATGGAACAAATCCTACTAGCATATGGCCTACCTAAAGAAACCGTAGCAGCAATAACGATTCTCTATAGAAACACCAAAGTGAAAGTACTTTCACCAGATGGAGACACAGAATACTTCGACATTGTAGCAGGAGTACTACAAGGAGACACGCTGGCTCCGTACCTCTTTATCATTTGTCTAGACTACGTACTTAGAACATCGATTGATAAAATCAGAGAGAACCGCTTTGAGCTGACAAAGAAAAGAAGCAGAAGTTTTCCCGCAAAAACAATTACCGACGCCGACTACGCCGATGTCATAGCAATACTTGCAAATACACCCAACCAAGTCGAAACACTACTGCATAGTTTGGAACGAGCAGCCGCAGGCATAGGCCTCTATGTAAATGCACACAAAACGGAATATATGTGCTATAATCAAACAGGTGACATCTCCACACTAGAGGGAATCCCTCTTAAACTAGTAGACAAATTCACTTACCTAGGAAGCAGCGTCGAATCAACCGAAAAGGACATCGACACGAGGTTAACGAAATATTGGACAGCTATCAATAGGCTATCGATTATATGGAGATCAGCCCTAACCGATAAAATGAAATGCAGTTTCTTCCAGGCAGCGGTCGCATAGATACTGCTATATGGATGCACTACATGGACTCTAACAAAACGGCTGAAGAAGAAGCTAGACGGCAATTACACAAGAATGCTGCGAGCAATCTTGAACAAGTCCTGTCGGCAACACCCCACAAGACACCAACTGTACGGCTACCTGTCTCCTATCACGAAAACTATCGAGGTTAGACGAACCAGACAAGCAGGACACTGCTGGATAAGAAGGGTCGAACTCATAAGTGATGTACTCTTATGAACCCCCAGATATGGCTGAACACAAGCAGGACGACCAGCTCGAACATACATTCAGCAACTATGTGAGGATACGGGATGTAGTCCAGAAGACCTGCCGGAGGCGATGAACGATAGGGAAAAGTGGCGAGAGAGGAACAGGGATATCCGTGCTACCAGCACGAGATGATGATGATGATGATGATGATGCAATAGATAATAGTAACCTTCACTTGCAAAGCGAAATATAAACCTATTTTGGTGGATTGATATTTTGTTTCCTTAAATACTGTTTTCATATACGTCACCACTTTTTCCACTTTTATTTATCATCTTCGCTAACTTTCGAATTTTCTTCATTTAAAATTTTCTATACAAGAGGATTTCAATTTTGAATAATCTAGGCCCCTACGTAATGTTTATTAAGTTTAAAATTACTTAAGTCATGACTGAAAAATAATTATGATAACTGAAACTGATTTTAGCGTCTGAATTTTACCATGAGAGCTTTCTTAGAAAAAAAACTGAACATTTCATTTGATTTTGTAAATTGATGGTTGTCATTTCTCCCCGCAACAAAGGATATTCCACTTTTCTACGTTGTTTTATTCAAATAGAGGTTTTTAAAGATGTTTTTACAATGATGCGATATTTTTGGATTTGATATCCCATACAAATTAAAAATGGCTGTGCTATCGCTTTTGATTTGGTCTTTTTTACCGGTAATCTCATCATCATCATCATCATCATCGTGTCGTGCTGGTAGCACGGATATCCCGGACCCTCTCTCGCTACTTTTCCCTATCGTTCATCGCCTCCGGCAGGTCTTCTAAACTACATCCCGTATCGTCACATAGTTGCTGAATGTATGTTCGTGCTGGTCGTCCTGCTTTTGCTCGGCCATGTGTGGGGGTCCATAAGAGTACATCACTTATGAGTTCGTCCCTACTTCTCCAGCAGTGTCCTGCATGTTTGGTTCGTCCAACTTGGTTAGTTTTTATGATAGGAGGCAGGTGGCCGTACAATTGGTGTCTTGTGGGGTGTTGCCTTCAGGACTTGGTCAAGATTGTTCGCAGCATTCTTGTGTAATTGCCGTCTAGCTTCTTCTCCAGCCGTTTTGTTAGAGTCCATGTAGTGATTCCATATATCAGTATCGATGCGACTGCTGCCTGGAAGAAACTGCTTTTCATTTTATCGGTTAGGTCTGATCACCATATAATCGATAGCCTATTGATAGCTGTCCATGCCTTCGTTAACCTCATGTCGATGTCCTTTTCGGTTGATGCGACGCTGCTTCCTAAGTAAGTGAATTTGTCTACGGTGCATAAATATATCTGTTATTTTTTTTTTTTTCATGGGATGGAAATGCTTACATTATCTTCGAATTTAATCATTGCGTTGTTAATTCCTTTTGGCTGAGGAAAATTTTAATTGAAAAGGCATAGGAATTTGAATCTAATTACCGGAACTTGTTGGTAGATGTTTACCATTTTTTTTTTCTGTTTCATATTATGAAATTTGACGAAAACCATTAACCAGGGATTTAATATTAGGTTTATGAAGATTCTAAAATTATGTTGATTCTTAATTTTGGGGGGAACATTGGGTGTTCGTGGAATAGGAAATACTTTTTTGAGGTTTCTATTTTCGAGCGAATCGTGGGCTGACTCGAGATTAAGACAGAGGTTCATCCAAGTTGTGTGACAGATTGTTTTGAGAATACGGTAAGAAGTAATTCTATAGAGAAATTCACCGTCTCATCGATTTATTGAGGCCTTGTGGTGGTCAGTATTTTCAGATTGGAGTTCAAAGTTGATGGAATAAAGGAAAGAAAGGCGTGGCCTTCTCCAATAATTTGTGGATGATGTCTGAATCTTTCAGTCCCGATGATGTTTTGGATTCGTGTGTAGTTTGACGAAGTGAAATGAATCTAGAAAAGGCGAGGTGTCCTTATCTTAGTAGCCACGAGGGTTCCTGATTAAATTGAAAAGCAACCCGGTGAGGGTGTGATCAGGTAAAACATGTTCCTCAAGGGTTTACAGACCAATATGCACAGTAACAGAAACTTAATTATGAAAAAAAAAAGAGTAACACATTGCTAATAAATATTTTGCATGGTCTATTTTAGGTTGTTTACTGCATGCGAGTCAGAGTATGATACATTTGGATGTGTTGTTATTTTTTTATAATTGTGATGCATTATTTGGGGCCATGATTTATGAGGAATGTTCGGGCCTTGAGGATATTGTTTTTTAGTTTGTGGAATTCTCCAGTTACTTCAGGTAGGAACCTATTGAGCGAAGGACTGGAGAGTGGTCATGAGGAATCCTGGCGAAAAGTAATGCTGGAATGACCAGGGTCACTAGGTTTGTGACCAGGATCTGGGACCATAGTATGGTCTTTTTATGGTTTTGAGATTCTTCAAGGAATGTAGAGGGCCGTATTGTGTTTGGGAGGATGAAAGATGCACCT
Source organism: Sepioteuthis lessoniana (assembly GCA_963585895.1). NCBI lineage: Eukaryota > Metazoa > Mollusca > Cephalopoda > Myopsida > Loliginidae > Sepioteuthis > Sepioteuthis lessoniana. The sequence goes on from OY757907.1 coordinate 115,358,323, forward strand.
GTATTATACTTTGATGCCCGCATGTCAGGATAGCCAACCACGCAAGAATAGTATGAAATAAATTTAGATAATAAATAACCTGGGCAAGTGTTACAAAGTGAGAACGCCGCCTTCTAATTAAGATTTTTGTATTTTGCTGTTGTTCAAGTAATTTGTTTTTGCATTTTTGCTGTTGCTGTCCTTGACCATTATTTGTAAGATGTGTGTGTGAGGGGGATGGAGAGAGACGTGAAGAAAATGTCAATGAATTCTGAAAAATAAGAATGGGATGATTGTTATATAGGGACCCTCGACCGAGCCGTCAATCAAGAGATGCACCTGTGTAAATAAGCAGAAGAACAGCAGAAGCAGGTGGAAGTGCGAAAATAATATAACCAGGTGCCTGGGCGGTTCGAGTCAGTTGGAGACAGGATGCCGAAGTGAGAATCAGCTGCAGACAGAGGTCTTTGGGCCCTTAGTGGCCCCCGTTTGAGCAACCAAAGCCAAGATGCGAAAGAAGTACTGATATGGGCGAGGAAGAACTGGGGTCAATATAGCAGTCAGTCCTTATCTCCACTCTTTTCTCACAGACAACAAACATCACACTTTCGAAAATAAAGTGTGTGAGATTTTTATAAAGAAGTGTATTCGTTCGTTTCGTCATTACAGTTGATTATGTTCCCGAGTATATGTATACGTGCAGTTGTATTATGGATATACAACATTTAAAAGAGTTGCAGATGTAAAAGTTATGATCGTCACCTGTCCAGTCTCACCGAACTGTTCCTTGATCTATCGGCAAACAGGTTTAGTCAAATCTGCACAAGTCAAGTCTCAGCTCTACAAAGGAAAAAAAAAGCTAAAAGTAATTTCAGAATACGTACGTATAACCATCTTTATGGATGACAATATGGTTTCTAATTTATCTTGGACGAGCAGTATGTGTGATGCTTCTAAATATGGATTTGGACACTGAACACTCATTACCATGATATTGATAAAAGACAAAGACAAGCCTTATGGTAATACTATGCTCATTTAGCTATGCACACCCTTCCATATACGCTACAGATGCAAACTCTGCCAACTATAGCTGTTGAATGCGCCAATTGTATTTGTCTACAGGAGTAATACATCTCTAACAACGAGTGGCCTTGGTATGACATCAAACGGCATCTGATGGTGAGGTTCATTTAGGCATTTTTGGTGAATATAGAATACTTCTTCCCTATTATTATTCCCAAGGGCACTTCGACCCAGAGAGGGAGGGCCTTTTAGGGTCCCATCTCTAGAGCAAATATAACTCTTCAATCAGTTACTAAATATCGTTATCATTATTATTATTATTATTACTAATATATGAAAGCTGATTGCAAATTATTTAAGTTTTATAGGTATACATGATAGCTAGATTTAATAATGTTTAATAGCAAAACATAAAACCACTTAACTGTGTGCAAACAAATGAGCTCTAACAACTGATTTAAAAATGAAATCAACCACAAAGTAATCAATAACATGTTATATATAGTCCAAGACTAATAAATTTAAAAAAAGGTTTTTTTCTTCATGCTATATTTTACGTTTACTTTTTTATTGGGGGGAGGGGTAAATAAATCCAAGAGCTTTAGATTATTTGGCTAGGTTCCCCTATGGACCCCCTTACATGGCCGAGCAAAAGCAGGGCGACCTGCTCGAACCTACATACAGCAGCTCTGTGAGGATACGGGATGTAGCCCTAAGCACCTGCCAGAAGCGATAAAGGATAAGGAGGAGAGGTGAGAGAGGGTCAGGGATATCCATGTTGGTGGCACGACGAGATGATGATGATATATATATAGTCATCCACAGACAGATCTATCAGAACTCATCAGTGTGGCTTGACAGTATCTTCCCGTAGCTGGGATCGAAACCCGGTTGACTCAAACGTCAAACCAAAGCTTATAACCATTCAGCCACGAGGAGATATTAGCTGCGAAGTAAATTTTAAATGGTTATGAATCACAATTACTATTGTTTACATACATCCGTACAATGGTAGCCGAGTCCTCAATTCAAACGAAGAGGCTTGCAATGGACGCTAATGGCAACACGATTACTTCTTCGCCAGAGAACTCAACCGCACGGGGGTAGGGGAGTATCTCTCTCTCTCTATATATATATATATATATATATACACACAAACTGGATATGGCATTAAATAACCCACAAGGTCCCAATAATCTAAAGTACCAACCAAAACCTACACATCCTTGCATACTTATTCGGATATGCTCGCACCCATATATCTATCTATCTATCTATATATATATATATATATATGTATATATATATACTCGTTTATATGCATACATAAAAATATAGACACTATTGCCCCTAAATATATGCTCTTAGAGGATAAAAGAGCTTATAGTGTCATAAATATGCATTTATTTGCCTTTTTTTTTTGTTTTTTGATAACTTACATTTTTTTAGGATTGAATGTAATATATGAAACATACTTAGTTTATTAAAAGCTATTGTTTTGCAATTGGTTTAGATTTCCCTCTTAAATTTTGTCTCGATGGAGAAATACTATCTTCACAAAAATACCAGTCATATCTAAATCTGTGCTCTGGTAGTAGTCTGCATGTTTGTGTGTTGTATGGTTGACAGATATCAGTTTACTCACATTAAATACGGCTTAACATTTTTTGTCACTACACAACTGAAATATTACTGCGAGCAAAATTCACAAAAATGTTCCTTTTTTCTTTAATTACAGTTGAAAGCTACTTTATTCTCGGTGTATTTCTAGGGGTCTGAAGAAAAATAATTGGTACTAAGTGACAGATACTACCGGCATAAAAAAACAGCCCAAATTACCAAACGTTGAACTTCTGAATAAGTAAAGGTCATCTGAGTACGGCCATATGTCAGTACTTTGGGGTCTGCCCTATAAATACTGTGTGTGGTGGTGTAATTGTTAAAGCATTCGGCTGCGGAATTATTGTAAACGAGTTTGAACTGCAGTCGCGCTATAATGTTCCCGTTCGGACAAATACTCTTGGGAATGGTACGAATCCTCCTAGGTATGAGTTATATATTACCATTGTCGTTCTTCTTGAAGGAAGTCTTTGGCATTAAATAGCATAAGAAGGTTGATAGGCCATTAAACAAAGAAACTAAACCTATTTTGATTGATAGCCAGTATATAATTGTAGGAAATATTCTTCGAAAAGTTACATTACATATATTCTTACAAAACGTTTATGCCTTCTTAAATAACAGCTTGTTTTGTCTAGACTACATACTTAGAACATCGATTGACAAATTCAAAGAGAATGGCTTCGAACTGACGAAGAAAAGAAGCAGAAGATACCCCGCAACAACAATCACCGACGCCGACTACGCCGATGACATAGCGATACTGGCAAATACACCTGACCAAGCCGAAACACTTCTGCATAGTTTGGAACGAGCAGCAGCAAGCATAGGCCTCCATGTTAATGCACACAAAACGGAATATATGTGCTATAACCAAACGGGGGACATCTCCACTCTAGAAGGAACCCCTCTTAAACTAGTAGACAAATTCACGTACCTAGGAAGCAGCGTCGAATCAACCGAAAAGGACATCGAAACGAGGTTAACGAAAGCATGGACAGCTATCAATAGGCTATCGACTATATGGAAATCAGACCTAACCGATAAAATGAAACGCAGTTTCTTCCAGGCAGCGGTCACATCGATACTGCTATATGGATGCACTACATGGACGCTAACAAAACGGCTGGAGAAGAAACTAGACGGCAATTACACAAGAATGCTGCGTGCAATCCTGAACAAGTCCTGGCAGCAACACCCCACAAGACACCAACTGTACGGCCACCTGCCCCCTATCACGAAAACTATTCAAGTTAGACGAACCAGACATGCAGGACATTGCTGGAGAAGCAGAGATGAACTCATAAGAGATGTACTCTTATGGATCCCCACACATGGCCGCGCAAAAGCAGGACGACCAGCACGAACGTACATTCAGCAGCTATGTGAGGATACAGGTTGTTGTCCTGAAGACCTACCTAGGGCGATGAACGATAGGGAGGAGTGGCGAGAGAGGGTCAGGGATATCCGTGCTGCCAGCACGATATGATGATGATGATGATGATGATTATATTTAATTTAATCAAGTACAAATGAAAGCGAACGAATAATGCACAATTACTTCACATGAGAAAATCACCATACCGATATTTTTTATACGTGAATGCATACCCATATACATATATACATAGATATGCTTATAAAAGTAATATATCGATACGTATCGTTTTTACACTCGTATAATGCAATACAATTAAAATAAAAATAATTGTCAAAATCGGTGGCTAGTATTATTTTCGGGTGAAAAAAAATTGGTATATCATGGTGCCAAACAGAAAAACATACCAAGAATTTCTGACTTTCATCTTTTGATTAATGCCATACTATATATCTACACATTTTGTGTCGTGGCAACTGAGCAGGGATTCGGCTTGTAAGCTTGGTTTGTTTATAGTGGTTTAAGGGTATATAAACCCGTGTTTTGTGAAACGCCAAATCATATACGAGGGGCATACGATAAGTTTCCAGACTTTTTTCGTAGGGGCATTTACAATTATTGTACACACTTGAAAATTCAGTATGATATTGCTATACATCGTATGAGATGACAGACTAATTGGTTTGGTTTGGTTTGGTTTGTTGGTTTTATGGCATATCAACCTTTGTAAGTTATTTAACGCCAAATCCATTTTTATGTAAATAATCTGTTCTATTGAAAACAGTTAAGTTTAGCATAAGTACACAGTTTAATTGTCAAAAACATTTCCATTTCAAACTATTCAAGCAGTTATATGTAATAATTCAGCTAAGTGTAAATACAGTTTTAATGTCGAAAAAACAGTTCTATTTGAAATAATTCAGTTAAGCATAAGCACGCAGTTTAAGTGTAAGTACGGTTTAATTGTCAAAAACATTTCTATTTCAAGCTATTCAGTTTACTCAATTCATTTTAGCAGAAGTATGCTGTTAGTTCTATTAAACCCATATATAGGGCCCTATCAGGTGCTACCACTCCGGGCCAGAGTGGAACTGGGAGCGATGGCAATGAAGGGGTACTCCGCATTCCCCAAACCTCCACCATTGCTGGAACCTCACCATCAGATTGTTTAGTGTCATATCCAGGACACTCGTTAGGGGAGGTTCCTACCCCTCTGCAGAGGTGCAGTCAGTGTATTCTACAGCCCCAGCTGACTGGGCCAAGACTAATTGGAATACGCCCTACAATAGCCTGATTGTCACAGCTGGTGAATTTTCAAAAATGCAATCTGACACTTTAGAAGAACGATATGCAATAAAATTCTGTTTTAAACTTGGAAAAATGCCACAAAAATGTATGGAATGCTTCAGACTGCTTTTGGACAATCTTGCATGAATCGAGCATCATTTTATGAGTGGCATAAGAGATTCAAGGAAGGCAGGGAGTCTGTGCGGGATGATGAGATGTGTGGGCGGAGTAAGGAAGTCAATACATCAGAGTTGATTGGCCAAAGTGTTAGAGTTAGGGTTAGGGTTACTATATTGAGGTTTTAAGGGAGTTCAGGAAGAGATTCCGTCAGAAGAGGCCAGCACTCTTCAAATCTTCTAGACTTTTTTCGTAGAGGCATTTTTATTGATAGTACACTCATGAAACTCTAGTCCCCTTCGAAGGAATCTCCTCCGTTTCCAATGCACTTGTTAGACCGTTCCAACGACTTCTGGAAGGCCCCATGGAAGTTCTTTTGTGTGAGCGTGTCAATGACCTTCGTCACAGCCTCTTTCATCTCCTTAATTGTCTCATAATGACAGCCTCTGAGCTTAGGGAATAACCAAAAGTCACAGGGAGCAAGGTTTGGACTATAGGAACGGTGAGGAACTGTCTTGATGCCCATCTTGGTCAAATAGTCTGTGTCAAGATGGAGTTATGGACTGGTGCATTGTCCCGGTGGAAATGCCACTGACCCGATTTGAAGAGTGCTGTGACAAGCAGGCTTTAGTAGGGTGAATTCCAATTCCTGCTGTAGGTGTTCATTGAAGCTGAAATCATAAAAATTGGTCAGTCATTTTAGAAGATGCATAGCAATAGCATACTGAATTTTCAAGTGTCAACGACAATTTTAAATGCTTGTACAAAAAAATCTGAAAACTTATATCACGTATATACAGACTGATCGTCATAGGGGTACAGAGACCCACAATTAGCCTTTAAGGGGCTTAAATCAATTGACAAAACTTGTCTACCCGGAAAGATGAAGGCTAGGTGTTATTAACATGGTCTGCTTCTCCGTCTTTTGTGGCCCTTACATATGTATGAGATTGTGATGAGTAGATTCAATAGTAAAGCAATAAATACCTGAGTAAGTGGCTCAGAGTTCATCCCTTTATCCGAAAGTTGGTTTATATACCCATTCTGGAAACCTACAGCTCCCAATATCTTCACTTGTAGAAGAATTCAAAATTGGGAAAGTACGCCTTCACATGATGATGAAGGAATCAGCCGACGAGTTCATTCGGAAGGAGGAGGAGCAAAGAACAGCCAGTGCTGTTTCTCAGGCCAGACAATGGAATGATATCGAACAAATTAAATTATCGTAGAAATCCTTAATTGCAATGGGACAACTGGCGATATCATTCATTCTTTGCTCTACATATGTTCTCTGCGATCAACCTAAAATTATGGGGATGTACCGATTCGGACCTGTGCTTGTCGTGTAAAAGTGATCGGGGTACCTTGCGCCACGTACTATCTGCATGTCCACAATCGCTTCCGATGTACACTTGGTGACATAACTAGGTGTTAGAGGTGGTCATATAGTTGTTTAGAGCACAATGTGAGACAGTAAACCAGCAACATGTTACAGTCAAGGAAGCCATAATTCAGTTTCTCAAGGAAGGTGAATGTCCTGTGAGGAAAAAAAATCCCAATTAAGCTACTGAATGGAGCTAGTGACTGGAAAGTTTCAGCGGATCTCAAGACATCTCAACAATTTCCAGTTCATATTATTCAAACAGAAAAGCTGCCAAACATTGTAGTGTGGTCCAATTACAAAAAGAGTGTCCTCCTCATAGAATTGACAATCCCTTGGAAAGAAAACAGGGAGGAAGCACACGTGCGGATGAAAAAACGATACAAGACACTACGTGCCGACTGCGAAGAAAAGGGTTGGATATGCCATGTGATTCATATTGAGGTTGGTTGTCGTGGTTTTCTAGGACACAGTCATTTCAAAAATAGGAATCACTGGCAGCAGTTTGAAAGTTGCCTCAAATTGTCTTCAGGCAACGGAACAAAATGCATCAAGTTGGATTTGGTCGAAAGCAAAAAGTATTCAACATGAATGAAATGCACGCAGAACCCCCATTCCCGTATGATTAAGTAACATCAAGAAATGGTTACTGTAAACGCGTTATAAATCAACAGTAAACGCGTTTTTTTTTCAATCACAAACTGCACACAAAAAATGAAGATGAAAGTCCAAAGTAATCTCTGCTTTTAATTGATCAGGCGTATATATATATATATATATATACAATTCTTTTAAATACCCTCTCCGGTGGCAAAAGCTGCTTGGTAGCGCCAGGAGTGTCAGTACCGCCTTGAGCTACTGAAACTGTGTTATCACACCTTGTTGGCGGCTGATGAGGGCAGGGTATCACACGGGTTTTCACACGTTGTATGATAAAAATATATATATATGTATATATATATATTATTTGCGAGTAATTTATGTTTTTTAGTGAATTGTTATGTATTTCATCTTATTTTGTTTATTTATTAAATTTTCTTCATAGTTCTTGTTGAAATGAATACTAAGCAGAGGAATGATTAAAAGGAAACATTTTATTTTTATTTTTACTTTGCTAGCATTTTATCAACATTTTATTATCTAATCGTCATTAAAGACGGAACTTTTGTTTTTTTAAATTGATTTGTCACCACACTTAAAAATATCTGAACACATTTCGCATAGTATGAACATGTATTCGTTTTATTTTTCAATATTCAAAATTCTATAAGCAGCGTCAATGACCCTGAGGCTCTGTTGAAAATAATCCCACAAACTTATAGGGACTCAATACATTATTTTCAATCATACCATCAGAAATAAAAAATGAATCCGAATAATATTGATAATGATAAAACGCATTTAATGATAATATTGATAACCAAAATTGTGACATCTGTGTGGCTTAGATACTTACAAATCAATTGAGCTTGTTGGTACATTTTAGAAAAATTCGTTGTTGTAGAGGTCAGAGGTGATGCAATATGCCTAAATTAATAAATAAGTGTACAGAGAGTACGACACTAAAATAAAAATAAGAATTAAATGAGGGAATACATATGAAGAAAATAGGTGCACAAGGGAGATATGCAATGATTTCAATAATATATTGCCTGGATTTTTTTTAAAAAGAAATAATAATCAAAAAAGTAATTCCCATCGAGTTTCAAAGATACCGGGTTCAATAATACCTACAATTTTCACTCCCTCTTTCTTTTTTTCTTTCTTTCTCACTCTCTCTCTCTCTCTCTCTCTCTCTCTCTCTCTTACTCTTATATATATATATATATATATATATATATATATAACATTTCACAGCACGAGAAACTTGAACCACGAAATGTTTTCCTCAATAAAGATAGTGTTAATAGAAAATGAGATCCTTTATTTCCTTTTGGAGTTATTTGCAGATGAGATGTGAAGTGTCTTGCACGATATAGAATATGTTGGATAGTTTGACAGATGCACGGATGAAACAATATCGTCAAATTGTCTCTCTTTGGGTCGATCTCTCAAATAATTTATCTATCAGTCTTCATAAATATATAAATATATTTGTGTGTGTGTGTGTGTGACTGAAGAGTAGACACTATATATATATATAGCGTCTACTATTCAGACAGTCACAGAAACACACACACACACACACGTATATGTATATAGGTGTGTGTGTGTGTGTGTGTGTGTAAGAAACCTGGACGATGCTGTTTGCTTTTCACATCATGCTAATGCCTTTGGAGAAGCATGGATTAAGCTTTCCTCGTCCGGGTTTTGGATAAATTGTTAGGCAGACTAGGCTCTTTAGCCTTGGCACGGCAACCAGTTAAGTAGATAGAAAACCTTGAATTCAAACCATCCTTTACTGACCTTGTGTTGCATCCATCCAATAGCATTTGGTTTGGGTAAATACATAATAATAACTACTTATGATCCCTTAATATATTTTTCTCAAAGTGTGAGTCATGGCTTTATATTATTTTTATTCATTTAAAAGAATGAAAACAATACTTAAACTCACATATTTTCTCATAGAAATATGCTGCTTAAGTGTTACATTGATATAAGGGATCTCAATATAACTCACATGGAAAATGTACGAACTGAATAATAGAGACGTGTTTTTAGAGAAAAACTCAAGAAGGTATTTTGACGTTCAAAATTTTAATGCACAGAATCTTCTGTTCTACTATTCGCTTCAAAGTTTAATTTTTCTTTTTTTTAAATTGATCCACTTGTCACCCAATGACCTGCAAAATATTTTGATATTTGATGGCCATATCTCTACTCGCTTATTTTGAATCATAACATTTGTACAGCAACATTAATTATCGATTAATATCAATGATCTGTTTTAAAAGACTTGCCTAAGAATTATAACATATACATCTATGAAGATATTAGTAATACTGTTTCTAATACGCCAAGGTTCAAATTGATCGATCAAAATTGTTTTGAACTAAGGTAATCATCACATATATTTATCTAATTACGTTTTGCTCTTTATTATTCCCAATCAATAAATGAAATAATTGAATTATAAAGTGGCACTCGTGATGTAAATGCTATCATCGTTGGAAATGGCTATGGCTACCCAAGTTCAAACAAAACTCTTTGCATTTCTCATCGCGCAATTTCCACTGTCAAAGGTATTAATCTAACTATTCTGCCTTCCGCAATGAGTTAATAATAAGGAAGACTAGGGCCGGTATGGCAACTAGTCAAGCAGAATGAAAATTCTGAATTGAGACTTTTTAAGTTCTTTTACTGAACTAGTGTCGGATCGTACTTGTGCAGAGTGGTTTGATAAATATATAATCGAATGGAACTATTTTTATCGTACCCTTCAATCCTAACTAACAGGATTTTATATTTGTTGACTTTTCTTTGATACCCACCAGCATCATTGCCCAAATATTTCATTGATTTATTATAGGTATAGAACATTTTTCAATTCTAAATTCAATTTCTATATTTTGGTTGAGGTTTCTTATATTTTGTATTAGGGATCAAACTTCTTTTTCTATCTGGGCCCAAAACTTCATATCACTCGTATTTATATTTACGTATCACCTCTATCGAAGGCAGGATACAACACAAGGTCAATTTTGAAGCAGAGAAAAGCCTTTTTCAATTCAATTTTGTTTTCTTTTGGCTGTTAGCCTATACAAGGCAGAAGATCACAGTCGGCCTTACTATTTTTCTATAGCTATGGGATAACAGTGGGATTCATGCCTTTCTCAAGGGCATTAGAACAGAGTGAAACGCATTCTCTTTATCCATGTTTTGGATACGGGTCACCGATTCTATTTCCCAAGATGGTAACGTTACGTTAAGTACGCTTTAAAATGTTACATAATAGATTCGTAAAATCAATTATTGACTGGTTGCATAGCATCCGAATTATGTTATAATCGCTTGAACAGCTAAGAAAATACGGTTAAAATCTCAGTTGCCTTGAGTGATGTACCGTGAGCCTCAGATTCTATTTGATTCCATGGCGATGATTGAATTAATAAATTATATGATTGGACGACACTGGGATAATAATTAAACAAGTTAAGTAGCTAATTGGAACCAATCGAGATAATAAGACATAATTTTCAACCAATGGTCCGCTTCTACGAACCCGCTCAGCAAAATGGATGAAGTGAATAAAATAAGTACGCTTATGGAAGCAGTTCGCCTGGTATTCTTCCGGACAAGAGACTTACAAACAGCAAAACATCAAAACAGCATTCACATTCTTGAGCAGAGAAAAGATCTCAGGCCGAAGAATCAGAACAAGATAGGAATCTCAATTTGAAGAAGTAGAAGATTCAATTATAAGACAAATATCACCAAAGGCGACTGATCTTTATTTGGGAATTTATCAATCTGTAGCCTCCTTTGGATTCAATTAAGTATATCATTTGGTAGTATTACTGCTATAACAAAGAATAATGGCGATAATGAGTCTACCAGGAAGATTCCTCTTTGGATTTTTACCTCAGATAGGGGTTGTCTTGTTGCTCTTAATTCTACTATCCAGTTTTCTAGAGCCCTCGTGATGAGATCTATAATTTGTTCAGATATTCTAAACAATTTCAGGCATTCCAGCACCCATGTTTGCATAATCGTGACCGATACTTTTTTGACCTCAATCTATGCCATGACTGTTTTTTCTCGTCCTTGTCTTTACCCACTTCAGAATGTCTTATTGTATATGTAATGCGTCTTTCGTACCTCTTGTTCTTTGAGACATCGTTTCTGTTCTTCAGAAAATATCCCGTGGCATTCAGGTGAGTAATAGATTTCTTCATTAATCTTTAGTCCGTTTCGATCTCAAAGGATTATTATTAATATTTTACTTCTTGAGAGTTTTTCATACCATCATGAGCTGATGGTCTTATATTAGAGTCTGAGTGATAGCAAGTCTCTTCAAGTCTCCCGGACTCTTCTCAGTATTCTGGCCGATTTTAACAACGCTGTACTTAGGGCAGTTCTGATTTTCCTATGATTTCCAACTTTTTCAGTCCTCTTTTCAAGACTTTGGGAACCGTTTCCGGTGCACCAATCACAACTGGTATCACCGTCATCCTTATTTTGCACAGTTTACTCAGTTCTCCAGTAAGGTCTAAGTACTTGTTTCTCGGTTTTGCTTTTTTTGTTAAGTATCTCTAGGTCTGGTGTTCTTGCCAAGATTGGTTGAGCTGTTTCTATCTAAAAATCCCGGAGAATTTTATGCGCCCCATTTTCCAGGATAGACCCTGGTTTGTGCATGTACCGTTTAGTAGAATGATCAACTTTCAATTGTTTGCACAATTGCACGATTCCCAATTGATCACCTTCTTCACAGTTGTGTCATTCATATATTCCTTTTGTGCTAGTTTGCTATTATTGTTAATCATGTGATTAATCGTTTCGCCATTATCACTTGAAGCGAGTTCGTATTCGGGTCGCATTATTATGTTCACGTTCGGGCAAATACGCGTGGGAAAGGTATGAATCCACCTATCCTCCCAGCTATAGGTTAAATAGTACCACTACTGTTCTTCTTGGAGAATAGCTTAGGCATTAAATAACCTACAAAGGTTGATATGTCCTTAAACAAAGAAACCAAACTAAAACAAACTATTATCACTATATAGCATACACGTGCTATACTCTAATGTATAATGGATTTTGACTTTAATATAATTGGTCATTTTGGTGTTATTTTGTGATTCTATTAGAAGAGATTCAGTTTCGTTCTTAGCGGTCCAATTCCTAAGTCAGGCTCTGGTCTTCTCTATTGCGATTTTTCCGGTTTGTCGCTGGTAATAGCCATAGAGTTGTTTTTTCTTCCCATTTCTGTTTTTTTTATGCTAGTGATGTTTTATTTGCTCTTATGATGCTATTGATATTTCTGGCTGCTGGAAATAGTATTCCTTTGTTCTTCTTTAATATAATATTCCAGTCTTTGTATTGATGAATCAACACAATATTGGAGAGTCTTACTCCTCGGTTTCTTGACACGAAAGTATGTTTACGTCATCACTCGAGTATGAGGCATTGTGCATCGTCATAAATTTTCTAATCTTCCGGCCCGTTTGTCTGAGTTCTTCCTTTGTTCTTTTTAAGAATGGTTCTATGATTCATATAAAGTAGACTACCCAGATGTTTATATTTGATGATTTCTGCAGCAGAGTTTGCTTTTGAAAAACTTTCTCATTCATCTAAGGTAAACTTTTCTATTTTTTTAAACCTTTCATTTCCGCTTATTTGTTCGTGTCCGCTTCCAAACAAATTTTTCTAATCTTCAAATGTTTTTTTTTTCTTGATTGATTAAGCCGATTTGTTCCTTCCGTTATTTGACTTTTTCAACTCTTCATTATGAGCATGGCACATTTTTCTATATCAAATTCTATTCAATTATCCTGGGTGTATATTCTTATTGTTTGTGTCAGAATCATCAATTTTTAAAACTTTTCTCCCAATAGATTTTCAAGCTTTACTTTCGATTCCTTATGATCTATCGCTGAGTCTTTACTCAAGACTTCGGTTTAGGGAAAGTAGCAATTATGTGTCTTCTAAGTATTTATGTTTTTGATGCATCTTCTTGGTGATATTTTTCATTCCCATAGATAGTAGTCTCCTAAGGAGATGAATAGTTCTTCAAAGGGCACTTTTTGTATTTTGTATTGGCTTTGACATTCAGATGACTTGTTTATTTAATTATCTATCTCTTCCTTGATCATTCCAAGGGATCCCAAAATTACAACCACAGTGATAGTTTTATGATGCCTCAGTTTTTCAATTTCTATTTCATGGTCTTGGTATTAAATTATTTTGTTATACTCTGACTGATATGTTATTCTTTTGGAGACGGCGATATACATCTGAAAGTAGGCCTTTATTTGATAGTTCTTAATCTCTATTGTTGGTTAATTGCACTTTATTTTTTTATCAGTTTCCTTAGCAAAGTTCTAGAAAATAGCATTTTTTGGCTATCGTTATTTGTTCTAGTTTGTATTTATACCAGCTTTCAAAGTTAGTTTCCTGTAGTATTCTCATAGGCTTCAAATAATATGTCATTTTTTAGCTTCCCTTCTTTTTCATGTTTTTTTTTCGGTGGTAGAATTGGACTAAGGAATTGTCTACTTATTTGGTTTGTTCCGCTTTTAAAATATTCGTTGGATAGTTTCTATTTGTTAAACCTAGGCCTTGTGCCGCTTATTATTAACATATATATATATATATATATATATATATATATATATATATATATATATATATATATATACATCTGTCTTTAATCCAAGATTTTTTAAAACCATAATTGAGTTTTTACTTTATCTACATCGACATTTCTAATTCTTTGTATTTTTTCGTCCTTGTAGCTTCTTTTCTGTTCCCTGGCGTGTTTTAATTTACTCTTTGTGCTTTTGCTACTATGTTCTTCTTTTTTTGCCGCCAATGTATTTTCTATCTTTTAAGTCTATTTCTTTCAGTGAGTGGTTGAGTTGTTTAACAAATTTATTACTTTATTTACAACATTTTTATTCACTCATTAGAGCTTTGCACATCAGCGATAGCCGAAGGTTTTTCAGCAAGTCTCCTCAAGTCTCCAGGACTCTTCTTAGTATTCTGGCAGTTCTCAACAATGCTGTCGTTTGGATGGTTTCCACTCGCCCTCCAACCTCCAAGTCCTCCACCCCTTTAGTAATACCTGAGTTACTGTTCCAAACACACCAATTACAATTGGATATAATTGTCACCTGCATTTTCCACCGTTTTTTCAGTTCCCTAGCAAGGTCGAGGTACTTATCCTTCTTTTCAGATTCTTTCAGTTTTATTCTGTGGTCTGCCGGGACAGCAAAGTCGATTATTTTGCAAGTTCTCTTTATTTTGTTGATTATTATTAAGTCTGGTCTCCTGGCCGGAATTAGGTGATCCGTTTGTATATTAAAGTCCCATAGGAGTTTATGCGTGGCATTTTCTAGGACAGGTGCTGGGTTGTGCATATACCATTTGTTAGTATGGTCGAATTGAAATTTCTTACACATTTCCCAGTGAATCACCTTACCAACCCAGTCGTGTCTCGCTTTATACTCCCGCTGTGCTGATTTGCTGCATTCGCTTATTATATGATTGATGGTTTCATCTCTGTCATCACGTAGCCTGCATTTGCTATTGTGTTGAGTCTTATTATTATCATTATTATTATTATTAATTGATGTTATGTGTTGTATAAGACGATGTCATCAACTGGGCAGCTGTTTGGAAGAAAACATTTTGTCTTTCATTCCTTTTTGTTCATTTCTTACGAAAGTAAAGGCAAAAAGTTGATCTGCCTTTTGGCTATTCTCGTCGGGTCATCTGTTGCATTTTCTTTCTTTTAACGAAGATAAATGAAAATTTTGTATCATCGTTTTTTCAATTTTATTTTTCCTGTTATTTTATGCATGTGTGTCTGAAATTTTAAATTTATCCTATTAAATCCACTTCTTTCAAAAATAAATTGGAACCTCGATAAAAAAAAATCAAGATAAAGTTTGTTTACTGCCACGAGGTTAATTAATGAACAATATATATATATATATATATATGTGTGTGTGTGTGTGTGTGTGAAGAAATGTTACAAAAATCTTCATATATATATATATATATATATGATTTTTCGTAGCTTTTCTGTATATTATTTCTTTGTTCCAATGCCTGCAACTTCAGCTAATTTTGCATACACATACACAGACAGACAGACAGACACACACACACACACACACACACATATATATATATATGTGTGTGTGTGTGTGTGTGTGTGTGATTTTGAAAGTGCGTGACCGTGTCTACACCTGTTCACTTCACTTTGTCTTAATGCTCATTTACATTGTGCTTCGTGTTCTACAAGGTTATACCATCGAGAAATTAAGATACGAAATCAAAACTTCACTTAGTACGTCTGAATCATATCAAGTTGCTCCTTCAAACTTCTTGACTGGCCTTGTTTGGCACTTCACTCGCTGTCAGTGTTCGTGAATAACTACCGCCGCTAATGTAACGGAGACTTTACAAGCATTATCCATCATACTACATACTCTATAGCTTCCAGTACCACCCAAACTCAAACCACTTATTCTATTCATTCTCTCCAAATAATATTGTTAACCGATCCTACTTGAATAGAGATCTAAAGTTTGATTTTGAAAATGTCTGAGGATCTGACTTGCTGGTTATACATCAGACCGAATATTTAACCATTTTCTTGAGCTCCATATCTTTACTAAGATTAATATGATTTGATCATCATCACCATCATCACCACCACAATTACCGTAACCTGGTTTGGGTGAGGGGGCTCAACTCATGTGGCTGGAATAGTCTAATGGAACCAATCTCTCCCTAGGTGTACAATTGCTTTGAATGAAGTGTTTATCTTTCTCCTAGACATGTCGTCATTCTGTTATATACCCTACCGATAAATATTAATGGGTATGCCCCATTCCTCATAAATACATTGGACATTATTGTGAGATGGTGATAATATTCTGCCTTTAGCGGTGGTGTTTCACTCGGTCGTGGCCGATGAACGTGGGAAAGCCAGCATTCACTTAACATGGCCGACCCTCCTAGAGCCTCGGAGGGCTGTCTTTCCAGGCTCTTATTCTCCTCGGTGAAGCTAGGTTTATTGCCTGGCGCCTGAGGCATCTCTTTTGATAGGAATAGAGATGGGGCCCAAGGCAGTTTTGAAAGAGCCGCGCATATCTGGGTTACGGCCCTGCACACCTTAAAAAAAGGTATTTTATCGTACTCGCTCGTTTGGTGTACCACGTGACAAATATCAAAATATACTGGTAGTCACCAAAAGCATTGGTATCTTCTTCCCAACGCTGGCAAGTATTGTATTTTGTAATTGTGTAATATAATGGCCGAGGGATTTCGTTTTATATACCCTGCCTTTGGATTTAGTTAGGCTTAGAACCTTTCGCTTAGTGCATGGGTTAGTTTGGTGCAAACTTGTGCGCAGGTGTTGACGCGCGTGTGAGGAGGATGTGTCGTTCACAGATGTCAAAATAAATATCCCAGATAAAAATGTGTGACCAGGGGATGTGAATGACGTCATGCACCGGAAGCGTGCGCAGAGGATTTTGGGAGATTTGAGAAAAGTTAGTTAGTCGAGTTAGTTGAGTTCTAGGTCCGAGGAAGACGGTTGACTTTCGGGGCTCGCCGAAGGCAGGCCAGTGGCCTTGCGGCAGATGTCGCAGGTGGTTTGGGGCAGATGGAAAAGTCAGTATAGAAAGATGGTATCTCTCTCCTTATGTCGAAAAACCTTTTAACTCAAAAGTAATAAAAAGTTTCGTACTTGAACTAAGAAGTCGTAAGTTTTTTTTTTGTTTTTCGGGATTCCAATGGTATCTATATACATTTTATGAACATTATGTCTATTTCACACACATCAAGATATCTGGCTATGATACAATTGTTATAAAGATTTCTATTTCATTTCCGAACTCCTTTTTGGTTATTTCTCAACCAGTAACCTTTTTGTTAGGTTACAACGCATACCAAGGTTAAAGAACCCATTATTCTACGATAAATAGAAGCAGACTGGACAAAAACGAGAGAGATTAGTTGGCTTCATATTTTTTCCGAAGTATATTAGCGCAATGGGAGATGTAAGCAATCACGTTCTAGATTTGAACTCGAGTAACCGAGTTCACTACCTACAGCGATAACCGTTAGGCCACGAGCGCCTTCATTATCTGGTAAAAGTCATTAGATATACGATAAACCACTGTTGATCTAATCCCCTACCCGGTAATATCGACTATGTATACTAGCTAGGCAGCACGACTTCTGCTACATTCTAAGTACAACCTGAGAATATTTGAACAAAAATATATTCTTTATATAATTGTTCAGATTGAAAATGAAAAACTGAAACATCACACAAAAACAATATTTATTTCTATGAATATATCAGCTTTCAGAGATGGAATTCTGAGTAAATGTACTTTAGTCAGAATTTAATCTCTGAATTCTGAAGTTCTGTAAAACTTTTTTTAATAAAATCAATTAGTTCCTTGAAATAAGAAAATTTATTCTAATCTTTTATATTTATGTTCAAAATCGATTAAGTTTTGAGAATAAACTTGAAAGAATTCCTAAATCTGTGAATTAATTTGAATGCCCCCCAGTTCAAATTAAGCCCTATCGGTAGGTCTTAGAACACTTTGATTGTATCCACTGCAGAGATGTAAGACCTCTCTCCAAATAAAAACCAGTGTCCTAGGCGTGACAGAACATGCATTTGATGGTCAGGCTCCCGTTCTGCAGCTCCGGGAAGTATGGAGTATTCGGTCGTTGTCATAAATCTCAGGTCCACAATAAAACGAAGTGGGAGTACCAGTTAGGACCCTTCTATGGAACTTTAACAATTAATTAGTTATGAACGAAAATAACTGAAATCATGAGTTTGGGTAAATAATAAATATTAAGCATGGAGCCTTCTGGTGGCCCTCGACAAAGGTCGCCAACTTTACTTAGTTATCTAGAGTGTTCACCAATGATCCAAGAGACCGGGGATCAATCCTAGGTCGAGTCATACCAAAGACTCAAAAACTGATACTTGATGCTGCCTTGCTTAACACTCAGCATTATAAGGTACGGATCAAGGGGAAAATGGAGCAATCCAGGGAATGGAGTTGAGCCCTCCCCTACGCTTCAGTGTTGTAGCTATTGAAAAGAGAGCCTGTGGGTCACCCTCGACTTTGGTCGCCAACTTTACTTAATTTTATGCTTGCTTACAATCGTAATTAGTTACTTGAAATCAAATAAATTTTCCCAATGAAATGATTATTAAACAAAAATAATTACTTGAACCCCTCTGTTGATTATCAATATAACTGTGTATTAATTATAAAAGTTTTGAATAAAAAAATGTGAGCACATTATTTTTATTAGATAGGAATACTTGATATTATATAACGGTGTGCAAAAACTATTGAGTAACAACTATACAAAACACGTAAATATGAACATACAATGTACCCCATTCTGAAACCTCAACGCTTTGAATAATTCTGCATGGGTGAAGATGTAATCCAAATCAATTAATCTATTAATCAGTAAATATCATATTCAAAAACCTCTTTTCAGTTTTAGGGAATAAAATTATTGTTTAGATAGTTATGTGTATCGCTTTCTTACTTGTATTCTTCTAAATACATAAGTGTAAATAAAGCGTTTTACGTAAAAATTACTTGGATAACAAAAAACAAACTAAAAAAACACGCAAAAAAAAATCGCAAACAAAATGCCAACAACGCTGACGAGGTACAGTTCGGTTTGGTTGGGTTTGGTTTTATGGCATTGTTACTCTATAAAGTAATTTAATGCCAAATCCTCTTTCCACATATATATTGAATATATGTTTTGTAAACACATTTTCTTCGAAACTGGTTTAACCAAGCCTGAGCTCATTTTTTCAGTTTTGCAGACAGTTAATTGGTTTCAAGCAGGTTTTGTTTGGTTTGTTTTTTAACCCTGCTCTCTCAAGAAAAAAAGTGATGCGAGTTCGAATCTTATCAACACGTCATCTGTTTCTTGTTATCGTAGAAATTACAAGACCTGTAAGAATAATAATAATCATCATCATCATATCGTGCTGGTAGCACGGATATCCCTGCCCTCTCTTGCCACATTTCCCTATCGTTCATCGCCTCCGGCAGGTCTTCTGAACTAAATCCCGTATCCTCACATAGTTGTTGAATGTATGTTTGTGCTGGTCGTACTGCTTCTGCTCGGCCATATGTGGGGGTCCATAAGATCACACCACTTATGAGTTCGTCCCTGCTTCTCTAGCAGTGTCCTGCATGTCTGGTTCGTCTAACTTCGATAGTTTTCGTGATAGGAGGCAGGTGGCCGTACATTTGGTGTCTTGTGGGGTGTTGCCGGCAGGACTTGTTCAAGATTGCTCGCAGTATTCTTGTGTAATTGCCGTCTAGCTTCTTCTCCAGCCGTTTTGTTAGAGTCCATGTAGTGCATCCATATATCAGTATCGATGCGACTGCTGCCTGGAAGAAACTGCGTTTCATTTTATCAGTTAGGTCTAAACTCCATATAATCGATAGCCTATTGATAGCTGTCCATGCCTTCGTTAACCTCGTGTCGATGTCCTTTTTCGGTTGTTGAGACGCTGCTTCTTATGTAAGTGAATTTGTCTACTAGTTTAAGAGGGGTTCCGTCTAGAGTAGAGATGTCACCCGTTTGATTATAGCACATATATTCCGTTTTGTGTGCATTGATATAGAGGCCTATGTCTACGGATGCTTGTTCCAAACTATGCTCTATTGTTTTGGCTTGGTTGGGTTTATTTGCCAGTATCGCTATGTCATCGGCGTAGTCGGCGTCGGTAATTGTTTTTGCGGGGTACCTTCTGCTTCCTTTTTTGTCAGCTCGAAGCCGTTCTCTCTGATTTTATCAATCGATGTTCTAAGTACGTAGTCTAGTCAAATGATAAAGAGGTATGGAACTAGCCTGTCCCCTTGTAGTACTCCTGCTATAATGTCGAAGTATTCTGTGTCTCCATCTGGTGATCGTACTTTTACTTTGGTGTTTCTGTAGAAAATCGTTATTGCTGCTACGGTTTCTTTAGGTAGGCCGTATGCTAGTAGGATTTGTTCCATCTTTCCTCTGTGAATCGAATCGAAGGCCTTGGTAAAGTCAACAAATAATAATGTCGCTTGTATGCTTTTTGCCCGTACACCTTCAAGGATTCTGCGGATGGTTAATATTTGTGAGGTCGTGGATCTATTTCTTAGGAAGCCATTTTGGTTCTTCCTAAGCATGTTGTCGATTTTGGGTTCTATGCGGTTTCGTAGTAGGGCATTGTAGATTTTGGCTCCTATGGATGTAAGTGTTATGCCTCGGTAGTTTTTAGCAAATCCGAGGTCACCCTTTTTAGGGAAGGGGATGATGCATTCCTTCATCCATCTATCTATCGGATTTTGATTATATACTGCGTTGCTGTGACGG